>VZTI01005567.1:270207-341574 GCA_013397865.1 Struthidea cinerea
CCCCCCCCCAAAAATCATGCTTTGAGATCCAGAATAATAAACTGGGACCTATTTGCTAAGGTTCAAGCTCTCACTAAGCAGCTGGATGGTACCCAGCCCCTGGGTCGCTTGTCTCCATCAGCAGGGCAGGGATGTTCTTCCAGCTCAGAAAGGATAAGGATGCTGTAAGCACCAGCTGGGGGTCACAGGTGTCACCGCTGGGGAGGTGACCACACTCACCCCTCGCAGTGGGTGCAGTCACTCCCAAGGTCTGTTCATGCACTTGTGAATTGAAGGAGAAGAAAATTAACTTTAAACCAACAGCATGGTTGTTTCCTTCACTCAAATCTCTTTGGGTGTTCAGCAAACTGAAAACAAGGCAAAACTGAGGAAGAATATGGTATTAGAGAAAAGATCTTAACAACATTCCCATCAAAAGTTTAAATCTGCATGTGTTTATGTATATACAGTTTTGCTTGCACTCACCACCCTACAGTGAGCTTCAGTTTAATAAAACTCTAGTGGTTATAAATGCAAGAGCTCATATTTCATACAGTGACACCGCTGAAGAGCTGGAGGGACTGAGCCAGCATGATAATGAAAACGTAAATAAAAGGAAATACAGTACCCATGATAAAAAGCGAGGGCAGAGGAGGAAGTGCCAATCTCCTGTTTGGCCGCTGAGGTTTCTGTGGTTAATTTATAGATTATCAGGGAAGGGAAGAAAAAGGTTGAAAAGAGCTGACTTGAGAGCAAGCACTGAAAGGAAACAAATAATGAAAAAAAAAATCTTTGTGGAGGATGAGGACTAATGAGTTGGAAGCAATCAGTTTGCACAGAAGAGCAGTTTGTGTCCTCAGGTCTGGCTTCAGGTCCCTCCTGCTCTGCGCTGTGCCCACTGCAGCCTTAGCCAGGAAGGGAGGAAGGATGAACAGGGATGTTGCTGAAGGAAAACCTTTGAATATGGGATGACAACTGTGTGTTAAATGTGGTGAACATGAGGGAGGGGTGTTTGATCTGTGAGGCCTATTAATGTGAAGTTGATTACTCCTAAAAGAAGTTTTATCATGACACATGGAAAATAGCTCTTTGTTGGCAAGTGATAGACAAAATGACATAACAGGTCTTTGTTGTATTTATTTCCTGTGGTGATGTTCCAAAAAATGCCCAGGACTGCTCTGCTGCACTGGAGCATGTTCCTGAAGGAACAGCTTCTGCCATTTTTGAGTCTGTTCACTGGAAAATGATTGGTCTGGTGACAATTTGAGTGTCCCCTTGGCCAGATCTAAAGCTTCATGAATACTTTTGCTAAGTTTTATAATACTTCCCTTGGGAGAGGAAGAGGGAGCAGATGAAAATATTAACCCACAGGGAAGCATCAGATCCTCTTCAGAGGCAGATTTTAACATAGATTCTGGATTAGGGAACAAAGGATAAAATAGAGTGTCCCTTTGAAAGGGATACATTTCTCATAATTTTCTTTCTGAAGTTTGTTGTAGAAAAAGGAGAGACATTTCTCAGCATGGTAGAATCAAATATACACCAATAATCTGTCTTATTTTTAACATAGAAATATCTGCCCTGTGGAACCCAAGCTTATGAGCTGACTGTTGGGAAAGTCTATTCTTGCAGGATAAGTTAAAGGAGATGAGTTTCACTCTTTTGAAATAATGACTCATTGAATGAGATCAGAACTGTCAAAAGACAAGAATCGTTATTAAAATACAGCATTCACCAAGTAATATTTTATTCAAGAATATTTTGGAAAAAAATAATTCCAAGACTCTAATTTTGGGTCTGCTTGTGTAAAGGGCATCTAGACAACTCTGAGTTTTGAGCTGTAATTCTGTAGATTTTGTTTAAAATTATCGTGGAGTTCTATGGCAAGTTTTGCACAAGCGAGACCTTTTTCTTTAACTACTTGTTTTTTAGAATACTAACACAAATTCCAGTAAGTGTTGTTAAAAACTGTCTGCTTAAGAAGGAGGTGGAAAAGTATATGGCAAATAAAATACGCACAAAAAATTAGTCATATCCAAATGCCGTTGCAAAGAATAAGACTTTTCTCAGCTGAATCTTTCCTGCTTCTGTGGAAACCACATGAACCTCCACATTGTAGGGGCATAAGTAAAAGCAAATGTGAGAGTATTCCAACAGGCTGGTTTCTCCCGTCAGCCTCACCCTGTAGGCTGCACAGATAATTCTTTTTTATCCCCCTCTCTCTGTTAAATCGTGTTATAGCATATAAAGAGTAGTTGGCCAGTGTGTTACACTTACAGTTTACATTGACTAAAATTGTAAAGAACTTTAGGGCAGCTCAAGCAACAGGAAGTGTGGGTGAAAAGCTGATTATGTTCAGCTGGTTAAAGAGCAGAGAAAGCCTCCAAGCCCTGCTTGCAGGGCAGAAAAACAAATGCCTGCCAAGGTCCTGTGTAAACTGCTCGTGGCATCGGGCACAGCGGGGGTGTGTGGGAGGGGAGCCGGGTTATGTGCATTTGTTAAGGAAAAGGTTTAGGTGATTTATGGTTAACTAGAGGTAACTAGAAAGATATTTCCTGTACCATGAATAGATTAGTGATGGGTCTTCCTAACCCGGCTCCCTTTTAAATGGATTTTCTCTCTTTTTTTCAACCACTCATTTCTCTTCCCTCATTTTAAAGAAGTTCTTCCCCACACTTTTCTCTCTTCACAGCTTCTGCATTCCTTCATTTTGTGGCATTAATTCTCTTGCAAAGAAAATGGCTTTTCCCCCTTATTTCACATTATTTTTCTTTTTCCTGTAGCAGACATCCTTTTTCATCTCCTTTCTTCTAACAGGAGCTGTAATCTTTGGACTCTTCCCCTTTGCGTGGGGAAGGTGAGTCCTTCAGGCTTCTTTTGGCCACTTGCCAGCCTTCAGTCCCTTTTTCTGTACCAGCTGATACTCTGCTGTTACAGCCTCTCACCTTTATTCCCCTGCTGTGCAAGGGACCTTCAGAACAGTATTTAGGAACGCATTTTATCTGTTCAAGGCCTACAAATGCTGACTGTGATGTTGCAGATGTGGTGGATTAGGAGGATGGCTGAATTCACCAATATTTTGAACCAATTTCTTAATACTGGCAGAATGAACCAATGTTAATTAACCATTAGCACTTACTGACATGTGCCCTCCCTTAATAACGTTCAATTCAATATATATATATATGTATGTGTGTGTGTATATGTATCTCTGAAGAACTAATTAACTTAGGAAAATACACCTTTGGGCTGGTCTGTTCTTTCACTGAGCCAGTCTGCTCTGAATTCATGCCTTTCCTCTACTCAGAGTGACTCTATTTCCTTGCAAATTTCTATTTAAGTTGTTGTCTTACAGCAGAACTTACTATATTATGCTTGAGCCAAATAACCGAAAATGTTTTTACAAGGTATGAATTGTGCTGTTTTGACAATAAAGGCAGTGTTTGCTTTTATGCCAAGCAACTTTTGGATGTGGATTGGATTTTCATGTCAGCTGAAGGCTGGATCTGGTCCTTGAAGTTTAGAGAATCTCAAACTGACAGACATTAAGTATCTATATATTTGGGCATCCCAAGCACTGCTGGGGGATAGGCTTGACAGGGGAAAACATGCATCAAAAATGAAGTGAGGTTATGGTAATACAGGATGTGACAGATCTCAAGTATTTTTCTTCCTTGCAGAAGAACACTCTCTTGAGTAAAATGCATATAAGTGTTTTTCATTTTCTGTCTCTTTCCCCGAAAAGTGCATGTAAATTCAGGCTGAATTCATTCCAGATTCTGCAACTGTGGACAAAATTTTAATTTCTCCTAGGACTAAAGTGACCTTCACTGTCTCTAGAGCAAGCTTTTTGGTTAGCACACAGAAGAGTTTCCCTCACTGTTTACCCTCAGTATAATGTCGTTGTGTAATATGCCTGAGCACGTCTACTCTCTCAGATATATTTGCACAGCTTTCTTTAAAGCCAGTTCTTTGAAAGTGCTATTCCTCCGCGCTGTTTCAATATTTAGGTATGAAATGTCTCTGGTTGCCTTTTGGAGCAATGTGTCTGCTGCTGCCCTTCTGCTCTCACCACCATTTTGGCTTTGTGAACGGGTAGCTAATTGGCAGCCCAGTAAGAAATGTGAGCTGTTGCTTTACTCCTATGGCTTTTATTTTGCTTTCAAGAGGTTTGAAAACAGTTACACAGATGAGTTCTGTTGGTGGTTTCTTTTTGATCTGTTGCTCTTGAAATCCAGTCTGTCCTATCTATCATGTTAAAAGAGCAAAGGTAATGACCAAAGTAAATATTTTCCTGTTTTCTCTTTCAGATAAAATTGAAGATGAATTAGAAATGACTACAGTGTGCCATAGACCCGAGGGACTGGAACAGCTTGAAGCACAAACCAATTTCACTAAAAGAGAACTTCAAGTACTTTACAGAGGATTTAAAAATGTAAGAACAGTACTGCAGTGAGCAGAGTCTAATATGTATGTCCCCACCAGCCTCAACTGCTCAGCTCGATTCTGTATTATTCCCCTGCTAAGCATTAGTAGTTTTCTATTAGATCTCCCTTACCACAGCAAAATGAGCACAATCTGCCTCTCCATCTAATATTTATGACACTGCAATCTGCCTAAAACTGGGTTTGGATGAATATTCAGCACATGATGGTCTCATTAAACTTGTTCCCCAAATGTCAGCAAGCACACTTCAATTTCCTCAGCTGTGCCAGTACTTGAAGATAACCTGAAAATGTTTTTATGGCTACTTACTTAAACCTTGTTGTCATCTCCTCGTGTTCAAATATAAGTGGTACTGTTCACTCGTGATTAGCTGCCCAGGATGGAGATTTTATCCCTTCTCTAGCTGCAGAAATCTTGCTCTTGTAGTAGGATCTCAGCAGAGCACTTTAGGACTTTAAGGTCCTGCATAATAAGTAGGGAATAAGGCTGGAGTGGCAGGAGCCAAAGAGAAATCAAAAGGTAAATGTGTATTAAGACTGAGGAAACAAGCGAGAGGCTGCAGATTTCTGGGAAAGCAGGCAGCAATGCCAGCTGGCATGACTGGGTGTGCAGAACAGCTCCGTGCCCATCCTTGTGAGCTGCCATTCCAGCCAGGCTCCCTGGGAGCAGGGAGGCTGCAGCTCCTGAGCCTCAGCCTGACTCTGCTGCTGCTCAGGGGCTCCTCACAATAAGGAGAACTGGATGGGGAATGTTGAGGCTACATGGAGCAGATGCTTTATGGACCTTGAAGAATGAGTACTCATTACATGTTTGCCTGAGGGTCAGGATTTAGTCACCCAGGTGGTTTGTGCCAGCTGATGTTTTAATGATGATTAACAGGTCAGAATTGAGCTGGCTCAATAAACACAGAGTGGTTTTTAAGTTGTCTTGCAGGACAACTCCAGCATTCAATGACCATCATAGCAAAATGCTGACATTTCTCAGAAAGTCAAGTCTATTGGGTAAAAACTTGTCAAAAGAAACCTGAGCTACCTTAAATACAGGCAGTTCTGAGGGAACCTGCTGGACTTTGAGAGGGGCCTCTCTTTTTTGACAGATTTTTGAAATTTGATCTAATCACATTTCCAGCGTATATTTGACTTTTCTAAGGAGTCTGGTGGTTTCACCCTTTATTTCACTGCTCACCAAAGTGGGCCAAAGCACAGCTCAGCTTTCTGTATTTTTGTTTGGTGCACATGGCATATTCGTGCAGCCTTTGCTGCACGTAAGAGGTCATTTCACATGTGAAGTTTTCTAACTGAACACTGATATCTCTTCATGCTTTCAGCAGCCAGCAGGAAATCATACGGCTTTTGAGACAGAGCTTGGCAGGTTAACACCCAGATATGACATGACTGCCTACAGCAGGAGATTCAGCCTAGTTTTGCTAAGATCTCTATAGAGCCTTCTGTATCACTGTCGGGTGGGAATCCTGTGTGGGAGAGCTCTGCTCCGTGCTGGGAGGATTTGCAGATGCAGATGCAAACCAATGAGGCAGACTTGGAGCACTCTCAGCACACAGGACATTTACCTCTTGCCCTTCCCAAATTTGCTATCACTTTGCACTTTACCTCCCAGGGCAAGAGTGGCAGACAAGTGCATTTAACTTGTGACCTAAACCTAGGATGTCGCTGAAGGTCTTGGTATTAATTGGCAGTGCTGGCAAGGTCTTGGTTTATATCTGGATACTAGGACAAAGCAGGCTGTTTTTATCCAGCTGATCTGCACACAATACGCACAATAAATACACACAATAAAGTTTCATATCTAAGGTTTAAACTGACATGAAAGTGCAGCTTTAACATTGGTAGTCTGCAAATCATGGTTTCAATGGGATGAGTAATTATGCACAGGAGGCAAACTGGCTCAGCTGTTGCCATATTTGCTATTGTACCAAACCGTCTGTTCTTTGGGATGATGTTACAGTGCCATCTGGAGATTCGAAATCCCTGTGGGAATACAGTAATTTTCCTCTCTGGCTTGTACTTACTGCTTGCTCTCAGTGATTGCACAGGTCCTGTTTAATCACAAGGCAACACCTGGATAATCACAGAGCCATCTGCAGGAACTTGTGTTGGGCACAGAGGGATCAAAGTCCTGGCTGTGGAGGGTTTGGTGTGCAGGAACAGGGATGGTGTTCCACCAAAGGCAGCTCAGCACAGCCTGGGGTGGCCTCTGGACTAGTGCCCTGTCTGACCAGGGTCCTAATTCTCAGTACCTTTAAACCTGTTCTTTCTTTGTCTCTGAATTCTGTTCCCCCACTCCCTCCAAATCATCTCAGTCTTCACCTGGTGTGTCACTGGTCTGTTCTGGTGTTTTTGCACCAGACTGATGGAGGCTGCCAACAAATTCATCTCCAGAGAAGCCGAGCACACTAACCAGGCCTGTATTATTGCTGCCTGGCCAAATGTCCCCTCTCTTTGCCTTCAGCTTGCTTTTCCAGTTATGAAAGGATGCCACCCTCCAGCATCTCTTGGATCCAGGACCAACATTTCACATTTATCTTAGCAGTTGCCTCTGCTCGCAGGATTCTGCATTATGTGAATAGTCTCTTTTGCACCTCGGAGCTGGCTCAGACTGGAGGCAGACTAATGTGAGGTGTTTGGTCCCATCTCTTTGGTTGGGATTTTACAAAAGCAAAGAAACAGGCAAACCCAGCAGAGCCTCTGGTGGGTCTTGCCTTGGCACAACTTAACAAAAGAAAATGTGATACCTTCTGTCTGCAAAAACACCAGAATTGTTTGAGCTAAACAGCAGTATTGGCACAGGAACAAAATGGCCATGAATAGGCACAGGCTGGAATTAGAAGAAAGTTTCTGCCCCCAAGAGGAGTAAAGTTTGGTGAGCAGTTATGGAAGTGCAGGGAGGGAGAGCAAGAAAGTATTTTTATGATGAAAACTGATAAATTGATGTCTAATGAAGTGACCAGCAATACAGAGATTTGAGCTCGGTAATTCAGGATCTTCCATTTAGGCCATGCTTCTAATGGCTTACATTCTTTGGAATTGAGTATGTGGATTTTAAAGAACTGGGGGTTTTGTGGGATTTTTTTGTCAGCTCAGGGGGGTTTGTGCTGTTAGGGGAAATACTTGTTAGTTGCAAGGGATAATTTCTCAATACTAAATCAGGAAACAGACAACCCGGGTAACTGAGGGGCTGCTGGAGACATCCTTACCCTCGCTTTAGTGTGAGTATTTCAGCAAATCTGTAACAAAGTGTAGTATGAGATGTAATTGTAACAAACCAGGATTATGGAGATTAAAGTGAGCAGTACAAGCAAGGGAGAAATGTTCTGATACTTTAGTAATCCCCAAAACATCTCCAAAGTCGGAGAACATAGAGCAACAGAATACATGGGATGCGTGAGTGCTTAGAGATGCAAATCTGGATTGTGGATTTGTCTGTAGTCAGCTAACTTACTACCTCTAATTTAGCGAAATGTGACCCCTGAGTACTCGTCCTGATGTTCTGGCCAGCTGAACTGAGGAGGGTCCGACAGGCAGGTTAGGCTCAGCTCTCCTGTGGTCCCTGCACCTCTGCTTTGCACACCTCTGAAAGCAATCAGTGAAGTTTATTTCTGATTGCAGCAGAAGAAAAATGCAACTCCTGTTTTATTTTCCTTTTGGTTTTATGGGTTGGTGTGTTTGGTTTTTATGTGGATTCAGCTCCTTTGTGGTTTAGCGATTTAAAAGCAGCATGAAAGGGTAAGTTCAGATGCATAGCTCATGCTGCCAGAGCTTGATAGTCAGCCCTTGGAAAATGAGGGGTTTGTTCTGTGCTTGACCACAATATAAAAAAAATGTTCACTGTTTGACATTTTTAAAGAATTCATAGGTTAAAGAAATGAAAGGTGTTAACCTAAAACCCTGCTATCAAAGGAAGGCCTTATGAATACTGCAGTGAAGGACTGTGCTTTTTCTTACTGACAAGAATTTTTTCTTGAATGAGTGAGCCTTTATTAACTTCAGTGGAATTTAAACTGACACTAAGCTCACCTGCTCTGTTTCACAAGAGAGATTTCTTTGGAGTCACCAGAATTAAATAGTACTATAGCACTAATGAGGCCTCTTGAGCATTATTTGGCTCTTATAAAACAAAAATTGTGATCAATTAACTGCAAATGAATTGATAGTAGCATATGTGTCTGAAAGCAATCCAGTTATGGAGAGCTAAGTGGGCTGATCAATGTCAGCGCTGCCTCTCCCCAGCACTCCTAGGGCTGCGATGCAAACTTTCATTTGGCTTCCAGATGGAGCATCAGAAGCAATAAGGATCATGTGGAAATTCAGAAAATTAAGCAGGCCCGATGGCTAAAACTGCCAGGATAGCCCTTGCCCCTGTGAGAGAGCACAGGCAGCAGCAGCAGCAGCCATGTGCCCATCTCTGGTAATAAATAGAGAGGGAAGGGACCCCAGGGATTCTGCAATTGTGGGAAGCATAGAGAAAAAAATGATCAGTCCCTCATCTACAAACCATCTTTCAGCACGTGTGCTTCAGCACATTGTTGTGTTATCAAGAGGAGAGAAGGAAATACATCTCAGTGTGTCTGGCCAGTGGCACTGTGGTGGAAAGGTTGGGCAGGTTGTGCTAGGCTTGGTTTTAAAAACAGTGACAATCTGATGAAATACTCTGCAAGGGCCCTGTGTGATCTGGTAGCAACAGCACTTCAGTGCCCAAGGAGAACACTTCTACCCAAGAATGGCTGTGAATATGACACTGGGTCTGATCAATGATTAAAAGATACCATAAATAAATACCAGATTATTTATTTAATGTATGTTAGCTTACAAGCTTCAGAAAACACAAACATTTAGGAAATATTTGTGAGCATCTCTTACGGTAGCTGTTAGCTTCTATTTAATTATTCTTCTTTTGATGATTTCTACTTTAAAGATGAAAAAGTAACCACTTTTCTCGTGATAAGGAAACCAGGCAACGGATGTTTTATGAGGAGCTTTGGAACAGTTTGAGAATACTCATCTAACCAGGAACCTTGCAACCTACAAAATCACAAGTGGCACATAGAAAAATTGTCAAATCGACTGTTTGCTCGCTCTCTCTCAACATCAGTTCAGGACTATCAGGCACAGTAGTGGGAGTCAGGTTCCAAGAATGGAAGCTGGGGATTCCTTGTGCAGAGGGTTATATCCTGTGAAGTTCCCTGCTGAAGGATCTGTGTTGAAGTGAGGCAGGAATCACAGCATGTCACAGAGAGAGGGATGCATGGAGTGAGTGTAGTGCCAGGAACAGAGGAACTTTCTTGATCCCAAATCTGCCCTTCAGCTCAATATGAGCATCAAGCCAAGCTATACATGCCAGTTTTGTGAGTTTGGTGAGAGGGAGTTAGCCTGCTCAGATAATCCGTCTCGAGCATGTCCTACCAGCAGGGACAGTGCTCTTGCCCCCTCCTCCCTCCCTGATGGGAGGTTGAGGAATTAAATGGCTGAGTGGGGTCAGTGCTGCAGCAGGGCACAGGCCCCAGCTGTCTCTGTTGGTCAGTGGCTCTGAGTGTGGGAGGAAGCTGACTTTTGTGTGTCCGTAATTCTGTGCTCTGTGAAAAAGGCTCGGTGCTGCGGTTACTTTTTTGGTTTGCTCTGGTTTAGTCTTCAAAATTGGTTGATAGGCAAATTTGAGGAATAGTGCCATCAACTGGGAAATATTTTCTATAACTGAAAACATCACATGGTTAGATAGCAGTGCCCAAGACTCTGTAATGTGTGTTATAGCAGCACTGAGCTGGTGGGGGGTGTTTATTGCTAAGGTTTGTTTGTAAGGACTTGCTAGTGTACTATGGACTGTTCAGCTCTGTGGATCTGGAGTCAGGCTTCTGGCCACAGTCTGCTGCTGAGGATTAATGATTCATACCTGTGAAGACATTAGACAGGGAGGTGTTAACTGGCATGAACATTATTTGTAATTATTAGATGAAAGCTTGGTATGACAGAAGGCATGAGCTGCCTTTCTAGGTCATTCTGTAAAACAGCAATGAAACTGCTGAAAACACAGTTAGAAATGTTAATAATGATGAACCAGCTTTGTGAGATGCTTAAGATGAAATTGCAGCCTGAATTACTTTAATTTCTCCAGCTGCACAGCTTGTGCATGCAGAGCACTGTGAGAACAGGAAGATGATTTGTTTCATTGCTCTCTTCAGGCTTGTAGAGTTTTGCAAATGAACCTTTACAAAGCTGGGTTTTACTTGATTCTTTTTCTCTCTCTCTTTTTTGTTTTCCAACAGGAATGTCCTAGTGGTGTTGTTAATGAAGAAACATTCAAACAGATCTATGCACAGTTTTTTCCTCATGGAGGTAAGTGGAGTGCTTTGTGCCTGTCAGGGTTCTTGAAGCCTTAACATTGCCTACTGCCAGCTGTCTGCAAAACTGCTGCAGATCATCTGTGCAAGGAATGGGAATTGAACTTAAGCTTTGAGGGTTTTAGACAGAAACACAAACATCAAGGTAATAAAATTTTAGGCCCTTTGAACAGTTATTTCACATAGAGGAACCCCACTGAAGATTGCCCCTCAATGTCAGCTCTTTATTCCCCAGGTCCAAAATAGAAACTGGGGGTTGATGCTTTGTTTTATACTGACTTTCTGTTGGCAGAAAGTGAAATTGCTTCCCCTCAGCGTGTCTTTGCTTCCCTGCTGTTGGACTGCTGGGCATGTAGTGTCTAGCACAGGAGGGTCCCAGACTTCTTTCTGGCCTGAACATTAATCAAAACCTCCTTAAAATTCTTAAAGCAGTTTTTAGTTGATAAGGAAACTCCTGGCTACCTGAAATGATCATTTTTGGTGTTTACATGACTAAGACAGGGTCATGTCATATATGGGCATATTAAAATATTGTATTAAATCTCTCAAATGATACATGTTCTTGCCTTTTAAAAACATCAAGGATCTATATATTCTTCTAACTGGATTTGTTCTGTGGGGATGCTGTTCTCAAATTGAAAGAAATGAGCCATTGGTTTAAGCAGCTTTTTAGCAAAAGATTAAGTATTTGAGGCTTTCCAAAATATCCCACTCTGTAGTATCTGCAGAATACACTCCTTGGGGAATGATGAGTGACCTTTCTACAAGAGTGTATGTGTGCATGTGCATTTACTTAAAGAAGGTCATTAACAAGTGTTTTTTCAACTAAATGTCAAGATAAAACACATTATGCTTACGTTTTACAACCCATGTGACCTCAAAGTTGTACACCTATAAAAAGTTTTCATTAAATTTCAGTATGAACTTGATGATTTCCTGTTGTGACTGCTTTTAGTTTTGTTACAAAATGCAACGAGACCATTTATTTATTTATTTATTGCAAAAATTAAGTATTTATAATTCTTATGTATTCCTGGGTGTGGTTTTTGTTTCCAACCTGAGTTCCAGTAAGTCCAAGGAACTCCAGTTACCCCAATGAACTCCTTTAAGTGACACAGCTCAGCTGACTCCTTCCTTCCCATGTGTAAACACCAGTAGGCACAGAAGCTTCACTTTTTCATGGATAGATAACTTTATTCCCACTCTCCTGAGGTTTTCTGTGTGTTCCATTCCTTTTTCTGTGTGTTCCATTCCCTTGAGATTGCCTTGCTTAATGATGATGGAAATACAACCATGCTTAATAGTACATTGGGTCAATAGCAGATGGATTTTGTATTTTACATTGGTTTTTTTCACTTGGTTTCCAATCTATTTGTATAACCTTAGTTCATAAATCCTCAGAGATTTTTACACTTCTGTGGTTCTCTTTACAGATAAACTTGTACAACCTAGAGGTGGTAATGTAGCTCTGAATTGTAAAAACCTTGGGCAATGTCATCCCAGGCTTGTGTTATTTTTGTTAGGGCTCCTCTCCTTGGCAGGTTTGAAGTTTTGCTAATCTGTCATCAAGTGATACAAGTGATCTAAGTATTTCTTAATGTACATGAAATAAGACCTCTTAGCGTAATCTTTTAGTTCATTGTTCAGTTTAGCTTAATAGGAGCTTTTAGTGGGACTGTGCCATACGTAATGTTGTGGTTTTATTTTGGAGCTATTTTATTTCAGAATCCTTCTCTTAAAAATGTAGTACACAATGTTTTTTTCCCTGAAGTCCAGTGCATTTTATCCTTATGAATGACAGTAACTTACGTGTTTGATTTTTCTGCACACTGTTGCACTTTCTTGGATTTGAAAAATGTTAGAGATCAAAGTAAGGAGATACTGGGTCATTCCACCTGAGCAGAACAGGCTTCACCTGAGTTCCATGCATGAGTGTGGAGACTGAGGCTTGACTGATGCTGTGTGCCAGAGACAAAGAATATAGGAGACAAGAAGTGCATGGCTGTTCGAGAGAGTAGCAGTGAAATAATTAGGGACTTTAACGTAACTTCCATCCTGTAAAGCTGAGCTTTAGTAATACAGAGAGCAGAGTGAATTGCCTCCAGAGCAGAGAACAGGCCTCTGAAGGTCTTAAAGTTGCACACCTGTTGGATATTTTTTCTGCATACCACTACTGTTATTCCTAGCTAACAGCCATCGTTCGTGGGGTTATAGAGAATATTCTCAATAGAAAAGGTTTTCTAAAACCAGCAGTTTAAGATTCAAAAGAAGGAAAATATGCCTCTAGGTGACACTGCTCTCCAGCAGCCATGGGTCAAACTCAAGTAACTGCAGCAAGACCCTTCTGAAGCTGGGCATTCCCTGGGGGGTCTCTGCCGTGTCTCCCACAAAACACAAAGGTAGAGAAAGGATGCTGCAGCCTGCAGTCACTGTTTGGTATTTTTGCTGTGTTTCCCACCATTAGAACCAGAGACACTCTAGGATGGTTGGGGATTTTCTGCTCGTTATTTCATACTGCCCTAAAATCCAAATAGTTTCTACTGTAAAAAAAGCTTTTGCATTTCAAGGCTGTTTTAAGGGAGGGTGTCAGGATTTTGCAAGTCCATGTTAGCATTTACTGGTTCACAGAATACCTGGCAGTGCTTCAGGGTTGAGTTATATACAGAAGGAAAATAAGTTCATGACTTGTTTAGAACCATCAGTGTGTAATGAGCTGCTGTCCCTGCCCTGTGTGCCTTTCAGATGCCAGCATGTATGCACATTACCTCTTCAACGCCTTCGACACTGCACAGAACGGCTCCGTGAAGTTCGAGGTAATTGCTTTGCATCTTTCTTTATGCCACTTTCTCAATTTAGTGTTTTTAAGCTTTTCTGTCCATTCGTCATTGCAAAGTAGTAGGACTTGTTGGATTAAAGGTTAGAGGCTTCAGTCTAAAGTCAGTCAGTGTTTTCAAATCTGGTTCACTTTAGTTTATGCAGATGCAGTTCCATGTGTCAGTAAAGAAGGATCTAGATTGTGCTAGTCAGGATCAGAGGGAGAAAGTGCAGAGGGCTATGTAGCAGAGAGGAGTGGCTGAGGAGAGTCCCATATGAAATGAGATGAGAGACACAGATAACTTGCATCTTGTACCTTCTGCAGTCATCATGCATTGCACGTGTTGAACAAGCATCTCAGGTACTTGGAAACAAAATGCACCCTTTAAATAAAAGGCCTGCTGCAGTGGCTACAAACAACCTCTCTTCATGCTCCGCCCATAGCTGTAGGAGTGCAGCAAAGGGATATGTTAAGTCATAGACTTCTGGAGGATGAACTTCATAGTTTTGAAGACTATAAAACTTCTATAAAACTACAAATCATAGGCAGTCTTGCCTTTGCTGTCAAATGGCCAAAACCTCTGGTAATTTCCAGGTAAGACCGGGAAATGTGTTCATTCACTAAATGTAAAATGGGAGTGTTTCCATGTGTGTCTGTGTGTCTCTGTGGCGAGGGCTGCAGTGGGAGGTTTGCATGGGGCAGCTACTCAGTAGCTAAAGCTGTCTGGAAACCGAAACAGACTGAGAACAGAAAAATGCTGTTAAAATAAGAAACAAACAAAAACAAACCTGGAAAGTGCTGAACTTTCATTCCTGGCAGATCTGTCTCTTTACTGGTTGTCAAACATGAGAATTTTGTTCCCTTTTTTGTATTGTTCAACAAATTCAAATTCCCCTGAGCCTTAGCAGAAAGGAGCAGAGGTTTCTAAGCAGTGATGCACTGCCCCATGCAGAGCTCATGGAGGTGACTAAGGATATTGAGTTATCAGGATCTGTGTAGCTGTGTTATCCTGAAGCTCTGCCTGTGCTAACAAATGCCTGTAGCTATGCTGCTCTCAGTGCCTGAGGCACCGTGCAGTATAATTAATAAATCAAAGTTATCGGAAGCAGTAACTTTACTGTAAGCAAAAAAAACAATTAAAATTATGTGTGCCACACTGAGTAATTAGTGATGGGAATCACATCTGATCAAGTCTGACAGATTTTGCCAGAGTACAAAATCTAAGGCTCCTTGTGTCAGAGGAGTTTAGGATCATTTCATCTCTCAAGGTGGACATGGAGAAAATGCTGCATTTTCTCCCTTCTTTGCCAGCACCTCAATCTGGAGGTAAGAAAGCATCAGCTTCTACTTCCACAGGCACAGTCCAGCTGTGTTTAACCAGGTGGTGGCAATCTGAGTGACAGCTCCTTGCAGCAGGGAGGAGAAAGGCCACTGGAGCATCTGGCAGTGCTCTTAAAAAACAGACATCTTAGCGAATGCTTCAATCGTTGAGTTGAAGGGAAAAGGGAGCCAGAGGAAGTTGATAAGCATATGCTCCATCCTAAAAAGATAAATCTTTTGACTGGCATTGTATAAAGAGGGTTACTTAGAAAAGGATGTTATGAAAATTCCCACTTTTCTCTCTGCCTCAAACCAGGATTTTGTGATGGCATTGTCCATTCTGCTACGGGGAACTGTTCACGAAAAGCTGAGATGGACATTTAATCTGTATGACATAAATAAGGATGGCCATATAAACAAGGAGGTAAGGCTGTTCCTGACAAATGTGGTTGATTTTGGAAGAGAGAAATGATTGGGTTTTGTTGCAGAACACAATTACTTTTACATGCAGCTAATTAAATGCAAATCAGAATGGACTCAAGCATTTGTCTGTGTCTAAGCAAAGTGCACTGTGATGTTATTGCATGATTTTCTAGACATATTTTCTGTATTATGGTACCTTTAATGAATTGTTTTAGGCAGGAGCAAAATCCCGGTTACAGCTCTGAGCCACGTAACCCTTGTGAAGGGGAGGGTGACGGTGGCAGGACTTGGTGACTGAGGCTCAAGGGCTTTTTTTCTGCACTGGGAGATGCTGTGGGGGTCATCTGAAGCACTACAAGCCTCCAGCACCACTCCCAAACCCTGCATTGTCATCTGTTTTTATCTTCTTATCTGGTACTTCTTGTTCCCATTGTGGGAAGCCTTGGTTTTGAGCATGGTAACCTTGAATATGTGTCAAATACATCTTAGTCCACTCAAACCCATTGTGCATCCCTGGAGGGTTTGCAGTTACTGCCACCCGGTGGTGGAGCTCAGGGGCAATTTGTGCAAGGCGTGGGGAGGGACCAGATTCCCAGTTAGAGCTGGGAGGCCCTGGCCCTGGAGGAGGCTCTTGGGACAGGGTTGGTGCCACAGCACAGAGCTGAGCACAGCCCTTGCTCCCAGCACCTGCCGTGTCAGAGCCAGGTCAGGGGAGGGGAGGGAGCCCTGTGGGAGTCTGTGGCAGAGCACAGACAGAGAAAAGCAATTCTTTCTATAGGATGAGTTTGTGTTTCGGGGTACATCTGTCTCCATGCACATGCACAGGCATTCCAGGTGCTGGTTTGTAATAGGAGAAGGAGGGTGAAGGATAGGGCAGTACAAGACAGAAATGGGCTATCATTTCTCTTAATTTCCTTTTTGTGTTTGTGCTGGCATGCTGCTATGGCAGGAAATGATGGATATCGTAAAGGCAATTTATGATATGATGGGAAAATACACGTATCCAGTGCTCAAGGAAGATGCACCAAGGCAGCATGTAGAAGTGTTTTTCCAGGTACCTGGTTTTTGATGGGTTTTTCTTAACACTTGAGCTATGCACTGATAGACTTTCCTGTAAAGTTGAGTCTATGCCTTGTTATATATTCCAAAATAAACCCTAGCAGCCATTCAGCCTAACACTACAGGGCCTGCTGATTTCCTGGTTCCAAAGGTATCTCGCTTGTCTGTCAGCCTGACCCTTTGCATTGGGATGTGCCACATCCAGTAAGTCTGAAGCTGCTGCATGTGTTGCAGCCCTTCTGTGCTGCTTCTCTCAACTGCCCTAATGACTGACAGGAACGAGGGTGGGGGTCGGTCAGGCAGTGCATAAATAAACAATGGAATAAGGACAGAGGTTCTGGTGTGTGTCAAGGAAGCAGTTGAAGATGACCTCAAAAGTGCTTCAAATCCCAGAGTAAACAAGTCCTTAGCAGCTGGCGAATCCAGCATTGAGTCTCTGGTCTAAGCTTGTTAAGTCCCAGCTTTATTCAGGTTGCATCAACTAAGGTATTATAATGTAACAACAGTGTTACCAATGTAAACTAATTTTTTTTTTTTTTTTTCAGAAAATGGATAAAAACAAAGATGGAGTTGTAACTTTAGATGAGTTTATTGAATCGTGTCAGGAGGTAAGGACTAAATTATAACTGCAAGGAAAGATCTATCTCTTGTCACATCATTTGCTTCCCTTTGGACAAACTGTTTGAAACAAGATGCTGCTCAGAATCCTGGGTTTTCTTTGCTCTGTGAAAAAAAAAACCCAAACCAAAACAGTTTCAGGACTGAGTTTCTGATGCTCTGTGAAGCCTGTGACTCAATAGTGAGGTAGGGTCAGGCAGAATATGGGAGATGATGTCTTCATATGCAGTGCTGGGACCAGTGCTTTTATTTTCCTGAGTAGACTGCAGCGCCTGATTCTATAGACAAGCAGACAACTGTAGAGAAAGCTCTTAACTGCCTTAGGTTGTTTTGGGTTTTTTTGGTTTTTTTTTGTTTTGGAGTTTTTTTGGTTGTGTTTTTTTTTTCTTCATTTTGAGAGTGTTATGCTGCCCCAGAGGTCATTATTAGGTACCACACTGCTGGGACTGCCCAGAGTCAAAGGTGTCTCAAATTCTTGCTATTACAGCCCTGAGTTACAAAACCAGTTGATGTTTTTATGGTCAAACATTAAAAGCAAATGCTGTCATCATAGCAATGATTTTTATTTTTCTTCTGTTTTGGAAGCTCCCTCTTGCAAATTCCATATATGAAATTGGCTGTGATAAATTTTTGTTGGTACTTTTAGCACTGGCACAAAGAAGCATCTGCATGAACATGCAATTGACCTAATGTCTGTTGTCTTAGACCTTGATTGTGTGAATATTTGCTCAGAGATAGCTCTAATACTTGACCAGTACAATAGTGGTGGAAAAGGCAACCTCTGCCGTTCAGAATGCATATTGGCCCTTCTGTGCATTTATGTTGCCTGGAAAATTCTTTCCAGTTCTGCAGCCAGACAGTTCTTCTGTCCCTGAGCAAGGGGAAGATGCTCACTGTGGAGGGCCGGGCTGGCTTCTGCTGGTTTTGTGTCAAACCTGGCTCTGGCCACATCCAGTCTCAGGGACTTCAGGCAGCAAAATCCTTGTTTAGTAGATGCATAGTAGAAGGCTAATGTTTTTCAGTTACTTCATTCTTGGTCCCTCCTGATTGTTTGGCTTATTTTTGGCACCATCTTTATTTGATCATTTGTGTTGTGTATTATTCTTCACATTCTTAACTTGCCTGTAGGTGTGTGTACGATCAGTGGTCTCAGTATTGAAGCAGCTTTACTTGTAACTGTCAGAGTTTTGATTCTCTGCCCTCGTTTGGGTTTGGTTCCTTCTGTTGCTGTCCTTGACCGGGAGCTGGGCAGACTGATGCGCTGTCAGGTGCTGTTTCCTGGCAGGCAGGAGCAAGCCCTGCAACACTAAGATTTATTTTTTTACCTTTATGAAAAACAAACCAAAGTGCACAACAGTGCTCACCTGTGCCACTGCAGCAGCTCTGGCTTGTGGTCAGTGAAGCTCTGGCATTAACCTGGAGAGGGTGATTGGCTTCCCATGCAAGGTGATGCCTTGCACCCACAAACTGAGTGAGCAGTGATAGAGATGATGCAGCCTCACAATACAATTGAGGAATGCAAGGCAATAGATCTCTTAAGTTGCTCAATGTGGAAAATTATTTTCATGTTACAGGCAAACAGCTGTTCTAACTTTTGGAATAACTGAATTCCTGGGGGGGAAAATCATCATTATGTTTTTGAATACTAATCTGGTTCTTCTCTTGAAGTAAAATTCCAAGACTTCAAGAGAAATAATCCCAGATTTCCCTTGTGTCTGTCTGTAACTTTCTCATTTGGCTCTAGGAGCCTTGGAGAGGCTGAGGTTGCACAGATTGCATGTGTTTTGGGTTTGAGCTGGAATTTCTGGCAGGAAGTGCTCCCTCAAGGCAGTTTGCTTATCAGTTCAAAACCTGCCGTTCCATTTGGGCCTCTGGAGCATATTAGCCGAGAGCACGTTTGCATACCTAGGATCAGGGACATCTGAGGGTTCAGCACAGGCACCAGCCCAGTGCCCTGCATGGCACAGCCTGTGCTGGACGTCAGGCTCAGGAGAGGACCCTGTGCTTGGTCTGCCTCAAACCAGCCCAGGGGCCAAAGCACAAGACAGCTGCTGTGCTGAATCAGGGCCGGGGCACTGGATCAGCCCCAGCTCACAGAGGGGGAAAGCATTCCCAGAGCAAGGCTGTTGCCCACAGGAGCAGCTGCAGAGCTCCCTGGTGCCAAGGCAGAGTTATGAGTTGTGCTTGTCCATGCTGGTTTCATGGAAATATCTTCTCCTTGCTTTCAGGATGACAATATCATGCGATCCTTACAGCTCTTTGAGAATGTCATGTAACCAGACGAACACTGGAGGAGTCTGAGACTTCCTGTGTAACAAAGATCTCCTTTCTGGGTGAAAGCGTTTTACAATTGAGCCATGTCCAGTGTGTGAGGATTTTGTACGAACATCTCCAACCAAATGGCAACCGAATGCAACCGATCCCACCTCTTCTCCCCAGGAGATGCCGGTGGACCTTTGTTTCGTTTTGGAAGCATGTGAATATTTTAATAAATCCCAACAAGAGAGAACTGCTGCTCAAAGTTCAATGAGTAACACAGAGCATTGTTTGCTAGGCACAAGTCCTGCTTCTAATCTAGCAAGCTTAATTCCCTATGATAGCACATGTTGATAGCTATTCAGCCATCTATTGCAAGTGACAGCTCAGTCCATACCTCCGTTCGGCACAATGTTTTATGGATGCCTTGCCATTAATCTTCTTTGACAAAACTCCAATCTACCCGGGCAGTCTGTGAAAAAATGAACAGTCAATGTACCCGGGACATTAAACAGACAGCCCATGTAGCCAGTATCCCCATTTCTGCAGAGATCCTGCTTATCTTCTCACATGCACTGGTGCCACCACGCTGAGTTTGGTGGAGTTCTTCCTGAACACATTAACCGGGCGATCTTCATGCCAGGGTGAGCCAGAAAGGAGCAAAACATGTTGCACATATTAATATCAAAGTACAGAACAAATCCTGTTCAGCGATAGTCAGTTCCCGAGAGACCAGGCAGGTGGATAAGGGCTGGTACAGAGGGATGAACGCCTGCCCTGGTCCCAGCTGCCTGTTGAGTCCCACGAACACCAGGTGATTCTCCACTGTGCATCTCAGCAGCACCATGGCCATGTGCTCTGGTCCTTTTGCTGTAGTTTGGCACACGCTTCCTAGATTCATCACTGGACATTACCGTAAGCTCTTGCCCCCTTTATGGATTTATTTAGGCTTTCTTGCTTTACTTAGTGAAGAACAGGGCCCAAAGATGCAGCTGTGTTTCAACATACAGACCTTGGCATCCACAAAGTGCCCAGCACATTTGATTGGGAGCTCTTGAATTGTTATTAGCCTTGGAATCAGCTGCCAGGCCCACATTTTTTCCTACAAGGCAGTAGCATGCCTTGTACAAACCCCATTTCCTTGCTAATGCCAGGTAGAATATAGGATTAGGGGTTTGGTTTTTGAATTAACAAAACAGAAAAACTCGTGTAGTGAATTTCCACCAAGGTCGGATGATTTGTCAGCTGGGGAACATGTCAGAGCCTTCTCTGCAGAAGCCTCTTAGGAAAGCTGACTCACCAGAGTGCCATTGCCATCTCCAGGTAGACAGTGGCTGAGAAACAAAGGGAAGGAGGCAACAAGCAACTTTTCCAGCTGCTCAGACCACACAGATGGGACAGTCCCTGCCATAGTGCTACATCACTCCCATCCAGTAAGCATCTATTTTTATTGTATCACATACTATATTACAGACAAACTGTTATCAGTGAAGATATATTTTAACAATTATGTAAGTGGAAGCTTTTTATAATACAGAATATGTAGAATGCCTCAGTTCTGTAGCCCTAATTTTATAAAAATTTCACCTATTGAAGCATTCCTGATTATAGAAGTAGGTCTGATCAGTCCTAGTATAATGATAATAAATAAATCCCCAAGATGGGGCATTTTCCCTTTTTACTGTGCTCCTCCATACACTTCTGTGTAGTCTTAACTTTATTTCTTTATGTTATCACCTTGTCATCAAAAGTGCTATTCAAGTGAAGTTACCTGTCTGCAGGGATGACACCTTAGTCCATCTTATTTATTGCCTTTCATACAGATACCATTAATGATTTCCTCCCAGCAGTGATCCAGAGCACAGCAGCTCCAGTGAGGGGCTGGGGTTTGCAGGAGGGAGGCCACACTGTGGGAGTACCTTGTTCTCTAGTTGTTGGGTATTGTCATTTAGGCTTTATTTAACAGGCACTTGTATCAGTTGTAGCTGAAATAATACGCAAGTTTACACTGTTCCTTCTTGATTCTTCTTGCAATCACTTTAGCAAATGACAGAATTTAATATAATTACTGAGTTTTCCCTCCCACCAAAAGAACATCTGTCTATTATTCTAAGCAGTTCACTTCAGCAGAGGGAGAAGTGGTCACAACAATGGAAAAGAAGGATTTGAATCAGGCTAGCACACTGCCTTTTTCCTCTAATGGTCTTGCTTCAAGGGTGCTTATGAGATGGCATATACAGGCAGAAATGTTTGGAATGTGCCCTTTTCAAAAGAAAATGTTATTAGTTGCATGATGCCATAGTCCCTGAAGCTAAATTAATTTCTGGAGTTACTGTGATGAATTTGGCCTCAGCTATGTTTCCTGGCTCTGCTGGCAGCAGTTCTGTGTGGGCTGCCTTTGTCACCAGGGTTGTCACTGCTTTCTCTTGAGTGTGGCTCCAGTTCAGCAGCAAACAGCCGGTGTCACTGTCAGTGCGTGCTGAAATCAGGGTACCAGTACTGACCCTGCACTTCTGGCATCTCCTTTGCTGCTCCACTGTGCCTGCTTTTCACTGCCAGGAGCAATGAGGGTGCACCAGGTAGAGAGGGAGGTGCTGAGAGCCACACTGAGTCTGCCCTTAGAGAATAATAAGCTTTGATTTGGATCCCACAGGAGTCAGACCTCTCCCACACACCCCTGATGTTCAGCCCTGGGTTGAGCTCTGTGCTTCACCTGAAGCCCACAGTAGCTGAGACAGTAGGACTTGCAAAGTGTCACCCACAGCTGTGTTTTCCCAAAGCTCAGATTGCAGAATCTGTCTGTGGCGGAGTGAGTCCTTGCCATTGCAAACCCAATTATTACCCTGTGTTTGTCCCTGATCCCACTGTTACAGAGGCTGGGATGCACCAGTGCATAGAAGGCCTCTGGGTTTTCCATCAGCAGCATCTGTCCATGGCAGATGTTCTCCAGCCGGCAGGTGACAGACATCAGTGACTGGGAGAGAGCCACTTTCTGCATGGAAATGGCTTTGGATTTGTTTTTCATGTTTTCTGTGAGTGTTACTCTACTGTAAACTTGCCAAGCCTCTGCTCGCTCATAAATGGGGCTTGCAATATTTATGACAAACACTACTGCAGATTTCTAAATAAAACACACTATGCTACTCCAGTCTCCCACCCTCATCAATCCTCCTGCCAGTAGGCAGAAGGCAGTTCCTGTTCCAGTCAGATTCTCTGTCAGTGCTATCAACTGTGCACATTTCCTCCAAGTCGTGAATGTTTAAATAATGTCTAAATCAGGACTCTGACTGTTTCACTAGTTACAAACATTAGTCTGCATCTTCATGCCAGCATTTTTTAAAGAAAGCCTTTCTAATATGCATTTTAGGTAACAATCTGTTGACAAATAGGAATGTGATTAACGATAATGCNAAAGTACCGTGCCTGTTCTGTGGCTGTTTGTTTTCCTGTTCCTCTGAATGCAATGCAATATTGTAAGTAACCATGAGCCAAGCTAAAAGCTTGAGACACAAATACCCTGAGGTTCAGGCATCGTGGGCAGTGGCATTTCCTGACTGCAATATGTGTTGAGAACACCCTTGTGTCCATGGGTCACCTCTGATGAGATGGTAGCAGCAGTGTGTCACACTTTCCTTCTTCTTCGTGGAAGTGCCACAAAAGGCCTAAGGAAACGTGCAAATAATGTAAATTGTGATAACTAAAGCCATGTTAATGGATCAGCCATGTATAGCTTCACTGTTACAAATGCTGTTCTCCGATGGCAATTTGTATTCAATTTTGTTGAATGGTTTTAAAAATGTTGGTTTTAATAATAAAACGAAAATGCCTGTAGAGGGTGTCCTTTCTTAAACCCAATATGTACTTTTTCTCAAGGGACACTGTCAGGTTAAAAATTTGCAATGAAGCTTTCAAAAGTGAGACTCAAACATGTATCCATGTGTGTGGGGGCTGTGAAACCAAGCTGTGCTGTGAGTTAACACATGCCAATGATTTATTTGCATCACTGATTCAGGGGTGCTCTTACATTTGATGTGGTTACATACACTGAACTCATAGTTTGGCCCTTGTGTAAAGTTCAGAAATGTTCTACCTGCATCACTGATAGTAACCTGGGGTAGTAAAAATAGAAAACTTAGAGGCATGTCTTTTGCCTTCTGCAGTTCTGCTTAAGTATAAGCAGGAAAACAAAAATTGAGTTGAAAAAAAATGCAAACATTATTTTATGTTATAGATAACAAAAATAACCCAAAACCTCACAGTGTCCCTTTCACTTTGGTTTATTGTAAACATCCATTCTGACATGTGGAGGAATGCAGAAGCGATTTTGCCAGACTATATATATGTGTGTACATATATATATGTATGTTTGCTAAACTCCGTTTTGTAGGGTATAATCTGTCTACCCGTACATCCCAGGAAAAAGAACGTTCATCCATGCAGAAATATGAAAATAAAGGTGTCTGTGTGAAATGTCTTGGTCTTGGTGTCACTGCAGTGCCTGCCCAGCACCCGCTCCCCCAGCTGTGCAGACCCCGGGCAGCACCACTGCCACCCAGGCACCTCCTGCTCCCAGAGACAGCAGGGCCCTCAGGAGAATGCCAGACTGGAAATCTTGCTCCCTCTGCAAGAAGAAGGTGTGGTAACTGCTTGTTCAGCACCTCTCACTCCCTGGGATGTGTCCCAGCTGCTGCCAGGCAAAGCAGGCTCGGGCTCAAAGCACGTGTGTAGGCTTTTTGTTCGCTTTCTGGCTGAGGTTTGTTCGAATCGCTGGTGAAGCCTTAGTTACTGCTGTGAGGTATTGGACACCTCTGGCTTAATTCTGAGCCCATCACCATTGCAGTCTGAGCATCTTGTCCTGCTGCTTCAGGGGTCCAGGGCATTGCACCTGATGGATTGAAGGGCAGTGGGGAGGGAGCAGGTCCGCACTGGCCGCAGGGGCTGTCCCTCACTCTGGAGCACAGAGGGGGAACCTGAGGTGTTTGCCACAACTCAGCATATGAAAAAGGTTTCTTTTGAATCTAATAATAATGGGTTTTTTTTACTGAGAGATTGATTCTGTAACCTTTGCTTATCCATGCAGGTCCAGCAAACTGGAAGGGAGGAGGCCTGGACACGTTGGCACATGAAGTCCTTTCATCACATCAGATCTGCACTGTGCGGGATCAGGTGTGGGAGCTGCAGGAGCAGAAATTCTGTGTGATGGAGAGCTGGTGATGGACTTACCCCTGCTGCTTGGCCAGGAGAGGCTGGTTCTCTGCCAACAGGACACCTGTCCCCATCACCCCCAGGAGGTGGGAAATAATGAACTGAAGATCTGCAGAGCCTCAGTGGATGTGATTATTTCCAATCAGTTCTGTTAAAACTTTCCTTTTTGTCTTGCAGAGGAAAAGTGTGTCTTTCTCCATCTGTTCTTGTAGAGACTGGGAATTGCTGTGGGGCTCTGTCTGGAAGCCCCCACGGCAAGAAGGTGCCTCCTGAGCGCAGGGTGAGTTGTCACATTGCCTGTGACATTCTCCTGGGGACTCCCCTGCTGTCCTGTCCCTGTGCACAGCAGCCTGTGGAGGAGCCTGGGGGGACCAGGGTGATCCACACTCCTTGTTCAGGACAGAGGCTTCTGCAAGGGGTGGGCAGTGCTCGTGGTAGTGGGGAGAGGGGGATGTTTCCTTCAGAACCTGGGACACTTCCAAAGTCACTTGTTGGGGTTTGCACCCACAGCCAGCAGCCAGGAAATGGAGAAGGGGAACAGCACCAGTGCAGAGCTTCCCTCGCAGGAATCTGGTCTGGTCTGAGGTCTGGCTGCAGAAGATGGGCCTGGATGGTCACTGCCCTCACCCAGGTAACAAAATGTGAGAATGAGCTTGAACACTCCTCACAATAGCGTGACCTCCCTTCCCTGCAGCACAGCTTTTCTCGGGACAGTCTCCAAACCCAGCCCCAGCTCCCTCTGCCTGCGGCTGATGGAGCACATGAGGGATAAAGCCCTGCTGCCACTGCCCTGGTGTTTTAGAGTCTGTATTTGCTCTTCACATTGCAGAGAGAGCCAAGGAGTGAATACATCGATGTTGGGAAGGATGCAGGGAGAAGGCCCACTGCTAGTAATGTCCAGTCATCTCATTGTTAAAATGTCTGTGAAAAGTTAATGCTGACCCAGGATTTTCCAGAAAAATAATAAGTTATTGAAAAATGTTGATTTAAAAAAAAAAAACAAGATTGATTTTACAGTCCCAGGGTTAAATTGAATTTGTTGACATTTTCAGAGAAACCTATCCAACCTTTGTGTTCTAATTGTCTTATTGATTTACTTATAAATCGATATAAATTGAAAATATATAACAGCGTAAATATACATGAAGATAAATGTCAGCACAGTGTTTTCTGTCTGAACAAATATTCTAAATTTTGGAGAACTCAGAACACGAAGAAGTACCAGAGCCTTGTTTCATTCACACAGCACAAGCTGTTATGGAAAAGCATTTGTCACCAGCCAATTACAAGTAAGAAGAATAATACTCATTGTGGTGGGTGAGCATTGCACTGGTGGGAGGCGCTGCCTGTGCTGTAACTGATAATGAGTAAAATTTTTTGGAAAAACCCATGTGTGTGTATGGCAAACTGAGTTGCAAAAGTACTTCTAAATGGTTCTCAATTTTTATTTCAGACTTTTAAAAATTTATCTCACTTTGTGTGCCTTATATGTGTTTTATTTTGCACTAAGCTGTGATATCGTAATTCTTAAATCTTGAAGAACATCTGCTACAAACAAGTTACTGAATTGCTTTTGGTTCCTTTGGTATTCAAATGCAGGAGCTGTGCACAAACAAATGAGAGATGCTTTGAAATGCAAGGAAGGTAAGAGATTTCTATCTCAGCAATACTTTGTAGTGATTTCACCAATGAAATAAAATTAACAGAATATTGAAGCTTTTAGTTTATGTCCTATTCTAGAAGTGAATATTTAGTGCATGTCATAAATAAAAATTGGGAATATATGGTGTAGATTTCAGCAGCTTCAAAGTCCAAAAGCAGAATTTCAGAACTTAAAAATTCCCTTTTCTGAGAGCACATTTAATCCCCATTTGGAACAGAAATCCAGCCTGTGAAGAGGCTATTCCAGGGCTTGAGCAGCCCTGCTCAGCAGGGCCCGGAGACATCACTGCAGAAGTGGGTGTGACATTGCAGAGACCTGCGGGTAATTTTAGATACAGTAAAAGTCGTGTTCAAAGACGTCCTGTTCCTTTACTGCAGCTTTGCTCTGGGTTTGGTACGGATTTACAATGCCTGGGGGAGCTCTGTGCTGACACTGTGGGAGCACCTGGCCAGCTCCTGTGTCCCCAGAGCCCCCAGCAAGGCCTGGAAGAGCTGCCTGTTCCTGGTGCAGCTGAGTGGAGCCAGAGGACTGGGGAGGAAATTCTGACAGCTGGGAACTAAGCCAGTGTTTCACAGACTGGATGAGTCCCTGTGCATTAGCTGTGCCTTTCCTCCAAGGGCAAGTCCATGGAGGAAGGAGATGCCTTGTTGTGGGGTTTGGGGAAAGTTATCAGCAGTGGGCTGGAGCTGCCTTGGAGGAAGAGCCAGAGGTGTCTCATGGCACTGACATGGTCTGGAAGGGATAGACAAAACCCTGCCTGGGTCTGTGTTAGTAGAGAGAACACAGAAATGTGACAAAGCTGGTCAAACCTGTTCCCTGTGCTGGGATTTTTTGGAGCTTTTTAGCGCTTGGCAAAGAAGGGGCAATAGTAGTGTTTGGCTGGTCTTCTGTGATTGTGCTTTCCAGGTATTCTGTGTCCTGCTCTGTGGCACCTGGGCCCTGGCTCTGCAGGTTTCTTCCTTGTTCCCAATGAGAGGCAGCACTGCAGCTCTCAAGCCCTCAGCTTCCACCCACCACACATGCAGAGCTGTGAATTAACCCAGGGGACAGCTGGCACTCAGATATTGGGGTGCTGCATGGGAACAAGCAAATGGGCTGAGGCTTCCGTGGGGAATAGGCTGTACCCATCCCCTGGCTGGAGGCACCTCTGAGTGCTCCCTACTCCCTGCATGGAGCTGGGCAAAATAGCCAATATTGTCATCATGTGTGGAACATATGGATGTGTACGGATGTATGGAACACAAGGATAATGTAACAGATTCTGTAGTCACAGGCTATACAGGCTGTTACAGGGCATTTGGGGATCAAAGACTTTGGAGTACTAGGACAGGAGTCTCCAGTGAAAACGGTTTGCTGCCATAGAGCAGGTGCTGGTTATGCCCTGGACAGTCCTTGCCTGGCAAATGGAAAAGAAAAGGCTGTGGGTTTGCTCAGCACTGCTCAAAATTTAATCAAATGCAGCTAGAAAAAATGTAGTGGTCAGTCCCATTGCATTAATGTTTATTAGACTTATATTTTCCCAAATGTGACATGGCATCAGGTGTGTGTCTCAAGACTGCTTTTTGGGACGTCATAGGGAGGAGTGCAGTGTTCCCAAAATGGCCCTCAATTTCCCCAAAGCGCATTCAGTAGATGAGCCTTGCAGAGACCCAGTTGGCCCCAGCCAGGGTGGCATCTGAGCCACGGGGACAGCTGGGGACATTGCTGTCACTTGTCATTCCTCCGTGTGACGCAGCCCAGCAGCTCTGGACACGAGTACAGATCACCAGCGTTGCCAGGCTGGAACCAAACCTGCACAGCAGTTTTAGAGGGGTGCAGCTTCTCGCATCAGCCATTGTTATGTGAGTGCTGACTGCCTGTGTGTGGCACAGAAGCAAATTATAAATAACTGCAGGAGCTATTCCTTCCCTCTGATAAGAAGGCCAAAACTGCACATCAGCTTTATTCCTTCTCGTGCCAATCTCCCAGTTCACTGGCAGGCCCTGGCATACACAAATTCCCTGTGATAGTAGTACCAAGGCTCCTGCCAGGGCACCTGGGTACTGATGGTCCCCGTGGTGGGGACATACTGGTCAGTACTTTTCCAGATGCCACAAAGCTGCTTCGGGGGTGTGTGATGATCTGGTGTGACCGCAGATGTAGCAATAAATAGGCTACAGGACCTTTAAGGACACCAGACATTTTCTCTCTGTCAGATAATTATCAGTCTCATGCCCAAGGGCACGTTCTCCGTCAGCTCACGAGTGTTGCAATGATTTTGGTTGTTTTATTTGTGCCAGATCTGGAGGTGCTTTATACTGTAACAAATATAAACTAAATAATCATGAGGGAAGATGTCAGATCTTTTCCTCCATTTTTATGAATTCCCTTTTGGTTTGGTGTGTGCATTCCCAGGCAGACAGGTTTATGTCTCTGACACAGATCAAGATCAAGATCAAGGATGACCCTGAGGAGTGGCCTGAAACCTGCTCTCTCCCAGATGCCCAAGGAGCATCAATCTGGCTCCAGCCCAGAGCCCGTGGGAGGCTGACTCCAGCTCCTCACACACAGAGGGCAGGGATCCCTGCAGGTAGCACCTACTGAACTGTGGAAATGCTGTTAACGCCTTTTCTGTCCTTTGAGATGCAAACCTGAAGGTAAGTCTGCAGTGATTTGGTTTTATCCCTTTAAAGTATTTTCACAGTTTGTTGGGAAACTTCTGACATAAAATTCTCTCCTTTTCCTTATTTCCACAGTGTTCAAAACAATCTACTCCAAAGGTAAACATTTCCGTGAATGCTTCAGTAAAATGAAAGAAGTATTTTGTGATACCATTCACGGCTTTGAAGACCTCTGAGTTCATGCCCTCAAAAGCAAGTGCAGCAGTGTTTTTGTTCAGGCTATTTACACCCCATCAGAGCTCAGAGCTGAGTTAATGTTTCACCTCAGGCTGCAGTAAATTAGATAAAACAGTATTTCCTCATTCCCAGAGTTACCCTTTTACATTGTCTGCACTGGTCCTTTTGCTGATACAGGAAAAAAACGTTGCTTAATCCCTTTTAACAACTGTTGAGACTATTTTTAAATACAAAATATGTTTCTGTACTGGATTGCCTTTTGCTGAGGCATTTATAATACTACCAAGCCTCAACCCATGCTACGTAATGAGAGCTGTCTTCCTGCTGGCAAACCTACCACCACTGTTTGGTAAGTTTAGAAAGATAAACCCATATGAACCTCGGTGATTTTTCCACCTCATTTTGTTTCATGCAAATGCAGGAAAGTCTTGCTCCTTGGACAATAATTTTGGCAATTCTGAAGTGCTCTTTGGGAAAGCTTTTCAAAGAGGTCCTTCCCAGTGGAGATAGCACACACACACCTGGCAGCTGACAAGCCTGTACCTGAGGGACTGTGCCAAGGAGCAGCTCCCATGCCTGCAGTGCTGGAGCTCCTGGGGAAGTGCCATGGGACCGGTGCTCGCCTGTAACAGCAGAGGACAAGAGCTTCAGGTGAGGCATTTATCTGCTCTCTTTCACTCCTCTGCTGGGAGCACACATATCCCACATGAATATCACGAAGCCATGGTCTTCCACTGGCCAGAACTCCTCAGCAAGAATTATTATTCTCAAATATTGAAAATCATAAGAGAAGGTGTTGTCCTATAATCAACATCCAGCCACCTCAGCAGCGAAACACTGGGATGTGTCTGTGTCAGCTCTCTGTGACTGTTCAGCACGAAATGAGAACCCAGAAGGTTTTGAATTGGGTACATTGCTGCAGTGCTTGGAGAGATGCTGAGATCTGTGGGGGTCCCTGCTGCATCCTCACCTCTTGAGGCTCTGCGGCTGTTCCAGTGGAGATACTGCTGTGCCCCTGCAATGGATCCCACTGGTCAGTGCCATCTCATTTGCAGAGAAGCATAAAGCAATCTTGGATTAATTTAAAGTGTTCTGGGAAATTTTTTCCTTAAAAATATTCCCCACCCCCCTCTTGACAGAACAATATAGGCCTAGGTCCTTTGGGGGAAAGTTAAACTAAAAGAAAGTATTTTAATTAAACTTCTTTGATGTTTATGGCATTCAGAACAGTTCCAATTGCCAGGCACTACCAATAGAGATAACTTTCTGTCTCTTGAACATGCGAACTAGAAGCTAGCACTTAATGCAGCTCATTTAATGAGTACATCTTGACTGATCTGCTGTCTCAGAGTGTATTTCGTCCTATTAACATAAAAGTACGCAATTATTTCCAATAGATCCTAATCTGGTGTAGTTAAAATATCTGCCCAGCTTTTGACAGCTGAAGTCACTTGTATGGATGAAATATTTATTTAACAAGTTAGGGAGCAAAAAGGAATGACATCATATCAGGTAAGAGCTTTGGCCAAAGATAAATCCACAATTGTGCATTTATCTGAGATAATAACAAAATGTTGTGCACTTAAAAGTGAATGTCCAATTAATTGTCAGTTCCCAGACTCATTCCTGTATCTGACAAGAGATTGCACCAACCTTTTTTTACATTTAAATTGTATTCTTTATCTTTGAAGTGAAGTTAAAAGGCATGAACACTGGGTGCTGATGTGCACACAGATAAAATGTTTTCAGATTGTAATAGGCAACGTCGTAATGGAAATAATGAAATGGGATTACAGATTGGAAAAAAACATTCCTGGTGTCAGTCCAGAACTTTTCCTCTTACTTGAAATGTTGTTTTGGTTCTGGTATGAGCATCACTGGCCCGTGGGCCCTGTTCAGAACACAGCAGTGTTGCTGACAGAGCTTTTGCTGTGAGCATTGCCTGTTTCTCAAAGAGCAGCTGGAACCTGCAGGGCATTTCACAGCAGGAGTCACCGTGAGCAGTGCCCGGTGTTGGGGGTGTGTTGCAGAGTGCTGGGCACCCCGGGGCTCTGAGGGGGCTCTGGGCTGCCCAGGGGTGCTCCTGCAGAAACAGCAGTGAGGGGACCCACAGCCCCACTCCCCTGTGCTGGGGCAGCCTGGCCCCTGCTCTGCCCTCCCATGAAGAGTGAGGATGGCACTTGAGGCACAGAGACAACAGGGCTGTGTGTTTGCCTGGTTTCTAACCAAGCAATTAAATACACTTTGAATTGTGGGGAGAAAAAATTGCAGTGTTGGGTCTACTATGTAAATAACAGAACAAAATACAGCCCCACTGATGGCATCTCCCATAGCTGTGAGGTTCAAGCTGTGGTAGGAACCTGCTGCATCCAAGTCCCTTTTCGAGAGCAGGAGGAAAGAGCAGAGATGATGTGGGGATGGGGCTTGGCACTGAGGGTGTTGGTGTGTCCTGTTCTGGGAAGGGAAGGGAAGGGAAGGGAAGGGAAAGGCCACTACCTGGGTGTTCCCTGGCAGAGGCCTCAGCTGATGGTGTGATGGCTGAGCAACACTGCAGCCTGGGACCAGGGCTATGGGCGGGAAAGCACAGACTAAGAGTGATTCCTGTGCAGTCTGAGGCTGAGGTTTGAGGTTTGTGTTTGCTTTATCATTTCACCCAAAAAAAGCATACTGGTAACGACTGAGTGGTTTATTTTCTCTGTTGCTGTAGACACCGTTGTCAAGTCACAGAGTTTGCTGTAAATAAGTCTACAGTATAAAACAGCGTTTTTTCTCTCAGAATGTTAGTTTTCTGCCTCCTCTTTCTAGCCTGTCTTTCAGGCATTTATTTTGGAAAATCTAGAAAGATAAGTTATGCAATGGTCTGGCTTGGCAGTCACCTTAAGGGCTGAAGGGGGGCAGCACTGCCGCTGTGATGGCATTTCGCTCCAGGTCGCTGCTGGTGCCGAGCCCCCACCTTGCCCTGCCTACGCTCCTTTCTGCAGGTAGTCTTTGGCAAGAGCCCCACCCTCACCTCTCCTTGGAGCACGAGTGGGTGTTGCTGTTGTTTGAAGCTGCCAGGAGCCCAGTGCACAGCTACAGAAAATAAATGTGCTATGAACTGATTGATTTATCTGCATTTTCTAGCCCGGCAATTAATTCTGCTTTTGGGAGGCAGAACCAAAGCAGCAAGCAGGCTGTGAAGCTGGATCAGGGCTGATAATGTGGTCCTCCCTCCGTGGCCCTGTGCTAGCACACAGAGCAGCCTGTTAAGGAATCACCTCCCCCAGGATCCGCCGGCCCCAGCGAGGATCAGCCCCGGCTGCACCGCGGCAGAGCCGAGCCCGGCGGCGCCGGGACAGAGCCGGGACCCCGAGGTGCTGGGACAGGAGGGGTGGCAGCAGGGGCTCGGACGGGGTGGCAGCAGGGGCTCGGACAGGGTGCAGGTCACCGACTGCTGCCCTCCCACAAGGCTGCGACCTGCTGCTCAGGGCTGGCAAGTCACTTCTCTAACCTTACCTTTTGCAGATTGCTTTGACACTCATTATTACTGCACAGATACATCTTCCCATTACCTGAAGAGCTCAGTGGCCCTAAATGTGACACAGCCCTGTGCTGGTGGTGTCTGTGTGGGCTGTACGGGGGTGAGCGTTGGCCACTGGGCAGTGGGGCCAGCTCGGGGCTGGTGGCTGCATGCGACTGTAAATGTGAAGCTTGTGGGGAAACTGAGGCAGCTGGGAGGATTCTGACCCAGGATTTGGGAAATGGTGCGCACAGGTGCTGGTGGATGCCCGAGGTCCCCGTGGTAGCTCAGGCACCACGGTGGGTTCTCAGTCCTGGGGATGTGGGGGCCAGTAAGGAGGGGGGAGAGAGAGCTGCTCTTGCCACTGCTTGTGTCTGCCCCGCTCCCAAGAAGGCTGCACCCCCTCTCCCTGCCCACACTCTCTTTTTGTCTCCATTTCTCACTCTTGAGACCCGTATTAAATTTATCCCAGCCCTCAGGGAGCTCAAAAGGGAATTCAGATGCTGTAGGTAAAAGCTGCAGCATACAAGCAGCATTCCTGCTGGGAGGGTTTGGGTCACAGCAGCTCACTGATACATCCCTTGGAAATGCAACAGGTCCATGTGCAAACCCAGTGCAGCAAAGAGAAGACATGGAGGAGGAGGCTGCTGCCAAGGCAAGCTCCTCGAGCCACTTGTAAAAATCTCTATGTTTAAGGGTCTCCGTGTGTGGCTTTTGATGGAGTTTTCCTCTATCTAGGGCAAAAGAAATAAGCTGAATCTATGGTCTCTTCTACAAACCTTTCTGTTTCAGTCAAGTGGAATCAGTGTGGCTCTTTTTAAATCCTGAATTGTGTCCTTTATGTGTATCCTGCAGTTCAGGGCTGAACTGTTTGTATGTACAAACTGAAAAGTAACAACCAGAAACATTGCATCCTCTTTTGAGAAATAATTCGACCTCGGGGCAAGGCAGAATGGCTCCCTCCAGCCTCGGGGATCCAGATGAAGTTTCTCAGAGCTGGTGGCCGTGCCCACCTCCTGCCAGCACGGATGGGAGCAAGGCAGCAGCACGGCACTGCTGGCCAGTGCCACCAGCCTGCTCCTCCTCGTGTCCTGCAGGTGCCCTGCGCTGCAGGGACGCGGTGCCGATGGCACTGGGCACCCCTGAGGCAGAGCTGGCCTGGCCCTGAGCTGCCTTTGGAGTTTGGAGCAGAGATCTGCGTCTTTGCAGAGCTGAAGCTGTGCAGCCCAGAGTAAGAAAATGTAACAATTTTCCAGATACTTCCCCCTCCCTTCCGAAAGGGATGCCGTGAGTTTAAAACAAAGCAGTCCATTTAAAACAAAAGAGTAATGAATATGGCAGCCCTTGCTCTTTTGCAAGTTTAAACACCTCATCTTTCCTCAAAGAACAGCTCTAAATCATTTTATTTGCAAGCCCTAAGCAGGAATTTGTATTCATGGTAAGACACTTATTGAGTTAATTTATTTAAGGCTGGGGCATAATTTCTAATAGTGGAGGAGTCCCTAGGCCCAGTGCAATTGTCTCCCTGATAGGGCATTAATATTTTAAGGGGTTATCATCCTCTGTCAATTGATCTGTGTCTTTTAGGAAGTAGGTTAGCAGTTACTGATGGTCACTTGTGTGAAGGATTAGCTTAAATAAAGCCGGTGCTTGGCAGAGCAGCGCCTGCCCCCGGGCCAAGTCCCACGCCCCGGCAGGAGGGAGCCCAGGGTCTGGGGCAGTGGCTCCGAAAGGAATGTGGAGAAGGCGGAGGGAAAATGCGGCAGAGCACATGTGGAGGGTGCTGCTGCTGCTGCTCCGGTGCCGCGCTCAGACAGCAGCAGGGGGAGCGCTGCGGTGCCTTCCCGTGGCTGCCAGCGCTGCTGCCCGCCCGGGTTTCTTGGACAGATGCGAGCCTGGGAGTGATCTCAGCGAGGGGGGTTGGTACGTGTTCTGCAGGAGGCTTGTTCATCTTGACGGACAGTCTGTTACTGATGACACTCAAGAGACAGATAACTTGACCTCTGAGTGCCTTAATTTCTCTGTTCTTAGAAGTGGGGAACGTTTATGCTATTTCTTGAGTGATTTAAAATGAGGACAATTCCAAATTTAAAAAGTTTGTGCTTGTTTTACTACTGTATTTAATTCCACATTGCACTAGGAAACAAGGTGCTGAATGGCCTTTAAAAGCAAGGTAATGTGGAAACCAATCCAGATGAAATACCTTTGGTGAAGTCTGTCTCAGGGAAGGGATGACAGGACCACTGAGACTTGGGCAGAGTTGGCCAGGGCATGTTCAGACCCTCCAAGCCCCTGCTGAGAGTGACCAAACTGTGGCAGAGCCGTGGCCTGGGATGGGGGACAGTGTGAGCAAGGGCTGCAAAGCTGCTGCCAAACCTGAAAGGACACCGAGGTGCCTTCGGAGGCTGTCACCTTCTGTTTGGTGTTTTAGCTTTTACGTTTTCTTATACTCCTCAGAGGCCCCAAGCTGGTGGAAAGCATTGACTGCAGGAACCTGAGTGACACTGAGGCCATCTGAAGGTGGCTGTGTCGGGCCACAGCTCTGCCCCTGGGACACCAGCACACAGCCCCTGCGCTGCACGGAGCAAGCCAGAGACAAACAGCACGAGAGGCTCTTGGATACAAATCCAGTGTCACAGTGGCAAGCAAGTCAGTCACAGCTTTTCAGCGCTGAGTCTGTTCTAGCTATTGGCCAGCAGTGACTCTGTTGGTGTAATGAACTCTTTGCAGCTCTGAGGTCACCTGGGTAATGAGCACACAGGGACTGGGCTGCCAGTCACTGCAGCCAGGTAACCCTGCTGTGCCAGAGGGCTGGACAGCATTACTGGTGTTACAACGAAAGGTGAATTGCTCATAGTGGGCTGCAGTGGCCTTTCGTGGGTGTGTTTACTGGCTTTGAGGATAAGGTTTTATTTATTCCTACATAACTTATACCTCTTACTGCAATAGGTAAAAGCATTTATCAACTGAAAGCTAAATTCTGGTCCATCAAATGCTGGCGCTTTGTGTTTCTAATGTGCATGGCTTATTGTGGATATTGAGTATTTATTGAGGAAAACTGAATGTTGGCATGGAAGGACATGCAGCTGCAGTGCACCTTTGTGCTGCCTGCAAGAGCAAAATAAATGTGTTGAGTAAAAGTGGGCTGTGGAGGTGCTCAAGATACTACGTGGCTGGTTTTCCCCCAGAACTTCCTGTGTTGAGGAGTGTTTCACTGCCCTGCAGAAACTCAGACTAATAGATGTGTAAGATGAATGATTGTGTCTGAGCTGTGCTCCTCGAGGCCCCATCTCCTATCTTTTCTTTACATGCTCATCTGTCAGTGTGTTGTCAAACCTTCAAAGCTGCGTCCCTGGCAGCTCTTTTCACCCTCACTCCTCCCTTCAGCCCCACCAGCTCCTTTCCTGTTCTGGGCAGGTGCTGCCGAGGGCGGCAGGTGCTCAGCCAGAGTGGAGACAAAATAAAGTGATCCTGTCCATCACTGCTTTTCTCCTGGGAGAGGTCAGTGAGTCCCTGCTGCTTTTCCCCTGCAGGGGTGGGCCAGGGCACGTAGCAACTGCTCGACTGCATGGATTGAGTGCTGAACTCCCCCAGCTGTGCCTGCCAGCACAGGGCCTGCAAGGGAAAGCAGTTCCCTTTGTCAGTGCCATCAAAGATGACCAAGAAAAGTAATCCCAAATTACCCAATGCAGCTGCACATCTTATTTTACATTTACCTGTTAACCTGGAAGCTTGGGAGAAAAATTTCCACATGTTGACTGAGGATTTTGTGGCCATGTATTTGCTGTAGCCTCTTGGTGCATTGACTATGCCCTTGGTCTGATATAATGTGCGAATAATCAGTGTCTGATGTATTTTCTCTGTGTGTTCCATTATCTTTGTGCTCCTCTGTTCTGTTCACTCAGATGACACACACTCTTCACAAATTCCACTCACGTGAGAATCTTTCTGTAATAATATATTTTGTTCTGCATTTCCCCCTCTAGCACACCCTGAACTGAGCAGAGCGCTCAGTAAAGATCCTCAGTAAACCTCCTCTGCTTTACCTGGCATTGGAAGCAAACTTGGCTCCAGTTGTACTGGTACTGCCTTCACGAGTGCTGCTCTTCTGTATTGCCTGGGCCATGCTTTCACTGACCAGACACAAATGTCCAAACTAAACAGTGTTGAAGGTTATGTTTTTCTGTTAAAATGAAACCCTTTACTGGACAGAGAAACATAAATACACAATCTTCTTATAATTTCTTCCCAGTACTGGTAATCTCTGATGAAACCTCCTGCCCTATAACAGCAGAATTGCCATTGCATTAACTGACACACTGAGCAGTGAAGAAATGCTGTGGTTATATTCAGCTCTGGGCACTGGTGTCACTTTTTTCTTGCCCAGGAGTATTTACGGATTTCCATTTCGCTGCCTCCCAGTATTTGATATATTTATTATCATTACAGTCATCCTGTGCAAAACATGGGATATTCATGAGGGATGCTCATGAGAGGTTCCTCAGCTGAAGATCATGAAGTCTCATATTTTAACTAAAGTCTAATTTGTAAAATTAACATCTTCCTACAAGTCATTTAAACAACCTGGACCAATCCTCCTTCTTTTCAATCAAAATTGGAGTCTAACATTGCTGTGAGTGGGCAAATGATTCTCTCTCTGGTCCTGCATCATCACATTATAGTGAGGAGCACTTGAGAGCATCTAGAAACATCTGTGTACCATTTCAGAGAATGGGCTAGAAGAAAAAAGCCTTGTTGGAAATTCAGATGTTGGACCAGTATTAGAGCCTATTGTGTGTTTTGAAAAAAACCCATCCTTTCTCCAGTGGGATGCCCTGCGTTCATAGTGCTTGAATGTTCAGGTGCTTTACTGGCTCTGTATGGGCAAAGTTGTTATTTCCTGGAGCTCTGCTGTCCATGGCACAGCACCAGAGCTGGGCATCTAGCTGAGGAGGCAGAGTGTCCTCTGGGCTGTGGGAAGCTACTACAGGAAGGATCTAACACAGGCAGAAAATTTGTGATGTTTGGGTTATTATAGTGCAGCCACATTGGAAGCTGAGGCCCTAAATGCCAGGTGTGATGAGAGAGGTGCTAGATCTGAAAAAAAGGTGTGTGATTGGAGCAGCACTTCCAGCGGGGAGCTGAAGGTCAGCGTGGAGCAGAGCACAGCTCAGAGCTGCCACTGTGGCACCCACTCCAAGGCCAGCACAAGCCCAGGGAGTCTCGGGCCAGCAGCCAAAACTCAGTTCCACTCCCAGAAAAGTCAACGAAACCCCTTTGAAGTGCAGTGACCTCAGCAGTACTGCACGCTGAGGGGCCTGCCAGCAGTGCTGTTAATAGCAGGGGTTTATCCCAGGTACAGTCAATGGAGCGCGGAGTTGCAGCCCTTCTGTGGGGCTGGTTAGGGGAGCCTGGGACTAAAAGATGCTGGAACTGCCATCTGTGGGCAGGATCTCTCTTGGCTTCAGAGTCTGACTGCTCTGGGAACTACCCACACATTCTCCTATTTAATAAATCCCTTCCCATGGTGCCGTTCTCAACATCACCTAATTGCCGTCCTATACTGACAGGAGAGGAGCTAAAACTTGTCGAGGACTTCAAGACCTGAGTTGTCACCAGGGTCTTCTGTGTGGTAAGTGTTAAGATAGAACATGCTGAAAAATGACACTAGCCAGGCAAAAGGGCAGGAGCCACTGCGTATCATGAACGTTAAACATTACTCTGTGATGGTTCTGACTGTGCAGCATTTCTTTTCCCTGTCTCCTTCCCTTAAAATATTTTTTCTTAAACCACAAAACTTTTTCTTTCTTTTCTTCTTCACAGACAAGCAGAGCAAATACAGAAACAATCTCCAGAGATGTTCTGCAGATATTTTTCCTTCTTCAGTCTGTGTCTTTTCCTTCCAACCCAAAGGTAGGTGAAGGGTTTGTTTTGTTTTAAAGGGAACTTTTGAATTACATTTCACTTAAATAATGTGGGTCAAAGGAAACTATGCTTCCAGTTATCCAGCCCATCCTAAGGAAGCAGGGTGCAGTCAGGGATGTGGTATAGGAGAGAGCAATCTGTACAGGTCCCTAAACCACAATATGTCCATTGACAGGGCAACCCCTGATTTCCTGCTCAGAACCAGGACAGTTTGTAGTTTTTTACCAGAAATGCCTCCCACAGGGCTCCCAGCTCTGTTACTACCATCCTTGGACCTACAATTCCCAGATTTCTTGACGTATTTACATATATACTGTGCAAAACCTGGTTCTGCTGTAAGGTCCTGTTTTATCTAAATCCTGCAGCTCTAAGGCCCTATTAACCCAGCTTTGAAGGAAACAGAAGAAAAAGCCTTGGTGAGAGCTGTGAGTAACACCATGGCTTCTTCCTGCCCAGAGCAGGGTCCTGAGACTGGGATCAGCAAAGGCTCTGCCTCCCACCTCCTCCTGCCCAAAGCAAGAACAAACTCTTAACCCTTCCCTCAGTTGCACTTTCCTCAGTGAGTGCATGCCACCCTGCACCATAACACCTTTTACAGTCCAGACCCTTGTCCCTCTCACTGCCTATGTGAGGGTGCAGAGCTGGCAGCCTCAAATGCAGCTCCTGCCTTCAATGTCCAGCCACAAAACATAAATTCTGACAGCACTGCCCACAGAGCTTTGGGGGTGCCTGTGAAGTGCACAGTCCTCCACACTTCCCCTGCAGTGTTACTCCTGACAGCAGCTGTAGGAGCTGACACTCACATTTGAGGATGAAACTTATTTAGGGGACTAGAGATTAGAGAGGAGGAGCTGTTGGGCTGTAAGATTTGTCTCAGGTTGTCATAAATGAGAGGAAAAAAGAAATGCATTTTCCTTATACAGACTGTACAAGAAGGGGTGGGGAGAGGAGATTGGGTGTTATTGTTAAGGCTTGTGATCTACAGACCTTGCTTGATTTTTCTGTGATATTTTAAAGAATATTCTCAAGATACTGTGTGTAACCTGTATCTATCAGCTGAGGCAATTTGCCATTTTCCCACCTCTTGAAGGTGCTAATTATTCAGCTAAGACAGCAATGTGAGCAAATGCTTGTGCTTTCGATTATCTACTTGGTTTTAATAACTATTTAATGCAGTTTGCTTGTTTGAGAACAAGCTGGAAACAGCTGCAGCTGCACACCAGATGTGCCCAGCCCAGCACGTAACAGTTTGCGTTTGTGTCCCCAGGAGATGCTCCATGGGCCATGGATCCCGCTTGCACGGCAGGGACACAACATCGCTCCCTGGATTTGAGAACCTCACCATGGGGTACAACAAATACCTCCGGCCCTACTTTGGTGGTATGTTGGCTTCACACATGGGAGCATTTAAAATCGGTCTGTAAGGCTCGTGTGGAGGCGAGAGCAGGCTTTAAGCTTGTTCTAGGATGCTGCAGTTTCAAAGGTTGTGTTTCTTTTAAATGAGTTGGTGTCCCAGGCTGCCCTCCTTTCTGTGCACTCACTGTTGTCTTGAATAGCTGGTGCACGTATGTGAGGGGCTTGGGAACATGTGCAGCTGTGAGGTGAAGAGCAGGGAATTTATAAACTTTAGCGTCTCTGTGAAAGACCTGACTGAATAACTAAATTCTGCTCTGTACAAGCTTTTGTTTAGAGCCTGACCCTTGTGAATTTCTGCTTTACTTTTGCTCATGTACAGCTATTACAGCTATTTATGCAGTTACAGAGGAACAAAGCCATTCTTCTTGCCAGGAACATTGACTTTTGACATGGTTTCACTTCACACTGAGACACAAACCTGTTTCAAACCCTGGTGAGACTGGGGAGTCGGGAGCAGGCAGGTATTTAGGAACTTACCTGAGGCTATTGAGCAATTTGGGTGTCAGGTCTCCCACCTTCCAAGTGAGTGCTGTCATCACACCGAGGAAAGGGTTTCTCAGAATGACATTCAGAACCTGAAAAGTATAATTGAAAGTTTAAGAAACAGCAATGACCATTTTTATTTCTATTAATTTTGGTTTTGTGCCTGAACCCATTAATGAAAAATTGACATAAAAATTTCTCATTGGCTTTCAAAAGGCCTTGGATGTTTCCCATTGTAGACTGATCTGCTGTTACTGGCAGCCCTGAGCTGCTTTCTTTTTCAGACCATAGTAATAAATTTCTGGGACAATACAGAATTTACCATCTTGTTATGCCTAGAATGCCTGACCGGATGCAGGACTAGAAAAGCTCCTCTAAATCCTGTGACACCAGTGAGCAGATGCTTCTTTGTGAGATAACAGAGATCAACTGCAGCAAACGTTAAACGAGCAGGGTCAGGACTCTGGTGTGACCTCCCCCCGAGGCCGAGTCCTCACAGATGTGTCCCGGGGTCAGTAACTGCAGTGGGCTTCAAGAGTGTGAATAGACAGAGACGTGAACGACAGCTACTTTAAAAAATACACATCTTTTGTAAATGAAATACATTTATGAACAGTTTAAAACAAACAAACAAACAAAGCCAAAACCACCTGGAAAGAGATTTAGAAATTGTGTCCATTGATCATTCCTCGCTGTGATTTGGATGCTGAAAAGGAGTTTCAGAGGACCCACGAGCAAGGGCAGCGCTGTGTTGTCACCCAGGCAGAGAGGGCTGGGTGCTGGAAAGTGCCGAGCCGCGCTCGGAGCCGCGCGTTCCCCCGGCATCGACGGAGCCCGGCCCGGCGCTGGGTCCCTGTGTCCCCGTGTCCCCCTCTCCCCGTGTCCCCGTATCCCCCGTCCTCATGTCGCGGTGTCCCCGTGTCCCCCTCTCCCTATGTCGCTGTGTCCCGTGTACTCCTGTCCTCGTGTCGCGGTGTCCCCGTGTCCCCCTCTCCCTATGTCGCTGTGTCCCGTGTACTCCTGTCCTCGTGTCGCGGTGTCCCCGTGTCCCCCTCTCCCCCCCTCCCTGTGTCCCCGTGTCCCCAGGCCCGGGCGGTGCTGCCCTCTCGCGGTGGATCCCGGAAGCGCCGCTCGGGTTGCGGATCCGTCAGGTGGGAGCTGAAACCTGGCAAAGGCTGCTGCTCCTCTGGGTTTCTGTGCCTGTTCTCGGGAATCAGGGGCCTTCTCTGCCTCTCGCTGCTCCTCCCCAGGAACCGGGGCTGCCATCGCTCCCTGAGCTGTGAGAAGCGCTCTGCGCAGAGGTCCCTGGCCTGGCCGCTCTGTGGCTGGTGTGGGCTGTGAAGCAAGGGACAAAGTGGCCCTGGCTGCCTGTCCAACGGCAAATGCCACTGAAATGCTGCTGATTTAAACTGCTGAGCTTCACAGCCAGTGCTGCTGGGTATTTGCCCCCTGCTACCATCACCAAACACAGAACTCCAGCTTCCTAACCGTGATGACTGTATTTTGGATCATGTCATTTGTGAGCTTATTGCTCTGAAACTGTGTCTGACCCTCTGGGCCTCTGCAGTTTTAGAGACAGCAAGTGAGGCTGAGGACAGTGCCCACCCTGCACAGTGTCCTGAGAGGCTTTACTGCGCCCTTCACACTCCCCTTCTCTCTGCTGAAGCATTTCTTTCCCTCTGCAGGAGAACCTGTACAAATTACAGTGAGTCTGGACATCGCAAGTATTTCTAGTATATCTGAGAGTGACATGGTAAGTGAAAGAACTTTTATGCCTGAGAGACTTCACATGTATTCCTGTGTGTTCAGCACAGAAATGGTCATTTTGAAACTGCTTTGCTGTTCTGTGGCTGTTGACCACTTTCAGAGGTGGGGTGAAAACAGGGCTCATTTACGACTGCAGACTGTGGAGATGTCACTGTAATGTGGGCTTACAAGTAAATAGAAGTGGTTCCAAAAGTCCTACTGGTCAAAAACTCATTACCTTCTGGAAATCAGGCCCTGTGGAAATGGAAAAAAATCAGTCCTGTGTGGCATCCCTTTCCTTCATGTGGAAGCTCTTTGTGTGGGATAGGGATGGCTCTGTTGGACGTGCTGGCTCTGACTGAAGTCCTGGACAGGATTTCTTCTCAAGGAGGAGAAGTAAGGCTTTGAGCTGTGACACAGTCTGAGGTTCAAAGGACTGATTCAAAGGACTGATCATCCCAAGAAAAGAAAGCAAATAAATTTAAATATACAGAGAACATCTTCCCACCACGGGTGAATCTGATTCATTCCACTTCTGATAACAGCTGGATTTCAAACATTGATCACTGAAAGCTCCTCTTTCAGATTGACCAAAACTATGGCAACTTGGGGAAATTCAGCAAATCGTTTCAGTCCAAGCAGTCAGAAGGTCAGTCAGGAACAATTTCAACAGCTAACTTTTGCCTTTTCTAGACTACCACCACCAATTATTTTTTTCTACCTCCTTCCAACAAATTAATCAAGTTCACTAAATAAAATTTTGTAACTTTGCTAAAGCTATTCATTTTGGGGAAGGAGCAGAACCAACAAAATCAATTATTCACAAACCTTTACCTTAAATGAAGTACCTCGTAGAATAGTTCCTGTTCTGGATTTTTTTCTTGATGATCCATCTAATTTTCTCTGACCATATAGGAAACATTGCAGAGGCTCAATCTGTGCCTTGATAAAAGTTGGAAAATCAACCAGGATTCTTCACTTTTGTCACTACTATAACTCACTGTATTGAAAGCCACATCAACCCAATATTTGACATCACAGGCTGAGGGTAAAATTTTAAAAGTTGCATATGCTGACACTGATGCCCTTTAATTCCTTAAAACATTTGAAAATTGGAGATGGGATGAAGCAGAACTGCTTGATCTTCCAGAGCCAGGCAGCAGTTCCATGGTGAAACGCGGGTGTTCAGGCTGTTAGCACGAGCGCCAGTGCCAGTCTGCCTGTGACACTGATGTTCTGAAAGTAAAAGGCATTTCTGGTTGTATTTGCTTTGACTGTGAGGAAGGAAGTGAAATGGTCCAACAGTGCCTAGGGTGTCCAGAAGGCTCAGCAAAGCATTGCCTTCAGAGCTGAGCGGGTGCTGCTTATTCTTTTCTGTTGGGGCACTGTGAAAACACTCCAGTCACTGCAGGTTGATTTTGGCAGGCCAAGCTCAAGTTAATCCCAGTGTTCTTAGATTCAAAATTCTTATTAAAATAGAAGGCACAAGCTTTCTTTTTTCATTTGTTTGGGGTTTTATTAAGACCTAATCCCTGAAATAACAGGCTGGATTCGCTTACCTTTTTTCTCCAAAGTGCCAATGCCTCTTTGATGACCAGATTTATAGTACGTGTGGAATTTCCCAGCTCTGGGCAATGACTGATCTGTAACATCACTGACTTGTGGGGTGGCCTCAAGTGTGTGCTTCCCATCTGTTCTCTTACCTGCAAAATGGACACAAAAACATCATTTACAATCATTGCTCATTAAAAACATAAAGTACTATAAGTATAGTCTTTAGTCCTCAAACTCCACACCTTAGAGAGGAAGTGTATTAGAAATATTACAGAGTGAATAAAACTGGGATGAAAATGAAGCTTGAAGCTTGGTTGAACAAAGATGTGTTCTGTCCCTTGTCACACACGTGGTGTGCCCGCAGCTGTGCTGTGCAGGTGCTGGACACGCCTCCTCCCGGGCTCTGCTCTCTTTGCCAGGATTACACAGCCACCATCTCCCTGCGGCAGCGCTGGACAGACCCGCGGCTGGTCTTCCACGGCAACAAGAGCTTCACGCTGGACGCTCGACTGGTGGAATTGCTTTGGGTGCCCGACACCTACATCGTGGAGTCCAAAAGGTCCTTCCTGCACGACGTCACCGTGGGCAACCGCCTCATCAGGCTGTTCTCTAATGGCACTGTCCTGTATGCCTTAAGGTACAGAGACCTCTGGCTTTGGTGCTGCTGGCTCAGAATAGATTTCCAGAATTACCCTGAACGGGAGCCGCTGCCAGCTGTCATGGGTCATGAGTTTGGGGTCAACAAGCCAGCTGTGACCATACTCTGCTGATCCATTTCCCCCTGTTCTGGCCTCCTGGAAATGCTGGTCAGGGATCAGGATCTCCCATCACGGTACTTGGTGTGTCCTGAGACCTGCTCAGAAAGCTCACATGTTTAGGTGTCACTGAGGAAAAGTTGAGTCAGATGGAGGCGGGGGAGGAATGGAAGGAGGACATCACAACAGTAAAAGTTTAACTGATAGTGGGAAATTATTTTCTTATCCAGTGCCATGTAGTGATGGCTTCTGTTTTTTACCAAGAGGTGTATTTGTCCATGTACTGCAGGAATGTGCACTGCACTTGGGTAAACAATTCCTACAGTACTCTCCTTAGTTTGCAGTAACTGAGTCCCAGTTACCTCAGCTGCAGAGAAAAACTCACCTACCTCCACGTTAGAGCAAGCCAGAGCAAGTGTGCTGTTAGTTACTGTGCCTCATGTTGCAAGTGGTGACTTCTTAAGATGTGCAAATTGTAGCACTGGAAAAAAAAAAAGTTAATCTAAACTCTATGTCCCACCAGAGCAAAGCAAAATTCCTCCTTGGGTTACATTTTCATTGGGGTGGCTGCAGAGAGCACTTTTTCTTAAGAAGGGTTCTCAGTTAATTAATTTAATACGTTCAGATAATCTAACTGACAGAGCAGAGGCCTTGTGATCCAGTTTGCTGTGTAAAACAGCAATTTCATTACATGCTTTTATTGCAATTTTCAAAGTTCTTTCTCTTCCTACAGGATCACTACTACTGTTGCCTGTAACATGGACCTGTCAAAATACCCTATGGACACACAAACGTGCCGACTGCAGCTAGAAAGCTGTAAGTATAAGATTCTAGAAAACTCTTTACTTACACATAAACAAATTTAAAGTTACTACACATGTTGTATATTTGGATTCAGCACAGTGGCTTTCTGGAGTAGACTTTTATTCCTGCAAATTATAATGTCCAGAAGAAAACAACTTCTGTGTTGTCATTCTTCAAATGTTTGTGTTGTAATCCACAGTCCAGAGAACTCCTGTCTCTGTGGAGTTTATGCAAAAAAGTGGTAATAAAGAATATTTTATTAAAGTGTAGATAATTCAATCTTGCACAGAAGAGATGAAGTAATATTGGTTGGTTTTCAAAATTTAGGTCCTTTTGAACGCACAGCTTCTTCAAAACTAACTTATGGGGTAAGTGCATGGGATAGAGAACAGCGAGGACCAATACTCACATTTTTAGGTGGCTATTACCTATTGCACCTCCCAAATCCCCACTGTAAAAAGACATTGGGAAGGGTGGTTCTCACTAGAATTAGAGTTAAAACATGGTTCTCAAATCATGAGCTGAAATTAGGGCAAACTCAGCTTTGTGGTAGCTGCCCCTCCACTAGGGCTGACTGCTGCAGGGATACAGAGGATGGGGCCCTCGTCAACAGAAGAGTCTCAGACTGGGAAGTCTCAAGAATAGGAATTATCACTGAGTTCTGCTCTCAATTAGATTAAAAGCTCACCTATGGCAATGCTGACTGAGAAAGACTCCAGAAAAATGTAGGCCACTGCAGGGTTGTTACCCCAGAGCTCAGCCAGCGCAGCGCTGCTGCTCCGTACCTGTGATGAGCAGGCAGCCAGCTCCTGCTGCATGGCACAAAACCAAACTTCCACTATCTCAGCACTGAAAAGACCAGATTTTTAACTTCTGGGGTTGCAGCATGAAGCATCTAGGGAAGCACATATTATTTTCACATTAAAATCATATTAGTTCACCATGGTTAACTTTATTACAAAGAATAGCTCCTGAAATAATAATGATTGGCCTCTTCTGCTAAAGCGGAGCATGTTTAGGCCTGGTTTAAAAGTGATTGGGTCCTACATCATGCTCAGTTGCTGTATAATTCCAATGAAATTACATACATATTGCCCACTGGAGATTTCATTAGGATAAGTGCCCAGAAATAATGCTATTTAAATATACGCCAGATGAATTAACAACAATCTATCACTTATTATAAAATTTTCCTGAGTAACCACGATTTATAAAACCACTTAGGAACTTTGAAAAGTCACATGCTTAGGATTCTACTCAGGGATTCATACTCTGGACACCTAATTTAGAAGTTCATCACGCCCAAGCTCTGGTAATTTGTGTCTAATAAGAAAACACAATTAGATGTAAATAGAGCTGCAACTGCATCTGATTCCTTCTACCAGGACAAATGGGTTATTATCAGAATCACAGCGTCCCTACGCATGGTCTCAAAGAAGGGCTCTTAATAAAAGAATTAAATCAATGAAACTGATGGGCTTGTTTCCTAAATTAAGTCAAATTTTTGAAGGGAATGGCAGGCTGGCAACTCAGTACAAGATTTATCTCTCAGACTGTGGTATCCCTCAGTCTAACCTGAGGTCATGTCATCACTTACATCCCTGGAGGTACGCACTCAAACAGTACATATACATATACATATACATAGCATATACGGAGTCCCACTGCTTTTAGGCAGGAATTTGGTGTTAACTAATTGTTGTGTGCATTTATTTGTCCTCAGTAACTTAATGCCTTTGAGGATAGGAGGAATGATTTGTAGAAAAAGTTGTTTTTATGAGCAGGTTTTCTGGGCAATGTGTGCCCAGTCAGAGGAGCCTGGTTCATAACCACATAGCAGTCTCAGCTGTAAGCTCTTGACTAACTGAAAATGCATTTTCTGATGTTTTAAAGCACTTGAATAGATGACTCAGTGAAATGTGCTTCTGCTCCTTGGTAAGGGGCTCAGTGGGATCTGAATTTTCTTTTTTAAACACTTTGTTTCTCCTGCTCTCCTCTCAGACTGAAGAGACTGTGTTTAGGGTTAACCACTGCAGTATTTTATCCCACTGCATGTAATCAAGCTGTGTATGACAGCAATAGATTATCTTTGAAAACAGAAATACCCCATGTAAACAATTGAAATAGGCTCTCAGCAGCCTTGCACGTTGTGTGTCATTCCCAGAGGTGTGCGTTCCTGTCCAAATCCGGAGCAGCAGACCAAGTGCAGTGAAGGAAGCACAGCCAGTGTCCCCTGTGGTCGGACACAGCTCAGGGGGCCTCTGTCCAGCCTGCAGTGCCAGCATCAGGGTTCTGCTCCCCGCAGGCGACCGAGCAGGGCAGCAGCTGGGCTTTCACCGGCCAAAGCAGTGAGGTCTCTGTGTTCTCCTCAGGGGGCTACAATGAAAATGATGTCACCTTCACCTGGCTGAGAGGAAACGACTCCGTCCACGGCATCGAGAAGCTGCGGCTCTCTCAGTACACGGTGGAACGCTACCACACCCTGCTCTCAAAGTCACAGCAGGAGACAGGTAAATCCTTGAGAGAAAAGAGCAGGGAAGGCTCTTGACTATTCCCCATCCCATCTCCTCTCCTTGCTGTGGGCCAGGATCTCTTGACTCAGGCCTGAACCAGCAAAGTCTTTAGCAGATCTTAATCTCACAAAAAGAGATTAACAGAAAGGTGATGAAATCCTATTAGTTGCAATCATTGCAATACAATTTCAATATATGAAATCCTATGCAGTTGCAATCTGGAAGATGGAAATTCACAGAAAGATGGAAGTTTAAAATATACTGTATTCATTTGATGGATTTTTATTTTTTTTTAAATTCTTTTTTGTTTTTTTCTCCACACATATCTGAAGAAACTCTATCCCTTTTATCCAGGTGTGCAGTCTATAAATACTGTGGAGAGCAATGTTTACAGTAACTAGGAGTAAAATTAATTTTTTAAATTACGTTTGTTTGTAAATTACAATTCTATCATGATGGATAACATATTTTTGTAGATCAGAATTCAATGTTTTTTTCATTATCAGTGTAAAATACTCTTTTCTCCAATCACAGACACTATGAAAGGGGACAAAACTTCCTTAGAATGACAAGGTTTTAAAAATATCAGTGTTTTGTTGTTTTGTTGCATACACAGCCCATGAACAACATGGACTTTGTTTTTACACTTCAAAGGGAATTATTGTTTAAAGAGCAGAACTATATCCTGAAAACACTGCTGATCCAGCCTCAGAACCCTTATGTCAGTAGTTACAACAACTTGATTTTTAAAAGATGACTGAATTTTTTTGAGCACAGAAAGATACCATTATCAAAGATCACAAATCACTGATGAAAATGGCAGTCTAATTCTCTGTGATGATAAGGTACTCGGATGCTTTGGGATGTGAGCCAGAGCCTGCTGACATCAAGAGACAAATGTTCTGTCTGATTTTCAGCCATCAGATAAGGCTGAACTTGGCAGTGCCCTTCAGAGCAGGTGTTGGGAAAGGTGTGCTGTGCTGAGTGAGAGAGAACGGGTGAGAGCATCGGCCCTGCTCCGCTCTGAGCTGAGGCCCTGCTGTAACATTCCCGCAGTGCTCAGGCGCAGGAGCCCCTCCGCAAGATGTGTGCTGTTCAGATGCCTCCTTGCCTGTCAATGCTCTGTGTGTCCCTCGTGTGGGGTGTGTTAGCTCTGCAGGTGTCCCCTGTGTGGGGTGTGTTGGCTGTGTGTTAGCTCTGCGGGTGTCCCCTGTGTGGGGTGTGTTAGCTCTGCGGGTGTCCCCTGTGTGGGGTGTGTTGGCTGTGTGTTAGCTCTGCGGGTGTCCCTCGTGTGGGGTGTGTTGGCTGTGTGTTAGCTCTGTGGGTGTCCCTCATGTGGGGTGTGTTAGCTCTGCGGGTGTCCCCTGTGTGGGGTGTGTTAGCTCTGCGGGTGTCCCCTGTGTGGGGTGTGTTGGCTGTGTGTTAGCTCTGCGGGTGTCCCTCGTGTGGGGTGTGTTGGCTGTGTGTTAGCTCTGTGGGTGTCCCTCATGTGGGGTGTGTTAGCTCTGCGGGTGTCCCCTGTGTGGGGTGTGTTGGCTGTGTGTTAGCTCTGCGGGTGTCCCCTGTGTGGGGTGTGTTAGCTCTGCGGGTGTCCCCTGTGTGGGGTGTGTTGGCTGTGTGTTAGCTCTGCGGGTGTCCCCTCGTGTGGGGTGTTACCTCCATCGGCTCTCTGAGGTGGAAGCAAGGCCTCTCCCATGGTTGAGATGCGGCTCTGCTGAGCTACATCAGCTGAAGGGCTGGTGCTGGGCTGTCTCAGGTTCACTTCAGGTGTCCTTGGGAATCTCACATTCACCAAGTCTCTTCCTTTCGTGAACAGGCAGTTACCCACGACTGATATTACAGTTTGAACTGAGAAGAAATGTCCTTTACTTCATTCTGGAGACCTATGTACCTTCCACTCTGCTTGTCATGTTGTCCTGGGTTTCTTTTTGGATCACACTGGACTCAGTGCCTGCAAGAACCTGCATTGGTGAGTTATTGCCTGAGGGAGGGAGAAGATTGAAGCAGGCAGAGGAGCCTTGGAAGGCTAGGTAGATGGTACTTTTCTTGAGCTGTCTGCTCAGGGATAAATGGTCTGCTTGCCTTCTGCTGTTCCTTGGGGCAGAGCCGGTTTGGTGTGGAGGAGATGCTGTGGCAGGGGTATGTGCCCACCTGCAGGGCTGTGTGTGGCCAAGGCTCCCAGGAGATCCACTGCAGAGAGTGGAGGACAGAGCACATGATCTTGGTGATGTGCTTTGGAGGGAGCAGGACGGGGGGATTTTTTTACTGAAAGCATGAAAGGGAAGAGAGGCAACTGCCTGTTGGAGCCAAGCTGCCAAAGGCAGGGAGAGCCTGTGTGAAGCCAGTAGCTAATGCTACAAAAGCATCTCCGTTGCTATGATGGGTGGTTTGGATTTGGTAAGAAGTGATGTGCTTTATCTGGCTAGCAATAGAGAGCAATGACATGAGCAGAAGGGTAGGCCAAGATTTCTCCAAAGTGTCCCCAAGAAAAAGTCTCTCTGTTTTCCAAGGAGTTACAACAGTGCTTTCTATGACAACTCTGATGATCGGCTCACGAAGTTCACTTTCGAAAACCAACTGTTTCATTAAGGCCATTGATGTTTATCTTGGCATCTGCTTCAGCTTCATCTTTGGTGCCCTTGTGGAATACGCAGTGGCTCACTACAGCTCATCACAGAAGTGTGCAGCTAAAGTACCAGAAGAGGTAAGGCCCGATGTACCTGAATAAGCACAGTGGTCTCAGACTGACAGCAATTAGTTCTCCATTAACTGAATAAGACTGATGGTCTTCCTGCTACGCATAAATTAACAATGCTTCTCCTGATTGGCACTAAACCTAAATTTTTGTGTGTAACAAACACATGAATAGCACAGGAGTGCTGTGTCTGTGGCAGACTTCTGAGCAGCAGCCTTAGCTGACAGTCCTGTAGGGTTCATGGGACCATACTCAGAAAGGCGCTTGGGCCTGGCACTGGAACTGGGTCCGTAGCCCTGAGTGGAGCTCGTGTGAGCATGAAGCACCTCTGCTCCTTTCAAATGTAGCCAGAAAAGAGCTAGTATAACACAATTCTTCGCTCTTCTATCAAACAATTCCAATAACAGAGATACTTCCCTCTACTGGAGGAAAGCTGAACCCTTCCAAACATCAGTCCCACAGTGTTCTGTGGGGATTGTGAGAGTGAGTTGTTCAAGGGCTCTGCTTTAATGTGAGAAATTAAATAGTCAGGTATGACTGTAGTCAGTAGTCCAGTGGTCATCAAGGGCCTAAATCCCGTCAGGGGCAAAAGAGGTTTCCCACCTCAATACTGAGTTCCCCAGCCATTAAGTTACTGTGTAGACAGGAAGAGATGGATATCCTGTAGGAGATGGACGTTGGGTTACTCGGACTTGTTCAAGGATCTAAAAATATCTCTAGAAATAGAGTGGTGGAAACAGGCATCTCTGGGACCTCAGACCCTCCTAAGATTCGGCAGCAGCTGACAGGTGTGTTTGAGTATTGGGATGACCACGTATGAAGCTGTGCTCTTATATCTTTATCCTTATGGTCTCCTTGCTCTTCAGGAGAAGACAGACCTTAAAACTCTTGTTTCCTAGGGGCCTGCAAATGAACTAACTGAAGAAATGGAAGAAGTTAACATCACCAACATCCTCAACAATTCCATCACCAGCTATAAACAGAAAATCAGCTTCACAAGCATTGAGATTTCCAGTGATAATGTTAACTGCAGTGACTTGACCATGAAAAGTCATGAGAAAATCAAATGTGTATTGAGAAACAAAATGCACAGGATTATTGGTTATTTCACAATTCAGAACCCTGGCAATGTGGACCACTACTCCAAATTGCTTTTCCCTTTGTTTTTCATGCTGGTCAATGTGTTTTACTGGGCTTACTATCTATACTTTTAGTAGAAATTAGTTGCTTTATTCTCCTACTTCAGCAGCAGAGGAATTGTGCCAGTGGGCACCAGGTACCTAACCTATTCAACGTGGACAAAAAACTTCCTTATGTTTCCTGAGGTACCCAGCAGAAGAGTGTGCGAGGTGTGCATGCAAAGCCTTGGTGTGTCAGCATCAGCAGCACTGACTCTGACAGCAGCCTCTTCAGCTGAGTGGTTGTGCTGGGCTCTTCTGCTCGTAGCTGCATTTCATTTCACACCTCACCTGGCTGGAGAAGGGTGTGCAGGACTGCACGTGGCAGCTACAGAGCACTACAGGCGGCAAAATTATTTTGGTAGCTTGGAGCAGGTTGGAACCTTCGAGTTTAGATGTCCCAAAGGACATATAGGATCATAGCTGTTATTCTTTGTTTGCCAGAGATAACAGAGGGACTGTGATTGCTGCCTCAATAGCTGCTCTGTTGCAGTGAGAGAGCCCTGAGGCAGCAGCAGGAGCACAGTGCAGCGCAGCACAGAGGGATGCTCCCGTGCATGGTGCTGCTTTGTCCCGGGTGATGCAGTGCCAGGCCAGTGATTTGGTACTGTACAGTGGTGCCTCATTGCTTTTAACATCTGTCACTCATTGAGGTAATCCTCACTTGCTGAAGTTCTCCATCCCTGAGACAGATGGAGGGCTTGTTGTTTGTAGAGCTGCATTTTTTCAGAGATTTGGGAACATGAAATAGAGGCAGCAAAATCATTTTGTAACCCATCTCTTACACTCTTCCTGCTGTGCTGCAGTTGAACAGATTCTACCACTTTCCATGTCTTCCTCACAAATTATTTTTTGTCCCAGAGAGTGTTTCCTTCAGCTTTCACTGCTACAAGCAGCACTCACTTCTTGCCAGCCATAGGCACAAGTGATCCATTTGTCATCCCCTCTTTTATGTGGCTGTGCAGCTGTGGCAAGTCAGCAGTGCCGCTGGGTGAAAAACATGCATGGGTTGGGGTAGGCTAGTCTAAATCACCTGTTCACTCTACATTTTAGGCTATAACACTGTTACTTTTTGAAAAAATTTGCATTCTAAGTGGGCTCTGGAAACTGCCCAAAGTCAGCTTTGTTTATCCTGCAGTCAGCAGGAGCCAGAGTTTTCTTTTAAAGCTAAATTAAATGTGGCACACACAGTTATATTAAGGAACCAAATGCCATTTGGTAGTGTGTAGCTTAAGGCTACCGGAAGTCTTTATTTCCTGATTGTAAAATGAATGGTTTATGGCACATTCCCCCACCCCACCACCCTTTTCTGTCTATGCTACTTTCATGAGAGGGGGCAATCCTGCAGTTATGTGGGCGGAACTGGAATTGCCTGAGGTGGCTACGTTCAGCAGAGTTCTGGCTGAGTGAGACCTCTCAGTTTGCAGCTTATGTTACAGTCTCAGCGTGCAGTGTTTGCTTAGCTTAAGAATGTCTTCTTGGGGGTTCCTATAGAAGGTGAGCAGAGCACATGAAACTATAGATTTTTTATTTTAATAACTTTTTATTGAACCACTTCACCACGCTATACTTTGAGGGATCTAACCCACATAGTCATAAATCATACCTTTTACAAAGAGCAGCACAAGAAGACAAAGGGGAACAGACTGACAATGGCAAGTGGATAAACACCAACTCCAATAATGAAGTGTTGGCTTGTATATACTGGCATTTAAAGTCCATTCCATAAAATGTAATAAAGTGAATGTTTGTGATATGAACACAACCCCTCAGAGAGATTCTCTACTAGAAAAAAATCATTATCTCTTTTCTGTATTGGTTTCTTTCTTTAAAACCCAACTGATATGCCGTACTGTGTTTTACACTAGCCGCCAAATATTAATGTTAACAAAAGGAATTTCTTTGTACAAAGCCCTCCAAGATCATCGAGTCCAGCTGTTCCCCCAGCCCTGCCAAGGCCACCTGTCCCCAGGTGCCACATCCACACAGCTTTTAGATCCCTCCAGGGATGGGGACTCCACCACAGCCCTGGGTAGTCTGTTCCAATGCCACCACCTTTTCAGTGAAGAAATTTGCCCTAATATCCACCCTGAGCCTCCCCTGGCCCAGCCTGAGGCCGTTCCCTCTCCTCCTGTCCCTGTTCCCTGGGAGCAGAGCCCGACCCCCCCCGGCTGCTCCCTCCTGTCAGGGAGTTGTGCAGAGCCACAAGGTCCCCCCTGAGCCTCCTTTTCTCCAGGCTGAGCCCCTTTCCCAGCTCCCTCAGCTGCTCTTCATATGACTTGTGCTACAGACCCCTTCCCAGAAAGGCCTTTTCCAACCTGAACAATTCCATGACTTCAGCAGATGGGTCTCTGAGGGCTTGCTTTCATTAGCCACAGCTTTTGTTACAACTCTGCTGCTTTGACATTGCTCAGGTCTGGCACCAGGGGTGAATCCTATTTCCCTCAAGAGAGAGGAGCAGTTTATGCAAGGTCCATGTGCAGCAGAGACAAGGTGAGAGAATGTTGCGCATATCACAGCTTGGTTTCTGGTTGCTTTCCTAGAGGAGGACTGAGATAGAATATCCGTACATTCACTATCATGGAGAACACTCAGTACTGGTGTGAGAGAAAGCAGGAGAAGCTGAAGGAACATCCCCGAAATTTCCTCTCTGTGCCTGATTTCCTGGCTGGTTTTGGGGACAGGTAGTTTTTGCCGATGTGACTTTCCATTATAAAGTTTCCATTGGTTTGGAAAATATTAACTTTGCTGCGTAGATCAGACAGGCCCTACAGTTATAGCTGGAATATCCTAAAGATTTAGTTCCCAGTAATAATAGGGCTAAACCACAGCGCTGCCAGAGGCAAAAACTATATTATTTGAAATGAAACTTCTCATAAATATCCAGCTATGAAGTAATTTTGTATCAGCTGCTCTTATATAAACTGGACAAGGCAAACTGTCCTATCCATCAACATTAAGGTTGCCAAGAAAAATTACTCTTTATTCATTGTCTGCAAGTTTTGGAGATCTCCCTTTCCATTAGACTTTCCCAGGAAACACTGTGGTTTGCCACGTTGAAGAACTCTGCTGGTAGCAGCACCAATGTCAACTTTGGGCTTCAACCTCCTTGTGTGCCTCCTGTCTCTGTGCCTCTGCAGGGAAGGGAAAAGGGATCTGTAAGCCTGTATTGAAAGCCTTTGATACTAGCACAGTGCTATCAGGCACTTCTTTTGTCCTTGCAAGTTAAAATTTAAATGTCTACAGTGACCAACAATGAATATGCTGAAATACGTAACAGGAGAAATCTATAGTCAGGCACTGTTGGAGACAGGTGCAAGGTGAGTCTGGTCAAAGCCTTTCATGGAAAGGTCAGCTTACAGGTAGGGGACAGACATTAATTTTGCTGTTTTTTAAATTATATGTGAAACCTTAAAAAAAATGAACCTCCATTTTAACTTACAAAGAAAATAATTAAAACGTTATTAAAATATGCAAAATTTATAATTTAATTATACAATTACAGTCTTACAGTCTGATAGCCCCACTGCATTTTGCATATTAGTGAACAATTGCTCTCTTAAAGCTCACAGCAGAATCATTTACTTGATGCTGGAGAATAAGTTAATTATGGATCTCCTGCCTTTGATTAATGGATTTAATAATCACGTTACAGTAGGATTAACTTATAGTTCATGTGCTTACAGCACTAATGATGAGATTCATGAAAGCGGTGTCAGCACATAGGACTGGCCCCAGAAAGGGCCCTGTCTGGAGATCCCGGGACTGCCCCAGTCAGCACTTCTGGGAGGAGCCAGCACATGGCATCAATCACCCCCATTTGCCACTTACTTCAACAAAATTAAATACTGCTCTCAGGTGAGCTAAGCACCTCGACTGCTGTCTGAAAAGCACAGGGCACTGCACTGTTTGTCCTGCAGCTCCACCAGTGACCTTAATCCACTACTGCTTGTGTTTCGTTCTGGGAGATATTTAGGGTAATTCAAGATTGGTGCTGAAAATCAACACTTTTCCCTACCAAAGCAAGCTTTGGGGATTAGAGACACACTGAAATAATGTATATTTTATTCCTGAAGGGAATGTCCCTGATGGGACTATGCCTTTAATGTGCCTCTTCAAACCCAGCTGTGCATCTCGCTCTCTCTCCCCCTCCTCTTGCTCTGACTGCCACACATCCATCCAGTGTGGGGAGTTCTCCTCCGCTTGTCACAGCTGGCTTGGTAATGAAAGACATTCAGAGAGTTACCAGGCCATTTCTCCATGTCATACCACCGTGCTTTAAACTCAATTTGTTCCAGGTGGTCTCAGGAATCTGTGACCAAGTAACCTTCAGCTGCAGATCATCTGCCAGGTGTCAGCTGTTTAAACGAGACCACAGGCACTTCCAGTTCTTAATTTAGAGGCTGAACCCACCAAGAATTCAGATTACATGAGTCAGGTAAATGCCAAAAATGCTTTCTAGGAAATCTGTGATGGGTTTTCTCTGTGCCAGCTCACAGGAGGTACTTCCTTGCAATACACTCACTGTTTCACAGCCCTAAGATCCCAGGTTTCCTGAGAGATGCTAGACAAAGCTCACCCTTATCAGGGGTGGTGCTGGTTTGCAGCCCTTCCTGCTTTGGCTCCACTTTGCACATATGGCTTCACCCCTATAAACATTCCTTTACTTCATATGAGCCTTAGCAAATCCTTGTCTTATAGATACTCATCCCCCACAGCTGTACAGACAGATAATGAAATAGACTGTGGTGAGTAGATGCTATAATGCAAAACTGAAGTCCAATTAGGACTTGATAAAGAAATATGAAATAAAACACATTAAACAGGACAAAAGAATCAATTTCTCATTAAATTCAGTGGTTACTTTTTTTTCATAACTCTCAATGTTAAAAGCATCAATTACACACATAATTTACTCGTTTACAGTCTGATTCAGAGTTCAAAGCAAAAACTTGCACTACAGAATATGAATTATCCCAGTGATCACAGGAAAAAGAACCAGTGCCCTGCAGGTGCCTCCAGGCTGGCTCTGAGAAGTGCTGTCAGTATAGACTGGGGAAATTGCATTATGTGCTGTTCGGGAGAAGGAAGTGATTTTGAAGCAGCCTGCCACTTATCTCAAAGGAAGAGGTAATCTCAAATGGTGCAGAAGGTATGGAGCTGAATTTGGGAAAAGCCATGGAAATGTTTGGGATGAAAAGCAAACATACAACCTCAAAAGATTTGCCTTTGTGAATGCAGCCAGAGGATGCAAGGCTGGTACAACACAATGCATCCTTCACTGAGCTTACGTAAGCAGTTACACACATGGATAAAAAAAGAGGAGGAAAACTGCTTGTGGAAGATTTTGGGAAAAAAAGGCACAAGCATGACTTCTCTTTTATTTCAGCTTGCTAACAGTGTCTTAGTTTTGTGTTTATCTTCAAACTGTGATGCACGTAGGGTTATTTTAAGCTGACACAGAGAGACATTTCCTTTGTAGACAGTGGTGATCCTTGACCCATGGCATTGAGCCATGCTTGCGCAGGGGCTGAAGATCCATGATGCTTCTACCTCCACAGCCAGGAAGAAGAACTGCTGGTGAGCTGCACGTGGTTTGAACAATGGTGACAGCAGCTTGTGGGCTACAGACACAAAATCTCATCAGCAGGGCAAGGGACGGGGGATTTCTGCCAGGAGATAGGGAGCACATCTAAATCCTGAGATGGACAAAGAACAGTGCAACACCTGGTGAGAAACGACCCTGCAAAGCCATTTCCGTGAATTGGCAGACACATATACACAGAAAAAGCACGGAAAGAAATCCTAGTTACCTCTTTCATCTTCCTTCATAACCTGTAGTGTAAGTACCTCTTAAGAAACTAAGGCAGAGAAGTGCTTTGAAAAGATGAGCACAGCATCTAATACTTCAGCAGAATCTCCTTTTGAAGCTGTGGCAGTTTGCTCATGTTTGCCTGTGCTCTAAACCTTTTGCACGTTGTTCTTAGAGCCAAACATGGATCACATTATTTTATGTTGCAAAGCACGGACACCCATAAACACTGAAAAGAAAATGTGTGGAGAGAGAACAATGGGTTCTTTAATGGTTATAGGCATCTTTCATCTTAAACCCGAGAGTTTAAAGTCAATTCCAGCTGTCTTGGATTGCCTCTTGCTTGTACAGAGCCTGTAAATAAAGTGTTAATTCAGAACCCCTAGCTGTGATCAGTAATGGATCACATTTGGTGTTGCACCAAGCTCTAGAGTACTGTCTAAGCCTCAGGGCACTGGGATTTTAGGTGCTACTTTGTACACATATTTGTCTTTTTGTGACCATCTATTTTGCCTGATGGAGGGGAGGGCCACTCCTCCAGTTAATTTTTTCATTTTACACTCCTTTACCCTGTTCCCCTTTTTACGATAGTTGCAATGCAATGTTTCGGTAGAGCAAGGCTTTGCGAATTTGGCTCAATGAGACACGGAGCAAACAGCTTTTCAGAGAGCTTCGACTCAGCTGTCAGAAGGGGCAGTTTTGTCTCTGTGCAAGCAGTACTCACATTCCAAACTGCATTAGAGAAAAGCTGCTGGGTTTTTATGCATTTTTATTACCAGTTCCAGATTAGAAATCTGATGCTAATTTTTTCTTAAAGCGTGTGTTTCGAGTAGAGCTTATTTTCTAAAACAAAACCAGGATTGTGATGTTTTTCTCTCACTAGCTTGCTCTTTTTTGGTTTGCTTTTTTTTCCTCTCCTTGGCTTTACTCCAAGGACCTTTTCTGCTTTTTGTTACACTCTCAAGATGAAGCACCGGATGGTTACAGCAGTGCTGGTAGCATTGGTGCAGGTTTCTCAGAGTTTCCCTGCCTTATACCACCGAGGCTGGTGGAGGCTGTTAAGGGAAGGAGATAGTTGTGGAAAATGTGATTTGACACTCTGCTCTGAGCCTAAGGACTGTCCAGCCGGGACTGTGCTGGATCGCTGCGGCTGCTGTCCGGAATGTGGGAATGTGGAAGGTCAGATCTGCGACTTGGACCAGGGCAATCATTTTTATGGGCAATGTGGGGATCACCTCGAGTGCAGGTTGGATGCTGATGAAGCAAGGTTTGGGGAAGTCCCTGAACCCCAGTGTGTGTGCAAATCTCAAGAGAGCATCTGTGGACCCGAAGGGAAAACCTACGAAAACATCTGTCAATTCAACAAGGCTTATGCTGGGAAAAGAAATATCAGCATGAAACATAAAGGGCCATGTGAATCAGGTAATGTGTACAGAGGCACTTCCAAACTGAAAAAAGAGCTGATTCTTATCTTCAGATGTGTTACTAGTTACTCCAGTCTAACTTCATTAAACTAATACTGTGTTTTTCTTATAATTACCATTATTCTGTTATAATACTACTTAGTGCTAAACATGTGGTTCATCATCTGGTACTTAATCTCGTACGTTATAAGCCTCTATTAGACTAGTGGATTAAATCTCATGGTGACTAATAAGCCATCAATCTACAGACTGGGTCTGTTCTGTATAACCAGAGTATGATTTCTTTTCTACAAAAGTTGTATGTGTTTTTGGGTATCAGTAAACAGGATAGTCTGGGAGGAATGGGCAAATGATTATTATTATAAGAGGACTGACCTAATTGTAAAGTGGTGATAGTAAAGCAGATCTCATTTTATATATATATATATAGAGAGAGAGAGAGAGAGAGAGAGATACATGTATACATCTATCATATGTATGCACACACACAGGTACATGTATGTGTGTGTGTGTGTGTTTGTATGGATGCATGTGTGTATCCACCTGTGAGGCTACATGGTAAGCAGTGAAGCAGGGGCAATAGAAGAAGATGGGAATTAATTAACAGCTCTGTTCTTTTTACCAAAATGGTCCAAAATAATCCAATTCAGAATCATCATAAAATCTATCTAACCCATGACATACAAATCCAAATATTAGAACAGAATCAAGCTGAAACAATTTCCCTAAAGGACTCTTACAGTGCACAGTTGTCTCTGATGATTGTTAGTGGAAGGATTCTTGGGTTTACAGGGGACTCCTGCTTCCTGCTCATGTGCTATTCCCATTCTTTGCATTACTAGAAGTCATTACTCCTGGGCATCTTTCACTTAAGACACGACTATAAAATGAAAGTGTGAAGAGGCCTTTGTTTGTTTCTGAATGACAAATTAATGTGATTTTTAAAGTTAATCAAATATTTTCTCAAATGAAGTAACTAGAAGAGGTCTGTGGGTCACAAATGGGTCACAGTTCTGGGAATCTGAAATTGCAGCTCTGGCAAAGGATTACATATGGGAGTAACTCGGGTACATTTTACCCACTCCTCTCTAGCAGTTTTAGACTGTATGCTATGGCTTTATAATGAATGGACAATGAATATTGAACACTTAAAAGGAAAAGTGATGAACAGCTAATATCAGGCTTCTTTCTCTAGTGGCAAGAGAAAGATCCTTTAAAGAATCCTTTATTTGCTATCAGGGTATTAAGCTGTGAAATGAGGCTTGTCAGGGAAGGGACATGCACGCCAGCCTGCAGGACAACTGAAAGCCTGTTAGCCTTGGGAAGACGTCCTTGTTTGGGATTAAGTAGCCATAGTTCTTGTGGCATAACCACTCCAGCAAGACTTCGGCCAGAAGTGCCACTCCCTTAGCGAGTGCCAGTAACTTTGCAGCACCGGCAGCTGCTCAGGCGCACAGGCTTTAAGCAGTGGTCCCTCTAATTAATTTAACAGAACTGACCGCGTACAAGAGACTTTTTAATTTGAAAGTACTACCACTTTTAATTGCTGGTGTCATCCAGCAGGCCCCCAGTCGCCCCGAGGCGTATCACACTGCTGCTCCTCAAGCAGGAGGAAGGAGCTTAGCTGCTCTGCTCTGCATGCAGGCATCACCCCCAGCGCTTTCCCGCTGCTTTGCTGGCTCCCCAGAAAAGCTGGAGCCTCTCTCCAGGAATGCAGAGAATTATCCTAACCTCTCAGCTTACTGAATTGCACAGAAGCCTGCGGAAAGCTCACGGCCGTGTCGGTGCTGCGCAGAGTTTAGCTAAGAAAGAGGCTGTGGCGGAGGAAAGCGCCCGGCTGGAGCATGTCCGAGCTGGGCAGAGCCCTGGAGCCTGGGCAGGGTGCTGGGCTGGCAGCGACGGGGGTGACAAACGCCCTTCTCCTCTCCCCGAGCTGCCGCTCCCCACGCCGGCTCGGAAGCTTTAGAGCCCGGCCGGAGCCCGGGCCGCTCGGAGGGGCTCAGAGGGCACGGCGGGGCTCGGAGGGGCTCAGAGGGGCACGGCGGGGCTCGGAGGGGCTCGGAGGGGCTCAGAGGGCACGGCGGGGCTCGGAGGGGCTCGGAGGGGCACGGCGGGGCTCGGAGGGGCTCGGAGGGGCTCAGAGGGCACGGCGGGGCTCGGAGGGGCTCAGAGGGGCTCAGAGGGGCACGGCGGGGCTCGGAGGGGCTCAGAGGGCACGGCTGTCCCGGGAGCCGCCAGCCCGGCCCCGGCCGCAGCAGCAGCCCGGGCTGAGGGCACCGCGCTCCAGCCCGGCCGCTCAGGGCGCAGCTGGTGACAAAAGGCACCAGGGAACCTGGCTCTGAGAGCAGCGAACGCTGCAGCACGGGCTGTCCTGACTCCAATTTGCATGCGAAACAAACACGGAGCACTGTGGGGTTTTGGTACCACGCTATAAATATAACCTTCACTCAGCTCAAAGTACTTTGTTTTGTTTTTCTCTCCGTCAAAGCATCTGCTGTTTCCTCTTGATGCCAAATGGATTAATTGTATACAGCAACCAATGAATAAATAAATAACAATAAACTCCTTTCATCAGAGGAGTACAGCCTTTCATCTTTCTTCTCTTGCCAGAAAAAGAAGAAAAAGGCCTAGCTCGCTAAAGAAACACTGAAAAATCCTTTCTTTTCCTGAAAGCTAGTTCTGATCAGTTTATCCAATAATTTACCAAAGTTACTAAGTACATTGATTATATAAAGATTCTACACTCTTAAACCATCCCCATTCACATTCAAACATTTCTCGTTGATAATTTAATGAACCAGCAGAACAATCTAGCACCGATTCTCTTTATATTTAGCTTTATCAAATGATTTATTTTAAATGTAAATTTTGAAGTAAAAACAAATAACCAAGCCACAAAATTTTCTGCCATTTCTATCTAAACAGACATAGATCAGCAAAAATTAATAATAAACAATATGAGAAAAAAATTCCTATTAATTATGTAATTAATTGGTCTGGAGTGATATTGGGTTGATTGTGAAAGGTAAAACAGTATTTTGACTTTTCCTGGTTTCTGGTTTACGTCTTCTGTAACACATAGGGATCATTCATGACTGACTGGGAATGGAAAAGATGCAGCTCCTGCCCATTCAGCTCCAGACACTGGGACATCAGAACATTTTCCATAGCTATCAACAATATTTTATCTACTCCAGGAATCAAAATGACAGGTTATGATAACAGTAAAGCTCTGTTTCTAATCAGTTATGCAAACAAAGTACACACAGGTATGAATGGGAGATTTTGTCCGAACACAAAACCTGAAACACTCAAAAATAAAGTTTTTAAACTTCTGTTTAAATTGTAGAACATTATTTCAATTTTCTTCCACAAAACACAGCAAAAGGATGTGAGACTTGCAGTGTTTTATTTCTGAAGGCACTTCAAGTTTGAGTGGATAATGGATACTGGTGGTGGGTTCAGATTCAGAAAGGGCAGTGTGGTTAGATCAGAACTCCTGCTTGCTGCAACTTTGGTCTTGGGTGATGCCGGTCCTGGGCAGCCTGGACTCAGCTGCTGGCACTCAGACCACGCCAGGCATTTCCGAGCTGCCTGCTGGATTCTCCTCACAGTTAATGGCAAGAGGGGTATTTGCAGTGTGGAATTCATCCTGGTGTATGGTAGGCAGTGCTGGACAGCTGTAATGAGGGTTTGTAATTCAGACCTTTGTGTCCTCCAGGCTCCAGATATGTTCCCATGGGTGGCTATTCAGTTAATGCTGATTTGAATACAGGTTTTTTGAAATAATAGATTCTGAATGTACAGTTCTCATGAAAGAAAAAGCATTTAAGGGTTTAAGTTTCCTAGTTCGAAAAATCTTACTTTCGACAAGTAGCAAGATTGTTTAATGAGGCATTTATAAATGGGAAAATTTCTAGTTTTCTGTATCATTTGTTTGTAATTAATTTTAGTCAGTATTCATTTAATATTTGCTGCACAGACACCAATCCTGAAAAACTGACAAATGTGTTATAAATTATTGCTTGAAAACATGGAACAGGCTGTTACAATTTCAAATGCCAAAGCGTAAATTCTGCACCTAGGTATTGATTCAAATATTGCAAGTAAAAATGTATTAATTATTTACTTTAAGTTTCTTTTTCCAAGCATCTGGGATCTGTGGAAAAAAAAAATCATTAATTAAATACATGCCCAATGGCCCAGAAAATGCATTCTTTTTTGAGCACTGGTCTGGAAATAGATAGAAAACAGATTTTCATAGGCAAAACATTTCTTGTTGTCGACAAATAGATCAGGGGGAAAAAAAGCAGAGCTCTCCAAAACAGGAAATCTATGCTAGCAGTAAATCCACTATTTTTGTCTGTGCCGCCGAACATCATCATCCCCTGTTAAGGCAGGAGATGAAGAGTACGCTCACACACGCCCAGAGAGGGATGTGCCGCGCCATCAGGTGTGAAGGCACCGGGGCATGGGCTATGAAGGCACCGGGGGATGGGCTATGAAGGCACCGGGAATGGGCAATGAAGGCGCCGGGGCATGGGCTATGCAGGCACCGGGGAATGGGCAATGAAGGCACCGGGGCATGGGCTATGCAGGCACCGGGGAATGGGCTATGAAGGCACCGGGGCATGTGCTATGAAGGCACCGGGGGATGGGCTATGAAGGCACCGGGGAATGGGCTATGAAGGCACCGGGGATGGGTTGTGGCTCCAAGCCCCCGGGCTGGCTCCCTCTCGTGGCTGCCGGCAGCTTTTGCTTCGGGAAAAGGGAAAAAGGAGAATTCCGAGGTAATCAGTAAACTCTGGAGGGGGGGACGGTAAGAGAACACGAGGAAACAAGAAAGTGGAAATGTAACAGATATAATAAGCATAACATGAAACCTCATAGAAATAACTGGATTTCAATCCCTTTCATTCCTAACACGAATATTGGATGACATCAGTAGCAATTGAGGATAAATGTAAAATGCATTAATGCTGTTATTCTGTGACTTCCAGGGGTAACAGTGCTGGACAATGTTTTAGCAGCTTCAAGGCAATGATGTACTCAGAAAACAAACCTGACAAGCCAGCAACGGCAGTATTTTGGCTTTTAGCTAACCAAAATGTAACACATTCAGAGCTATCATACAATCAAATCACTCTGTCACTTGCGTGCTACAGAATTTCTTGTGCTTTCCTCTGAAGCCCAGGTCAGGTACTGGCAGCTCTGCTGGGGGGTCCCGAGCCTGGACCGTGGTGACAACTCAAGGGGCAAAATTAATCCCTTTATTTCAGCTCAGGTTCCACAATCATCTGCAAGTGGAACAACAGACTTGAATAGGCATTTTTAGAAAGCACAGACACAAGGTTTTCTGAGATGTAAAAGATGCTTGGAATCACGTGGCTCTTCACAGTGCGTGAGAGGCAAAAGGCAAATGCAATCTGATGGTATCATGCGAAGCAGGGATTAAAGTTACTTGCTTCTGTGTTTGTGTTCTTTTGTGCACAGTCTTCTAAAGCACTGCTGTTGGTTCTTTGCAGCTCCTGTTATTTCTATGCCACCTCAGGATGCCCAGAATTACACTGGCAATGATGTCATTTTTGGCTGTGAGGTGTCAGCCTATCCTATGCCACAGCTTGAATGGAAAAAAAAGGGGAATAAAATGTTTCTGCCAGGAGATGACACCCACGTCTCAGTTCAGGTAAAACTTGAATTTACCATTGCATAGGGTTTGGGAAGAGGAGCAGGTGCTTAATCTGGGCTGCTGCAGGGAAAGAAAAGATGGAAGAATTTCTTTGTGTAGGTCTGATACTGAAAAAACTGAGCTGAAAGAAGGAGCATTCTGGGAAGGATGGCTGTTTGCGGCACTTTTACTACTCTTGAGGCAGGAAGCCCAATTCTGGCAGGTATTTAAAGTTCCGCTTTGCAAGATGCTGTTCCTGGAGACCTGTTATTTGGGTTCTGTCCCCGAGGCATTCACCAGGAAAGCAAAGAATCTTGCTCATTTTATGGAAGCTGTGGTGCTTTAATCTAAGGGGAAAGAGTAGAATGGCATTAGTAGGGGCTTCAAGCAAATCTAGAAATAGGCTGAAAGTTTGAGCTGAAATCAAATAAATCAAAATGTTAACTCTTTTAAATGGATATAAAATTCTGGGGAGATGAGCAAACGATGCCATCTGTACAGGCAGCCTGCAGGAAGGCTGGAGCCTTTGCTGATGCCTTCTGCAGGAGTTCTCCAATGGACAGAGAACATGAGCAGAGACCATGCAGTGAAATGCATGGCAAATTTCTGGATACATCCCAAAACCAGCCAGCTCCAGTGGACATGGGGCATAACCTGAACAAAAAGGTAGAGAGAATAAACATAGAAAAAGCTTATTAAAGTGCCAAAAATACCAAAGTACTAAAAGTCTAAGTTATTTAGAAATTTTTCCAGAGGAAACATAAACATAGGTGGGATTAGCGGACTTACAGTTGCTGAGAGACAATGATGCAAGGAGCCACATGCAAACACTGGTAACCTCAGAGGCCAAGCTGACTCCCTGTTCACCCATCTCATGAATACATTCAGCACGAGAGCATCTCTGTTAACATCTCTTAAGGTGTTCGAGTTACTTGTTTGGAAAAGAAAGCTCACCCCTTTAGGAGGCTTTAGTCCAAGCCAGTTGAAACTGATTGTCAAGAAGTGTGAAAGTTTCCATGGAATGTCATGCCAGTCCATAAAACCTGGCTGCTGAGTGTCAGCTTGGTCAGGCGCCCTTGGCACTAACAGCTCACCCAGACTTGCTCCCGTCTCATCCTAACGAAATTGCTGAGCTTGAGCATAGATGGAAATGCTTTGAAGGAGCAGCAAGTGGTGCTGGGACAAGAGATAGGAGGAGCTCTGGGAACAGTGGCGTGAAGAGGAACAGGAATGAGAGCACTGCACAGGGCAATGAAGCTGAAAGAGCAGAGATGGGAAAGCAGGAACTCAGAGGTGCAGAGCAGTGAGAAGGTAAAACATAGAGCAGCAGAATCAAAGCCTGTTGGCATTAAAAAAAAAGCAAAGGTTTTAATGATATTTAATACATCCACATTTTTTTTGAGAAATATCATGATGTCTCCTAGCTACTTAATTTCAACCATTTCTTTCCTTCTCAAAGGCAAGAGGTGGGCCTCAGAAGTATGGTGTGACAGGCTGGCTGCAGATTCAAGGCCTCAAAAAATCAGATGAAGGCATTTACATCTGCCACACAAAAAATAAGTATGGTGCAACATACGCCTCTGCAAGACTGAAAGTCATTGATGGTAACTTTTTTTATTTGAATGTAAAAAATATAAAAATGCATACAAGCAGGATGCAAAGGATGGGGTTGTCGGAATGCAAATGAAGCATAGGAGAAATTACTCAAAGCTGCCCATATTTTTACTCTTCCATGTGCTTTTATTTTACTTTATCCCCTAATGGGTTTATATAGTAGTATTTTGCTGCAAATTATACAAGCTTCCAGAAAACAGAAAGCCGTGGATTGGAGCCATACAGCTGAAACACATTATTCCACTGTCCTTATCCTAGAGAAGTCCTTTGATGTTAGTAGGACCCAGAACAACAGCTGGTGTAACTGAGGGAGTCTTTGAACCATGGCAGGTCTGCTTAGCTGTTTATTTTTCAAAAAATTAGGAAGGAAACCATTGTTATTCCTTAATGAGAGTGGTTCAAAAGATGTAAGAAATAGCTTTGCCGTTGTTTTGCACTGGGCCCAGATCTGCAGAATAATAGCCTTCTTCCTCCATGGAGAAATGTTTTTCCTGGCAAATTCAGGATAAAGATGCATTGTCATATTTGCCTCCTGGTCTACAGGAACTTGTCACTAGCCTAGTTTCTACAAGTGGCTTTTAAATCTTCATTTTCTCTGGAAATATTTGCAGATGCACAGGAGCTGCAGAGGGCTGATGTCACAGCTTACTAGTGTTAGGAATTAAATGCATTTTTAACACGTCCTCAGCACAGGAAAGATGTTAGAGTGGGCCCGGAGAAGGCCATGGAGATGCTCCAAGTGCTGGAGCACCTCTGCTCTGGAGACAGGCTGAGCAAGCTGCTGGTGTTAAGCCTGGGGAAGAGAAGGCTCTGGGGAGATCCCAGAGCCCCTTCCAATCCCTAAAGGGGGCTTACTAGAAGGAGGGAGAGGGACTTTTTATACAGGCAGATAGTGGTTGGACAAGGGAGAATAGTTTTAAACTAAAATGGGAGAGATTTAGATTAGATGTTAGGAAGAAATTCTTTACTCAGAGCATGGTGAAGCACTGACACAGGTTTGTCAAAGAAGCTGTGGCTGCCCCATCCCTGAACTGTCCAAGGCCAGGCTGGACAGGGCTTGGAGCAACCTGGCATAGTGGAAGGTGTCCCTGCCCATGGCAAGGGGGGTGGAACAAGATGAGCTTTAAGGTCCATTTCAAACCAATTTATTCTGGGATTCCATTATTCTGTATAGAAATTTGACCTTCAGTGGTATGAGGTCAAACCATTGGATAAAACCCCTGTCCTTTTCATAAATAACAAGGATGCAGAAACTCTGAGCTTGCTGTACAAATCCAAACCCCTACCTTCCTCTTTGTTCCTATCTTCAACTAATTTAATCTGGATTCTATTACATCTTGCAGACCCATCTCCTGCATTTGCATTTACTGCTGGCAGCAGAAGCGCAAGCTACAGCATTGAATATGAGGAGTATTATGACAATTCTGATGAGGAAGATGATGAAGAATATGAGTCTGGGGACTACGATAATGAAAACAACTCTGAATAATAGCTTTTATACATTTATTGTCCAAATCCTTTCACACTGTTATATTTACCAGTAGTCTCTGTTCTGTAAATGGCTCCTGTGATAACACACACACACTCACTTGTGTATCCACCTTCCTGAAATGTAGCTTTGGATGAAGTGTACCATGCTACTTACCAGAAATAAGAACAGTTGTAATACCATATATTTAGACTATTAAATAAAATTCTTCAACATGCACCTTTCTAGTAAGTATGCCAAAGGGATCAAATTTTATATTAATTTTTAACTGATCTTATAATTTCTTTCACACATTCTAATTTGTCTACAAAAAATCTCAATAGTTAAACAAAATTTTTACTTTGTATCAATTTTCTTTTTTTCTGTAAAGTACTAAGAAATATCAAGAGATTGTTCACATGGCAACAAGCCTAAGTAAGTAAGGAGGTGGCAAAGCAGTCTTTAATCTCTTTAGTTCATATTTTCTCGTAAGTTTCAGCAGGATTTTCCTTCTCATTTGAAATTTTCCATGGTGAGTCTCATCAAAGGTGAATTATCTGTCTTTTGCGGGATGATTTTGTTTACTTTTAATAGATACATGAAGCAATCACGGTCTAAAGCCAGTAAGTGCTGTTTCACTGTCAATACTCAAACATAGTCAGAAGAGATTCCTTGTGCATTCAAACATTGAGCACACCTTGGACTCCTTCTTGTAACAGCTCCTGCATTACTCCTCACAGTGCTGGCTCCTTCCCACCAGCCTGGGAGCGGTTCAGGGTTTGGGGTCATAATTTTCCCCCCGAACAGGATGCTGGTTGGTGGGCATTTCTGCAGTTTAAAGGCAGCAGCTGCTCTGTATCTCAGTGCATGCCCTTCAGACACACAGAGATTGCACTCCAGAGCCAGGATCTGTCTTTGTCTGGGGCTGTGCACGAGCTGCCCCTATTCCCGACCCATCAGCATTGCCAGGCTGCTGAAAGGGCAGAAAACCACCAAAACACACGCACGTTGTGCAAACTGATCCATGAACCAGACAGCAAAGGAGATGGAGCTAAAAACACACTTCCAAGGGTTGAGTGAGCACCCTGAGAAATTTCTCCCATTGCTTTTGTTAACTAATTACATGAAGGCTGGCTCTGAATTAATGGGAAATGGAAAACACCAACCCTGCACTTACACCTCTGTTCCCATTGGCTGAGGACAGATGAAAAGCAGTAAATTGCTGAACATTAGGGACTAAGGAAGCAGAAGTTCAGGCATCCGCAGGGAAAGCCTTGGTGTCTGCAGCCTCCTTGGGCCAAGGCACAGACCCAGGCAGTGATCCCTGCACACACCGAGGTAGCTGCGAGCTGAATTCATGGTGACAGGGAAGCTTTAAGGGCAATTTTACTGTACCCATACACACACGGTGTAGAATTTTTAATGAATATACAGTGCATCACAAATTCTTCTTCTAATGTGCTATTTATGCCTTTTTTTGCTATTAGAAAGATTTTTCTTTTCCATTTGAATTACATTAAGAAATTGGCTATAGACTGTGTTTACCCTGAGGTATTATTGACCTCTGTCCAGCAAACAACCAAAGAATAATTTATTTCATTTCAGGCTTCATGGGGTATTGTCAGCTTATGAGAAGAAAGTGTGTCATTGTGTTATTGAAAATGATTAATTAGTTTTAATTAGCAATAGGAAGTGGCTTCATTTTTAACTACTGATTTTGTTTTTATGGACTCTTCCTGGTCTTCTTAGTGATATGTTAATAACCTTTTTTGCTTATCCACTATATATTAAATTAAACATGAAATTATGTGATAGAAATCACTGATTATTTGTTATGGAACTATTTAATATGCAGACCTATACTCAAGATCAATTGTGATCTGCATTGCAAATTAATGAATTAGATACTAAAGTAATCACTAAATGGTGGCAATATATATTGGCATGGTATAGTACACAGCACAGAAAATAATCTTGAAATCATTAGCCATAGAAAGGAATTAGAATTCTTCAGGGCCTTTTGTTGTTGTTAATGTAAAATGAAAAACAGAAGGAAAACAATATTTGAATGAGAAAATGTGCAGCAGAACTCTAGCAAATACCAGTCTGTGAGTGTTTGTCCTGATGCAGTATGTCTGTTTAAGAAAAGCTAACATTCCCAGAACAAAGAACTCTAAATTAAATGTGTTGCATTTCTCTCTGTATGTGTTTTTTATATATATTTAATAAGTTCTTGTAAATTATCAGCCATTCCTTTCCGTAAGAAAACTTCATTATAGGAAAAATCCCAGTGTGATGCAAAAAAAAGGAACACTGACACCTCGAACAATTCCTACTTTCTTTTTTGTGGGAGGGGACAAAACCAGCTGGTTTTGTTTATATACTTCAATCAAGCACTTAATATTAAATTTAAAAAAGCATGGAGGAGGTTCAGTCCTCTCTGAGCAGCGTGGCAAACAAATGGATCTCATTGTGAATGCATTGCCTGTAGCAACAGATTTGTTCACGTAACCCAAAGGAACAGCAATTCAAGAAGTCAGGTTTATTCCACCTAGCAGGAAATGAGCCAGAGTTGAGCTGAAAACTATGCATTAGTCCTGGTACTGTATTTTCCAAGGCAGACCTAAACCCTCCTTTAATTGAGCTTCCACAGAAGACTGTAAGAATTTTGTTACATGCAAGTTTGAATTTCATGGCACAGCTTCCTCCTGTCACACAAGCATCTTCACTGTGCCATTTCCCCCTCCCACGCAAAGGTAAAGGAATTGTATAGAAGTTGCTAAAGAAATTACACTACTTAATGCAGTAGGTCCTTTGGGCGAGGACCCTGGCATAGGCTGGGGCTCTTTCACAATCTAACATTATTACTTGCTGCATTCAAGTTTTGTCAGGTATTAGTCTAGGAATCCATTAATTCTTTAGCTGGACCAATTTTTTTCCCCTTAAAATAATCAGGATATAGTTGAAAGGAATCGGATATAGAAAGGCAATTTTCTGCGTTCCAGCGATTAAAATGATTCAAGTGATGGTTAAATGAGGTGCAGTGCCGGGGGTGCCCTGTGCAGCTGAGCACAGCGTGCGCTCCCTGCCTGCCCGGTGGCACAGCTTTGTGCTCTCCCCTTCTGTCCGTGCTCAGCCGTCACCATGGGCAGGAGACCCAGGCCGGGGGGACAGACGTTTCTGGCCAGGAACAAACACACTCCAGACAAGCTGGAAATTGGCTCATTCTGCAGAAACTCCAGCTCTCACTCAGACTTAGGTACATGCGCTATCCACAGACTCTGCTCGTGAACTATTTATTTATTTATTTGTTTATTAATCCCATTTCCATAATTTTGCTTCAGACTAATAATTAATGAAGGTATTTTGTATAAAAGCCTATGGTTCAGTAATTCAACTGTGATAGTTCATGTACAAAGAAACCACTCTTCCTACCCTGTCTAAATTGTCCTAATAATTGTTTCTCGACCTCACTGCTGAGCATGAATCCAGCAAATACACCCAATTCATGTTTTCCTTCCAGGTCTAAACCAGTTTCCATTTCCAGAGACATTCTATCAGTGCGGGCCCCTTCTTTGGGGCTACCAGGCTTCACATGGGAATTTTTGAAGTGTGGGCAATAAAGCATCAGGGAAACATGAATAATTTTACACCAACGGCTCCGGCCGTTTTATCATCGTGAGGCGGACCCCGCGCTGGTCCGGGCGGAGCTGGCACTGCGTACCGCCCGCGTCCGCTCCGCCTCCGCCCGTGTCCGCCCGTGCCCGCTCCGCCTCCGCCCGTGCCCGCTCCGCCTCCGCCCGTGCCCGCTCCGCCCCCACCCGAGTCCGCCCGTGTCCG
>VZTI01005567.1:341926-395329 GCA_013397865.1 Struthidea cinerea
GGCCCCGGCTGTGCTGCGGGGGAGCGGGACACGCGTGCGGCCGGCGGTGCTGTGCGGGGCCGCGGCCTGCGGAGCCGGCACCGGCGGCGCTCCCGAGCTCCCGCCGCTCTGCTCCCGGCACCCGCGCTGGCATCGCGGCGGCTCCACGCCGGGGGAAGCAGCCGCACCTGCTCCGCGGTGCCGCTGCGCTCTGAAGGCAGTGCTGGGCTCCCGCACCACTTCTTTTCCGAAAACCAGAGGCAGCTCCAGAACTTGTCCGAGATGAACATCAGCCACTGAAACCGCCTCGAACGAGGGGGGAAGGAAGGAAGGGGGAGGTGGGAAAGGGCTTCGGGAGACACCCACTGAGGTGTCAGGCGTGTGCCCGGCATCCCTTGTGGCTTCGCTCCTCTGCTGCCAGCAAGGCTGTGGCAGCGTTAGAGAGGCCATTTTTGGCTCTTATTTGAACACCTGACTACCGGGCATGGCACATAAAAGGACCACTAAATTTTCTTTTTTCCTCAACTGTGACAATTCAGCAGTTACGCCTGTCAAGTTCCTCTTGGGTAGAGCTGGTGGAACTTTCTTAATAGAATATTTTCAGTCAGCAAATGTTAATTAAAATCAAAACGTTTCTGGGAATTTTTCCATGTCAGCAAAGCTTCGATTAGGAACCTCCCTGGTTTCCTGCCAGTTTGCTTTGCTCCTTGGCTGCCTGCCTGGTGGGTTGCTGCAGAGCTGGGCCTCCAGCATTTCTTGTTCTTGGTACTTGGACAGGCTACTAGGAGATCTGCCCGGGACTTCAGGGAGCTGGAGAGATGGGATTAGAAGTATCCAGAGAATTTTGTTCAGCTTATTCTTGAGTGTTAGGAAAAGATGACAAGTGGGGGGGGATCACAGTATCTAATGTTTTCCATTAGGATGTAAATCTGTTTCTTGGAAAAAGTTCTCCTTCTTTGTGATCAAAAATGCCACTTCTTGTTCAGGTCTGTTTCTACTCCCAACTCAGCTAAAGCAGCCAGCATCTGCAGGATCATCTCCGTTGATGCAGTTGTTTTCTTAGGAATCACCTTTCAGCTGTTCATAAGGGTTTGAGTAAAGAAGGTGTCTGAAGGCATCAGGTTCACGTCTTTTGTCTCACAATAAAAATAGTATTGTGACAGTCTTGTGTTTTCTTAAAGAAAGTAGATATCTAATCTAGAGAGCTAATTTTTGTTTTCTCCTTGATTTCTCTGAACTTTTTCAGCTTCTAGGCAGAGAGGAATTTTAGCTCTTCTGTTACCACTACAGCTTCTAAATTGCCCTGTCTTTCACTAATATTTGCCTCAACAGAGGCAGGCAAAGCTATTTTTTTTCTGAGTGTGGTAATTTGATGAGTAATTACAAGTCTTAAAATTAAATTTGCCAGAAGTTTTCCAGGCATCATAGCCCAAACTTCACATTTTTCTGTCTTTTCATCTCTCTTCAGAAAAGCTTTGGGCTTCTCATCTGAAAGCTGACAAAAACAAGTGGATGGAACCATAGTAAAAAATGCTTTGGTAGCTGAGAGAATCAGAAATAGCAGTTTAATTTCCAGAATTATATTGGCTTCTTGTCACAGGAAGCCTCCTATTGCTTTTGTAATTTAAATGTGATACAACTGGAAAGCTTAGTATAGGTAACAGTTAATGTTTCTGCTACAACATCTAGAATTGTAAATAAAGAAATCTTACCTGGCCGAGAAGTCTTTGTGGATGTTTCAGTCCTGTTGTTTCCTTGACAGAGTCTGGCAGAACTAGGAGTCCTTTGTAAGCACCTGGATGAAGGAACTGATCCAGCACAGGAATGCAAGCTGAGAAGGTCCTCTTGGAGCTTATCAAGAGCCCTGGGTGCCACAGCCAGCTTCTCCTGGAACAAGGAACACTCATTGTCTGGGGGATGTGTTATCCATAAAGATCATCGTGCTCATGGAAGCTCACGTAGATTTCTCAGTCATGGGGCTTTACCAGGTCAGGACAATACAGGCAAAATGTTTTTCTGGTTTTTTACCTAAATGATTCTAGGTATTTTTTTATTTGCAGCTGGTCTTTGTGGAAGTGATGACACCCTGCACTAGAAATGCCAGGCACAAAACAGGAAAGCATCTTAGCTGTGAGTGCTTTCAGAAGGGTTATAACCAGGGGCTGTGTCATCTGTAGGGCTGGGTCAGGACACAGTGGGGTGTGACCTTGTGGCTGAACATCCTTTTGTTCTCATTCGTAGCTATTAAACAGCTATCATCGCATCAAAAGGGATGATACCTTTAGGTCATCTCCTTTTTACTCCTGTTTTGTAATTTATGTTTAGTTATGATGAAACAAAGATACTACTAAAATACACCTTTTATGAAATGTTGGTATACTTAATAAAACCTGATCACCAGTCTGGTTTACTGATTATTTTTCCAGCTTTGACTTATTTTCCCTGCCCTTAATTCATTTATTTTTGAATAACACCTTTTGATGTGTTTTTGTAGACATCCTGTGAGCAGTTTCTGCCAGCAGTGTGCCTGTCTAAGCTTTCAGCAGGGCATCTCCACTGCCCCTTGAACGGGACTGGCATTCGTAAGTGATGTTTGTTGTTAAAATGCCACTGTGTGGGGGGGAGCAGAAACTCCCATGTAAGCACAGTAACCAATGAGTGAATAGTCTGGTTTGTCCTTCAGTTCTACTCTCCATTTACCAGTCCTGGTTTTCATAAGGTTGTCATTGAGTGAGAGTGAGCATAAAGGTGATTCTGATCATTTCTCTGCAATTAACTCACAAATAACATTTCATATTTTCAAAATTAAGATAAATGTTGGCTCAGATTACTTCATATTTTAAAAATCCCCTAATTTTTTCAAAGTAGACTATGTTCTTATCCCATAAGATGCTAGAGACATTCAGTTCGTGTTTGTAAAGGATGAAAATTGCAGATATTTCTAGTACACTGCCAGTCACTTACATTGCTCATGTTCAGCTCTTAACCTTTATAAAAGTCATGCCAGAGCAGCTTCTGATTTGCAAGACTAAGAGCCTACATAGTTTTCATTACTTTTTAGGATCTGTGTTAAAGCCATTGCTAGATCCTAAAAGCACAAGCAAGTGTGTGACAGGTCTTTATTAGTGTGGAAAGGCTTTGTCCCAAAAGCCTATGATTCAATTTGGATTTTTAGAAACTTTGCACTGTTGTGGACAGTAGTAGCCTGAAACACCTGAGAATCCACTTCTTCTGATGAAAGATTTCAGTGTTCTTTCAGGTGAAAATTAACTTGAATCAACTTGAATTTTATACGTTTCAGCAGCTTTTGAAACAGCTGAACTTCCTTCTAGTTAGAGCAGAATTTCTACCACTGCAATGTCCATTACCCAGTGGGATAATGAAGACTGGATTGAAAACATTCACAGAGACTCTGGCTGTAAAAACGTGAATATAGTTGGCTGTGAGAGCTGCTGTTCCATAGTGAAATAATCAGTGGCCAGTGTATGGGACCAGAATGAATAGTTACTGTTTTACCTGCCAGTGTTCTCTGAATTCAAAAACTGCTGTCATGTGTCCTAGAATAACAACTGTGTATGTAATGTACTTTGTGTTACTAAATGTTTAGCTCTATTTAATGATTTAATGTTAATTATTGTACTAACCATAATAATTATTTTTAAAAAATCCATGGCTTAAGTTTCTATTAGAACTGTTAACTCATATTCTTTACAGAAAACTTGTGTTGCCAATCTTAAAATGCTTCATTACAGGAAATTACATTCTGAACTATGGAGCTTCTTGACCCAAACTGGCTCCTTTCGTCATCAAGCTCTTATTCATGTCATTGCTAAAATCACAAAATTAGGGTGGCTTGATGTACTGAAAAATCAGCTCATCTGCAGAGACATTATGGCTGATGTAAAAAAAAAAAATTGGAGGTAGGAAACAATTGTTCACTTCTGCCCTTTTTTTGTTGTTGTTTTTTTATTTGGACGTCTTCATTTATAATTACTGGCGTGTTGTGTTCCTTGGTTTGATACTTGGGTGGAAAGAGTGGGAAGTGCATTGCTTGAAACAGACTGCCCCATGGGGAAGGACCAGGGTGGGTTTGCTGCTTGTGTGAGGTTCTGTGTGGCATCTGATGCCTCACAGAACTCATAATGCTGTCATGGTTTTTTCTTGGTTTTCTTTTTCAGAGCACTCTTTTTATAGCATGGTTGTAAAATAGCAGCCCTTGTTATCAAAACATTCTGTTTAATGCCTTCATTTTTCTTCAGCTCATATAGAAACACGTTTCTGATGCATGTCTCTGTGAAGGTTCAGCCTTTCCCAGCTTTTGAGAAAAAGCAGTGGGAAAATTTAAGCTATTTGGCAGTTTACTTGCAGGATCATCCATTATGTGTGCATGTGTTGGTGTTCCTGGTAATTCAGCAAGGAAGCGCAAAGTTAACAGTTTTTGTTTCTTGCCAGTGAGGTTCTCATTTGCTTTTCAGTCTTACTTTGTTTGTAATATTGTTCAAGTTAATGTACTTTCTGAATTACTTTGGGAATGTCTAATAAAAGATAAGTTGCAATAATCAGTTTATTGAAAACAAACTCAAGTACACTTCTCCACCATTTTGCAGTTATTTTTATGAATGTACTGTAATTGTAGTTTGCATTTATTATTAAAATGATTACAGTGTGACTCTTCAGTGTGCAGCTCATTAAAATCAGGAATTTAAATACGAAATATAGTTTCTTAAGAGATTTCTTTAGTTAAATTAAGAATTTCTGCAGAAAAGAAAATTAAGCCATAGATCTAGTGGATTAAATTTTATATAAAAATTGAAGAAATAACCCCTAAGCAATACTAATATATGTAATAATTAGCATAAGGTAGTTTCAAATACATATGCATTAGCATTCTGGATTGAGGTTCATCCAGTGTGAATTTGAGTGTGATTTATATTGGGAAAGGGATTAGCAGCCAGGTCTGCAGTTCTTTTCCCAGCTCACAATTCACTGCACAGCCTTTCACACCTGTGATGAAGGGGAGGTTGCATTTTCCGTTTTTGCATGTTTGTGTGATCTAAGGAGCATTCCAGTGGACTGTTTACAGAATTTGAAATGTGAAAGGCAGATAAGGCAGCAGCGTAACTTTTGCCTGAGAGCTCCCCTAAACTGTCTCCTCTCATGTGGTTTGGTGCAAGTGACAGTGCAAAATAGGTGACAGTGAGAAGCTGGCCCCTTGGTAAGCAGCCAGATTGTCCTTAGTTGAACTTTGGGTGATCTTCAGAGTTGTAAAAATGAGTGTGATTGCAACAAATAGCAGGAAAATATTGACAAGGACGACTTGGTGTTCTGGACGCCAGGGGAGCTGAGGCTGCAAACTGCAGCTGTAAAAGTACACAGAGATCTTCCCCTGATTAAAAGGCAAGGCCTAATTGCAGTTGATTTTAGTTGTTTTAACAAGGAGCAGATTTAATATTTCTATAAAAGCTTTGTAGTAGCTCAATGAAGACAGTTAAATTTTCTTAATTATTTGCACAATTCTGCATTTTATCTGATTTTGAAACATTCCAAGGATCGTAAGCCCTGGTGATTAGATTGTACCCTCACATGGAAGTATTGAATCCTCCTGCATCGCTTTTTAGACACAAGTTCTCAGTGATGGAATGTATCATTCAGTTCAAACAAATGCTTTGTAAACTACTGTGGAGGGAAGACAATTAGTTTCTTTGATAGGTAGCATTACAAAACTTTGTATTTTTGAGAGTGCCCTCTGATCTTTTTCATCCATGCACAGCTTAACTTTTTCTAATGGTTTGAATGTCATGCAGCTTGCCTTTGAAGTGCTGGAATACTGAACAGACCTCTGAGAAAAGTGTAGTGGTGAATTTCTAGACTGCAGTTCCTTGGAGTCTGTTTTCAGATGGGTTTTTGTTATCAGACAATTCTTAAAATTTATGATGAGAGGTATTTTTCAGAGATAATTAGAGAGGTTGAAGGTCTAGTTCCATTAATATTGATAGAATTTGGCATGAAAGCCTTCTAAACTGCTTAGGAAGTTTCATCCTAACAATTCCTCTTCATTCCAGAAATGTTGGAGAATATTAAATACGATCTGATTCTAATAATGCTGGAAATGGCGACTGCAAGCCCTGAGGTTTGAGCAATCCTGTCTTTTTTCCCCCCCCATAGGTCACTGTGGACCACTGTGTAACAGGAATGATTCTCTCAAAGCTGACTCAGGAAATGGATCTGGTAAGCTTGGTTTGTTTTTTCCTTCTGCAGGGGATGCTGGTAAAACCTTTCATACAAATGGCTGGAGAAATACTTCTTAGACATGAAGGGATTAAAACACTTTCCTTCCCCAACAAAAATACACATAGACACAAGAAATTCTTAGTGCAGGGACTCCACCAGTACCACATACAGACGTTTCTCTCATCACAGTCACCGGAACTCGTAAAGCAAAGTGAACAATCAGTTGTGTTTCTTCTAATGACTTTCTTTTGCCTACATCGTAACCTGAGGAAGCGCCTCAGACCTGTCCATCCAGAAAAAGGAACAACCTTGAAGGATAAAAAGGAAGCATGTCAGGGACCTGATGAGATCTGCATTTAGTGCTGGGCCATAGTTTTCATTTCTGGTGTCAAATAATTAATCTGCAGATCTCCATCTAGTTTTAGCAAGGAAGGAACATTGTTTATTTTGTCCTTACTTTTCTTAGGGTGATTATTCAAGACCTTCTGCAAAGCATTGTAAAAGAGCTGCCTCATTTCATGACACCTCTCTGAAGGACATGCTGGTGCTCGTGTGCTCTTTTGAAGGAGGTGAGGCTTTTCATGATTGAACCTAAATTGCTCACATCATAATTGTCCCTTAAGTTTTTCTGACTTGATGAATTCTGTGTTCAAATGGATTACATGGTAATTCAGCTGGTCTGCAACTACTTTTGTCTCTCATATGTTGTGAGGTTTGTCTGAATGACATCACATGGATTTCCAGATAGAAATATAAGGAAATTATAAATGCTGCCTTTATAATGCCAACTTTAGTATAGGAAGCCATTTTTAGAAATATTTCAGTGTCTATAATACACTGAAAAATACACTCAACTATAAATGTGGAATCACTAAAATAATTGGGAGAGTTTAAAGGTTAAGAAAAGGCTCGTGGCAGAACAGGTCATGCCTATATAAGACATGCAGAAATTCAAATTTCGAGCCGAATTAATAATTTGGTGTCAATTCTGGCATGATGCAACAGTAATTATCAGGGTAATGAGGCATCTAATGACACACAGTTGATATTAATTTCTATAATCTGAATTGAAAAACTTGTTAATAAACTTGAGATGTGACTTTGAATCTAAATAGGGAGTAGATGAACTAGTTAAAGTTGTTGCATTTGCATTTATTTTATTGCTTTTCTAGGCAAAATTATGTCGGTTTTCTTTCTAATGTTCACAAACTGTGTCAATGATTAATGACTAATGTTTTCAGTGTTTTTATATTGTTACCTTTAGGTAGTAATTGCTTTCAAGGTAAATGTTACTTAAATTACTATCGTTACAGAAGGATCAATAAAATATTCTTACTCACGGGATGTTGAGTATAGACTTCCAGATCCCAGCAGCTTGTTCTGCTCGCGAAGTACATTTCATTCTGACACCACAGGGGTTGTAAAGCAGTACAGCCCCTGACAGCTGTATTTATACAGATGTTGTAGAGAGCTCCATTCACAGTACAGACTGTTCAGTTCCTTGTTCCTTAAGGCCAGGTTTTCCTGGAGATACCAAAGGAACAGAGCGAGGGCAGAACAAACTCCTGCTGTTCAGCAGCCTGGACGCCACACTGAGAATAACCCACTGCTGGGTACTTTGTACCCATGTGATGTACAGGACACAGGTCCCACACTGCCCTGGGGTGACTGAAAACCATGAAACATTACAGTTTAGTTCTTGCAGGGAACGTTAGCACTGTCTTACCAAACGGTATCAGTGACATGATGAGTTTTACCTAGAAGTATTTTATGCAAAGGGATTATTTCACCAGGTTTTAAAAAATTATTTATAAGCCTGGGAGCTTTTGCTTGATATGGAGGATGTCTCTGAGGTGGAAATAATGATTTTCCCCTTGCCTTTAAGGACATAGTCTATCTTTTCTTGTTGAAGGATTTGTTCTCCTCTTAGGATGTGTTCTCTTGCTTTGCACTTTGCAGCTTTATATCCAAACATTTTCCTTTGCATAATTATTTTTTAAAACATGTTGTCTTTGCAGGTGACCTAACAAGATTTCTTTTCTCCTTAGCTCTTGGCAAAACCTTTAACCCCTCAGGACCAGCAGCAGCAAACCTAGCAACTTTTGAAGCAACTTTTGAAGCTTGTACTGAACTGTCTTAATTTTGATTTCGTTGGGAATTCAGCTGATGAATCTGCAGATGACCAATGCGCTGTGCAAATTCCAACCAACTGGAGAGCAAGTAAGAAAGCGTCGTTACTGTTTGTAACCTGACCAGTGTACCCACTGCACCTGGTAGATTGTGTAACTTTTGTCACAGCACTTCCAGTTACAAAATAATTCCTAATGTGCAGTGGAGTTTTTTGCTTGCTTGTGAGTCATTGGTAAACCTCTTCTGCTATTTCTCTTAGTTAGTAAAGGTTAGTATTTAATTTAGCTTTTAGACTGCTTTATGCGTCAAAAACTGTTTATTTGCATATGAGAAGGAGTTGTGATTTTATGATAGGTGTAAGTAGGCCTTTTCTCAAACAAGCATTAATGATCCAAGTCACCTTGTGCCACATTTTCACTTCTTGCCTTTGTATTATATGAGTTTATACAACACATTGGCACTGATGTGTTTGTTTTAATGTCTTGTTGCATCCTTAGAACATAGGCATGAGAGCTGTAAAAACTTTTAATTGCTGAAAATCAACATTTTAGTGCCTCAGGTGCCCTCAAGGGAAGCGGCTGCAACTTGATGAACATTTTTTGAAATGAAGATGTTAGCTTTCATTCTTTTTGCATTTGTTTGTCTGTAAAAATTGCGTAACAGTAAAACTTTAATTTATTTTATATGGCTCTGTTAAGATGAGTTACTTAGTCTTCAAGAAACTGAAGTTATTTATTGTAATCTAAGTGGTAAAAATATATATTTGATGTGTTTTTTTCATATCCCTATTTCCATCCTCTGTCATTTAAATTGTCTTTATAACTACTGGCCCTTTCCTAACAGAGTTGTGGCTGTTGCATCTTTGCAGGAGTAAAGGGTGTTGTATTGAAAAGGTGAGACAGGTTACTGCGTAATGCAGCTGTTCCTCTGCATGCTCTTAAATATTTGTGATTTATTTTGCTGCTCTTTTTGTTGAGTGTGAGCCCTGGTTTTCTTCTATGGAGCAGCCATTTTTTTAGTAATTTATATAATACCTCCTACTTACCTTTTTATTAGTTCCACCTTCTTCCATTCACCTATTGACTTTTATTTGAGAGAGCTTTCGTTGATGATCTGATTTCATTGATTAGCTGCAGTCTGAATTTACACTGCACTTCCCAGGCATGAGGGGCCAAAGGGAAACCACCAGCTGGAGTCTGTCAGCATCAGTGCTCTGGGGATTGCTGGTCTGTGTTAGGAAATATTCAGTGTGGTTTAAATATTGCCACTTTTCTGCAAACTAAACATTTGTGTTCATATTGAACAGCAGTATTATATCCCCTACATATACATAGTTAAATTTAGATGTGTAATGGCTTTTAATGTTACAAAATAAGTCAATGTAATAGTAAGGTCTCATTTTATCATACTGTCTTGCTCTCTGTATCGATAGTGATGTGGTCATGGTTTACTAAAACAATTAACAGTAGTTAGTGATTACTTGTAATCTATGGTAATGACTGATTTCTTTGGGATTTTTGCTGTTATAAAAGATAATTGCAGATTATTACAGCAGTAATTATTTTCTAAAATAAAATATGTCTGCTCAGTAATTGCAAAAGCAAGTGGACTGAAAATTTTAAGTAGTGAAGGTGTGATACAGGGAAAGAAGTCATACCTATTAACTGGGATTGTGCTGAGAGAAGAGGGTTGTCATCAGAAAAATAACTGTGCTTGGAAATGAGCTCTGCAGTTTGTGAAAAGAAGGCAGATTTTTATTTTAAAAAAGGCTGTTGGCCACAGGGATGGCTGTGCTCTCTGAAGCAGTGAGCAGCCCCTCACAGCTGCCCTGTGACACTGTCTTCAAATGGCCATTCTTCAGTGGCTGTTAATGCCGAATTCACGTGAGCAGCGTCTGTTCTGTGAGCCGCTCCAGCTCCTTGGTGTTCTGCTCGTGATGGTGATCTCTCGGCGTCCGGTGAGTGGCTGTTAGCAGCGCCACATGCCGTGCGTCTGATGGGTTTTTCCTTGCTTAGGGAGCACAGGTCTTGAAGCAGGAAATATGCTGGTTGTTGGAGAGCTGATGCTGCTCTTCTGGCTTTTTAGGAATGGAACAGGAACAATATAAGCGGATATTCAGTAGTCTTACTCATATATTTTGTTTTATCTCAAAAGCTGGCACTTATTCCCTGTCACAGTGTTGGCTGTTACAGATCTCAGTCTGTATTACAGTTTCATGTGGCATTAAAAAAAAAAAAAGACTGAGATTTAAGACAAACGTGAATATTTTCTGTGCTTTGTTGGGATCATCTGCATGTTATTGCACACTCTGCATAACCTCTCTGTGTCTGTTCGATGTCTGCATCGTTTTTATGTATAGAACACACTGTACTATATTCCTCCGACTAAAGCAGAATTACTTATGATCCAGGCTATGAGGGTACTGGAACCCCTCAGAACTGTTAATTGTTCCCAGTTGAAGGAGGCTGAATGTAAACCCTCTGGTTTAGGTTTTTCACAATATAATACTGCAAAACATGAGGGAGACTGAGTGAAGATTTATGTAAACAAAGACTAGTTTATCAGAGATTTGAAACAAACATGAAATAAAACCTCAGGATTTTAGGCAGACACTATGCATGTGCTGATACATATGCAGAAATAGCCAAAATAAAATATCGTTTGACAGTCATAATGTGACTTGATTGGTTTATCTGTAGATTATCCTTTATGTAAAACTTTAGAATGATTTTGTAAGACACTGTATTCATCAGGGTATTGTCTTCAGTGTTGTAAGTTAAGCTGTTGTCACTTTGTAAAATCCTAGAAATGAGAGTGAGATATCTGGTTTATGTAAATATCTCACTTATTGTGAAGCCTTGTGTGTAGCTTAAGTGGAAACCCTTCCAAGCTGTCTTTTCTGTGTTGTTATTGTCACTCAGTTAATTTTAATTTATTGCAAAATGTATTTTGCCAAATGAAGGTGGAATCTAAAAGCAGCTTTACTGTACTGTGATCTCAGTGCCTTTCAGTTGAGGAAGAAACTTTTAGTAGCACCCTGAAGTTTTAGCAGGTCTGTGTGTTACTTTACAATTCAGGTCTTAGTTTTGCTCTTACTTCAGTCTAGAACAGTGCATCCATCCTGAGAGAAGGTGCCAGTGGTTACTGGATTCACAGCTTAAGTGACTGTCAGGATGGTCAAATTTAAAGATATTCTACTTTAATGTGCCACAGAGCTTAAAACAATCCAGGTTTTGCAACATAGCAATGATTTCCCAGCAGAGAGAGGCCAAAAGAATTCCTCTAAGTTCAGTGTTTGTAAACCGAAGAATTCCCTATTTATAAACAGGGATTTCAATATTTGAAAGTCTGTACAAAATACACCACATACAGACTCCACGAGTTATTTATGGAACCTTAGCTTTAGAGAAATTACAATTCTTGCATTGTATTTTACTGGATAAGGACTTTGCCAGTGGGTCCTGTAAGTGCTTTATTGGAGAATGACAGCTAAATAATCTGGAAATCAGAAGGCGGGACAGCATAGCTTGGAATGGATGAGCTCTGTCCTTCAAACCCCTTTAGAAATAGTCCACAAGACTTTCAAAACTGTGTGGTAGTTCACAGACTTTTTTTGAAGGGTATGTCTGACCTATGACATATTTTATTATGTGCAAATCACTTTAAATAGTATTTTAAAATTACAAAGAATCCTTTATTTGAGATAGACCTAAGAATCAAATAGATTGTAGTGAGTCTCAATTACCTTCTATTGCTGTGATTAAGTAGATGTAACAGCCCTGCTGTAGGTGAAATTGTTCTATGCCTTGAAATAACTTGTGGCGGGCCAGTGAGGATACTGGATTAATTGTCTGTTATCGAGTCTGAGTTTGCTTAATTTGTGTTTTGTTTTATTTATAAGCATGTCCAGGTTAATAGGCTGTTCTAGTTTATATGTCAGCTCTGCTCAGAATTTTGTTAGTTGATTTGTCTGGGTAGGTTTTAAGTCTAGTAAAGGGAGAAAGTGAACTTCTCTTGAATGCAGTTTGATGCTATATAGAGCTGCTGATACCTTGAGGAAGTGTTTTGTACTGGCATGAGGATTTAACATCATTAACTGTTCTGTCTTTTAATGTAGGACAGCTGGCATGGCTTGTGTGTCTCATGGGTAGTTCGGGGGAGGACAGTGAACATAGACCAGTACTGAGGAGCACGATACCATAAGTGGAGAATTATCCTGTTGGTAAGTAGGGCTTGTTTTGAATTGTGATTCTTTTTAAAAAATGGTGTTTAGTGTCAGCAGATACCTGGAATTTAAATGTTTCAAATTTTGTCCAGTTCTTGGTGATGGGTGCTCAAGGGCTATACTGACTTTCTGTGGATTGAGACCATTCCACTGGCTTTAGTCTTTCTTGATTCATCATCCTGAGCCCTGCAGGAGTCACTAAAATTATCATTTCAAAACTGCTTCAGAGGAAGGGAAGGGGATTAAAGACAGCGATGTCTCTTTCTATAAGCTGTGTTTAGCTATGCCCATGTAGCTAACTGCTTTCGTGTGTGTGCTCCACAAGTGTAAATTTTATTGTTGGTGAGTTTTGGTTGCTGTTTTCTGCGGTACTTCCTTTACATTAATTATTGTGGAACTATTGTGGAATTATTGTGGGTGGAGAAGTGCAGAGGGGCTGCTGGTGAACAACTGAAAATTTAGACTTATTTTTAGACTAGAGCTTGGAATAAAAAAGAAGGCTCTAGATTTAAAAACGTGCATAATAGAGTCCTCTTTCTGCAGTGAGCTGGGGGTTATTGTGAATGACCAATTTCTTGTGGCAAAAACTTTCTTAATCCTTGTGTATGTTTGATCCTGCTCTTGTACATCCACTAGCTAACATGTGAAAAAGGACATGCAACTTAGAAGTGGAGAAAAAGCTTTGTTTCTTGCCTTTCTAATCTACCCTGGGGCTCTGTGGTGTTAGCAATCTTCCACTATGTTTTTATTAAAAGTGAAAGGTTTTAATATACAGGCTTACAGATGAAGTAGCTGCTGACTTCTAATCCAGTGACTGTATAGATCAGAACTGACAAAAAGTGAGAATTAGTTTTTTGAATTGCTAGGGAATTCAGATTTCAAGGAGTAGATAGCAGAAGAGCTCAGGAAGTTAAATAAAGGAATATTCCTTTTAAAAAACTTAATTAAATTTTCTTAGCTGACACAGACTGAAATTGATTCTTTGAACTTGGTCCTTATAATATGGAGATATATACCAAGTGTGGATTTAGGTCAGAAAACACGTTGGTTCCGATGTTTTAGGACAGGCAGAAGTGGGAAGGAGCGAGGCTGACAGTGCATTATATCCTGCATATGTAAACTTGATTCTAAGTACAAGAGCTTCAGTTTCCAGGGAGCCCAAACAGCTCTTCTGCATCTGCAGTTTGAGACCCCTGATTCTCAAATTTCTGTTTCTTTCATCACAGAAGGGATGCTCTAAGAAAAAAAAAAAAACAAAACACTTTTACAAATTCACCACAATATAACACACGCGTCTGAGAAAATTTCAAATGACAAAGTAATTAGAAAAACATTATGTTGATGTTTATGTTTAATCGTGGTCAATTAGCGTAATTAGCATCTAAACAAAACAAAATCTTAGAACCTTAAACATAGGCAAACAAAAATAGCTGATGGGTTCCTAAAGAGATTGGCTGTGACAATGTAATTTCATGTGAGAATTCCTCCTGAAAATGTTTGTTTGTGTCATTAAGAGTTTTCGAGAAGCTCTCTTTGATGGATGCCCAGTTACCCCAGCATAAAAACGAAAAAGTTGAACTGCCAGTTCTGTGGTTCTTGGATCAGTTCTGTAAAACATGTGAGAGCCCAGCTTCAGCACACCTCAAAGGGAAATACTTGTTGTAAACCACAACATTTGAACTCAAACAGTCTGTGCAGAAATGAACCTGCCAATATATCTCACCCATAAAAGCTCTTGAGCTCAGCTGGGGGAAAATGACTGGATGGAGAGAGAGGGAACCACTTAATGTGATGTTCGTCTGATCAGGCTTCCTACCATGTGTGCTTTGGAGTTTTGGCATGCAAGGAGTTAATATTTTAACAGCTATGTTCATTAAACAATTTAAGGTTACTTTGCATTTCAATTTTTTATTTCAAACATTTAGCTGGGTTCTGTTCTATTGTGTTATATTTCACAGCTGGGTACACAAGATTTATTCTTTTAATAGTTCTGTTCTTTTGACAGTTATTCATTTATGTGGTTTCCACTGTATTTCTCACATTACTTGGCTTTTCTGCATTTTAAATGTGGAAGAGGGAAAAGTAAGATGCATTTTTGAAGAAGCAGCAGTTAATTCACCTTAACTGTAGGGGACAGTCATAATGTAGATGTTATAAAGAGAATGTCAGTAAGATGAGATCAATTGATCTTGAGAAAGAATTCTGTTGGAGCCTCAAGCAAATCTTTAGCAAGAATTGTGACAGTGACTGAGGTTTGGTTTTACTTGTGTAGCACTCCTTCCTTGCTTTCTGGTGGACAGTCCCAATCTCCAGAATCTTTGTACCTCTTCAGGTTTGAAATGTACTTCAACTTTCTCACTTAATATTAAAAAAAAGTTTTACACTATAGTGAGTTAGTTTTTCATTAAAGCAATGTGTTCCTTTCAGTTGTCAAAGCTGACTTGTTATTTTAAAATATGGTGGACTCTCTAATGCTACAGAACAGGAGGTACCCAGTAAAAGTGTACTGGTGCTCCAAGTATTTTCATGAACAAAGTTCCTACTGATGTCAGTTCAAAGGCAATTTGAACTGACAGCTCTACAGTAGCTGTCATTCTGGTCTGTAATTTCTCTTTATTATTATATTATTATTTTTATTCTTATTCTTTTATTCCCAACATTATTATTATTATATCATTATAATTACTCTTTATCCTTTATCTGATGTTGAGGGTTTCTGTTTCACCTTTTGTCCTGATGAGGGTGTGGCTGCCTGGAGAAGCCCCATCAATGTACAGACTGCTATCAGGGGTTGGTGTAGGAGATTGTACCCCAAGCTTTTTATGTCCACCCTTAAGAGAGACCTGGAGGAAGCCTCTGTGTGTGGGTGAAGCAGCAGGCAAAAACGGGTGGTGCACCATTTATATTTAATCACCTGGAACTCCGTCTTCAGTAGGAAAAATGTCCAAACTGACCCTGTACCAGCTCAGCAATGTGCTGTGAATGACCATAAGCCTGGCTCTGCCATTGCACTGCATGGGGAGGGTTAAATGGTTAATTACTGAGTAAAATGGTGGCTAATGTTTCCAACTGATTTATTGGAGAGCACCTGTACTGGAAGGACGTGGGGAAAACTGTAGGGTGAATTTAAGAAAACAGTTTGTGTTGGTTTATTGTTTCTGTTTTTCCCCCGCCCCATCAGTGGACATGAATCAAGCTGGTGATATATCATATTTTATATACTGCTTTGCCTATGGCATGTGCTCGGCTGGAAGCAGGGGGAGTTCTGCAAGGCTCTCCTGGTGTGTAACCATTCAAGGCATGTTCCCGAATTCCAGCCCCAGTCTGGACCCCTAGAGTTCATTGCAAGTACACTTTCAAAATGATTTTTTTTACATTATCTACCAGTATCCTTTAGTTTGCAGTCAAATTTTTATTTTGTTCTAGTGGCCCTGGTACAGCAGCCTCTCATCTGCCTGGATAGATTCCCATGGTCCAGAGCACAGTATTTGCCAGCTCTTCTAACAAAAGCTGTGTGTGAAGGCGTTTGAGCTCCCTGTTTTGGCGTTTTTTAAAACACTTCTAATCAAGCAGGCTGAGCTGTTTGTGTGCGTTCTGCAGTTAAGAGGAAGCAGGAGGCAGCACGGGGGTGGCTGCTGTGCCTGTGCTGCTGTAGCAGCTCGGAGAGCAGCAGATGGCACGCTGCCCCCACGGCTGTAAATCCTCACATACAGGGCCTTGCTGGCAGCTGTCTACAAATATGCAATAGACAGGCTCACACTTTGGAAGCAGAAAAGTCAAACATACATCAAATGACTAAGTTAATACACATTTCTATAAATATTCAGGATTGCTTGGATTGTTTTATTTACAGACTGGATAATGGAAATTTTGCATGCTTCAGCCATGTTGTAATGATTTTGTTTGCTCATATGCTTGCACACAGACAAACAGAAAATGGTTAGAGAATGGTGAAGAGTCTAATGAAAATGTAGAACAAGTCTTCTATATAAATATATAAATTTTATTCATTAATTAACTCATATTCTTAAACATGTGCATGTAATAAGAGCAAACTCATTACAGAGAAAGAGAATTGCCTAGGTAAATGAATGTATTCTTATTAACCAGCCCACTGGGGCTCACTGTCTGAGGAAGGATAGCAAAACCTTGGAGATTTCTTCCATGATGCTGTAATACACTTTTAGTGCCATAACCATTCCAGTACAAAAATAATGCGTCAAGATACTGTCCTTTGGAACAGACAGACCTTTGAATGAATATATACATACTAAATTTCTGTTAAATACTGGGCTGGATTCTCTGGTCCTGTACAGGGCTGTTAATATTGGTCTATCAATTGTCTATCAGTACATACTTTGTTTAATGCTGGTATGACTTAGTTTTCACAGGCTCATTGTTTTGTGGCATGTTGCTGGTTTGGATGCTGGCAGGGTGGTAGGAAGTGTGGTGTCTGGAGAAGCTCTGCAGCGGCTTTACTGAAGTTGTAGCCCAACTGCCCTGAGTGGCAGCTGTAGATGATTGTAGTGCCACTGCTGTGAGCAGTCTAATGTGCAGTGACATCATCAAACACGGTGTTTATTAGCCAAAACATCACTGCTTTGACTGAGACTGTTCTTTTGCAACATTCTTAACATACCAACAGCTATAAAATTATGTATTTGTATTTCCAGGCCACACTGGACTGGGAGGAAATGATCACAAAGGACAGGCTTTGAATTCAGAAGGATCTTCATAAGCTGGAGAAATGACCTGAAAGTTTAAAATGCTGGTGAAACACCATGCTTAGGAGTGAAAATTCCCTCTTAGAACTGTCCCTGGGATCTCTCTGGCCAGCAGTGTTATTTCAGGAAGTGCTGTGGAGCGTGAGCAGGGGTAAATCTGCAGTATGTGTTTGTTTAGCACATGAGAAAAATACGTCATCTTCATGGCTGAAGTAGCGGGAATATTGTGTCAGGTGCTGGATTTTCTTACTCCATTTTGAATATTTAGCTCTGATTGGGGTTCAGCTGGAATAGTGTGTCCAAATTTGGGCACCACACTTTAAGAAAACTGTAGATGGATGGGAGAGTAGGACAGCACAAATGAGATGCAGATGTTGCTTTGGTTTAGTTTAGCAAATAGAATATTGGAGTGGGACAAAAATCAAGAATGTTTTAGAAAATCAAGTTGTTTTAGGCAAGCTGATCAAATATTGTGCCCTTCAAAGGAAAGATGGAGTGAAATGGGCTTAATTTGTAGCAAGGAGGACTTAGGAAAAGGTTTTTAACCTTGGCAGTAAGGGAGTACTGGCAAGTGCTGCCCAAGAGAAGATGTGATTGATGTCCAGGTATAGTTAATTCACTGTCCCTGAAGTACAGAACAACCCAGAAGTCCTGGTGCTCTCGTCTCCTGCTCCATAATGACTGTTCTAATTGGTCATGGGTGTTTGCTGTGGCTTAGCCAGTCAAAAGGGTGGTCACAGGGGAGTGAGCCCTCCTGTTTGTAGTGTGCGTGTCGTGTCCATCAACCACTCAAAAGGAATTTTTCTGTTATTTTTGGATTTTATTTTTAGCCTGGTATGTTTCAAGGAACTAATCACATCCACTTTAAAAGGAAAAATAATATGAATACTAAGAGTGAAGAATTAGAAAAGTTAGGAAGAATTAGAGTGTCTTTGATGGCAGAGGAGTTTGACTCCTTTTCCAGATCAGAGTCCTCATTTATCCACGCTAAGGACGATTTCTGTGTAGTTATCCAACCACACATGGGACATGCACTGGATAGCCTGCAGTACAGAGACAGTGCCTAGTGATGCCTCTGCCAAGTTGTGTAACTTCCCAAGGCAGCAGAAAAATGAAGCTGGAGGTGCTGAGAATGTGAGGATCTTGTTTGTTGTGGGGCAGAGCAGAGTTGTCACTTTATGAGCAAGTTCTTCATGAGTTCCATACAAGTTCTTACCTTGAAAGACTTGCTAGCCAGGACCTTTTCCTGCTGCCAAGCGCACCAGACATTGCCCTTGGAGCAGGGAAAAAGCAACAGGAGGGTTTTGTAGCCTTCCCTGGAGTGGTTCAATGTGCAGCTCTTCCCAGCTCTCCTGGAAGAGGCTGGATCAGCTGCCCGTGGGATTTGGCTGTAACTGTCCCTAATTGGCCATTAGATATTGCCAGAGGTAAATAAAACTGGAATGTCTTGCCGATTAGTGTACCAAAGGAGATGCAACTGAGCGAAGATAGTTACTAAAATTTCTTAAGTTCACTTAGAATCGTTAACCTGAAACAAGTTTAACACTAAGGCGGCTTCGTACTCGGGAGTTCTGACACTTGCAGCGGTTCAGGGTTCCACATGTACACTGTCACAATGATTGGAACAAAAAGATTGCTTTAATTGAAGACTTCTCCCTTGAGGTTGCATTAAGAGTTATTCTGGAAGTGTGTTCTTGAAAAATATGTGCATAGAGACAGAAAGTTCTTTTTATTGTTAGTTCCTTTGCATCTTATTTTTTGCGGGGGAATGCTTTTAGTCGTTAAATATTTTGTGATTGAAAACAGAACTATTTAGCGGGCAGTTCAGTGAGAAAGGAGCACGTTGGGCGGCCGCTGTGATTTCCCGGTGCGGGTGGCTCGCTGGCGCTGCGGGTGCCGTGCCCCGGCCGCGTGTGCCGAGCCCAGCGCGCGGCGCTGTTGGACCGGGGTTCAGCCGGGACGAGCGGCGCGGTCCTTAAACGTGGCCGTACTCGTAACCAGAATAGCTACGTGTGCAAGGGCGGTGTTGGGTTTGTCTGTTAAAAGGAATTTTTTTATTAAAATGCGTTTAGGCAAGCTCTTTACTGTGAAGCAGTTCCTGGTTCCCTGCTCGGATCTTTCTCATCCAGGGGTAGCCCTGAATGAGTTCAGAGAAGTCCTGGGGTGGTCGATCCGTCCCCGGTGGCTGGAGTTTGAGGGAACCCTCGGGAAGTGAAGAGCTCTGGCAATGGGGTGTTCCAGCAAGCCACGCTTTTATTTTGCCCCAGCTTTAAGCAGCAGTGATAGGGAGCCGAGGCAGGCGAGCAGGAGTGGGAGCTGTGGCTCCGGTGTTTCTGGGGAACAGCCGCACGTACGCAGCAGAGATGCAGCCGTCACCTGGCACCGGAGGGTTGTTGGTCACACGGCCTGGGAGTCTGGGCTGGGTTTTAGTGCAGGGCAGGGAAGAGGGAAGAAGGAAGTAGGAGTATGCATTAATTACGTACAAAGAGCCTTTCCCATTACAAGTTGAAGCACGATTATACAGTGGGGCTGGGAGGATGCAAAGGGCATTTCTTACTGTATGCTGCACGTATTCTGTTTGCTTATGTGGTCAGTGCAAAGAGCTGTGTTAATGTTTCGGATTGCATCTCCATGTGTTTTTAAAGCTTTTAAATTATAGACTTGGCAGATCTGCATTATCATAAAAAAGTATCTCAAGGGTTTAGAATTCAGACTACGGAGCGTTCAGAGCGGAGGAGAAAAACACAGTTTTCTTGGTGGATGGTGTTTGCAGTAGCCGAAAGCCAGAAGTGTATGTAGCCAGGTGTCACCTAGCCACTGAACACAGGCTTGTCCTCTCACCTGGAATGGCTGCTCTCTTGACTTCTTACTTTGAGATTTCTTCAGCATATGTATATTTCTTTGATTACATTGCCTGCAGACACAGAAGCATGACCTAGCAAAAAAGAGAAATACACTTGGTTGTGCAGCGTGTGACTGCTTTTCCGCTGTGCAATACGAGACCAGAGAGCTGTAGCAGTCCCACTGCCTTCAGTGGGATCCTTGCAGGTGGAGGGGCTGAGCTGTGAGGGGCTCATCAAAGGCTCTGGGCCCTGGCATCTCCATGATTAATGATATCTTAACCCTTACGAATGATTATCCTTTCCTGGCTGTAAAATACATACACTGTTTTATTTCATTACCACGAGGTGAAGATCCCAACACTGACAGGTGCTGGGAATTAGCAGGCAGTTTTGAAATTGTTCTGTGCACTAGAAATTAGATCTCATTTTAATTCAGCTTTTCCAAACTAGTAAATGAGGTTAATGCCATACATATTCAGCTGATATGGATGAAGAAATTGATATAAAGTAGATCAACATAGCTACAGGGCTACTTTAATTTATACGTAAAGAGGCAGTGATAAATGAAAGTAATGTAGTAGTGGTCACTAAACTCCTCAGCCATCAGGGATTCAATAGTGTTAGCTGCTCATTAAAGACGTGGTTGGGGTTACCTCAAATAGAAATTTGAAAAGAAATAGCCAACTAACCCTTAATTATCAAAACATAGAAAATACTAATTATGCCTTAATTAGCTTTTCTTTTAATGTACTGAAATTGTTACTTTTTGTGTAGCACAAATGGATAGTTATATCAACAATAAATAGGTTGTTTTAATAACTTTCTTTTACCTCTGGGAAAACCACACTCCAATTTTTAATATGCAATAATGCTTCTCTCTAGCCTGTAGGAGATGAAAATTATTAAGTAGCTTTATTTTTTGAAGATCTTACAGCAGCTTTGGGAAGAATTATTTCACTATGCATCAATTATTTTTAATTGAACTGAATATATTTCAGATTGCATGAAATGCCTCTCATTTAAGTTTAACATTTAGAGTTTGTTAAGGAAATATCACAGTGAGAATTGGATACAACTTACTTCTGTGGCATATTCTAGGAAAAATAAAAAACAGTTGTTTCAGAAGAAAAATATTGTCACTGTATTTTTCCCTTCACTTGGCCAAGTCTCATTTCTGCTCTGTTTCATAGCTCCCACACTGTTCTCATCCAACCTCCCTGCAGTTTATATAGGAAAAGAAAGTGGGGATTGGCTTGGGATCCATCTGGTGCTGATGGAAAGCTCCAGCAGCTGTTGCACAATTCCTTTCCTTTTGAGGCACCCCAGAGCCTTCCTCAGGGGGTGTGTGCAGGGAGGGAGCGGCCCAAGCACAACGGTCTGTGGTTTATCAGACACAACAGGTTTCTGCTTTTCCAGCTCAGTGATGGGAGGGAAGCACGGAGTAATGCTGGTCATAAAAAATCCAAATTCATTTAACTGCCCAGGCTGAATTAAATAGAAGGTAATTGCTAGTACAGAAGTCAAAATAAGTAGATAGCATTGACCAAAGATGGCAGGTTATTTCCAAATAAGTAGAAATTATACAAACATCTTCAGATTCTTATGAGTGACTTTTTGTGAACTTCTCCTTTTAAGCATTTTTAGCCATAAATTGGAGCAAGTGTTGTGCTTACCTGCAGATATTTAGATGTTGCGGGATACCAACTTACAATTCAAAAAGATTTTGAGTGTGTTCTGTATACATGGCATTCAGTGTGGTCCAAATTCAGTATGTAAAATTAAATGGACAGTTGTATTATTTGACAAGTAATTTCTGGGTGGTTTTAGTCATAGCTTGAAAGAAAAAAAAAATGTTTCTAAACCTTTAAAGAGAAAAAATGAGATAAGAACATTTAATGTTTCTCAAAGAAACATCTATTTCCAGAATGGAGACAGCCTCAGAACTAGTAAAATCTGTAGCTCAAACTTTTAGTTGTGGGACCTTTTTGTGGGATTGGAGATGTCAGTTTGGCTAGCAGCAGCTTCGTGTTTAGAATCATCAGGGGGGTTTGGAGAAATTAGGGTTTTTTTTATTCTCAACCTCAGAAAAGATGTTGCTTCATGTGTATTTGAATTCCTTTGGTTCCCTCCCCTTTGAGGCTCTGACCTCTTGACTGGCTTACCAATTTCTAGCAAGTTTAGGAACTGCAGGAGATTTATTCAAGTAGATGTTACCCAGGCAGGTCTCCTTCCATGTTTTTTATCACAGTTCCTATCCTGCCATGAGCAGAAAGAACTTTCAGCAAATATTCCTGAACTAATATTTGAACTTGTTTAATTGCCTAAAGATTGGACAAGCTAAGTAAATTGTGCCAGTGTGTGTAAAATTGTGTAGTTATTTTAAATTATGGATTGTGGCTTGCACTGAGAGCCATCTTGCTTCATGTGAAAAATAATTGGATTTCCTTTGAAGAAATCTAATATTTTGGCGTATTCTTTAAGTACTTTGTTGAGAATTTTTTGGTTTTCTGTTTTTAAATTTAAAAAATGACAACGGTAAACAACGTGAGCTAGAATCTGTGACATTATAGTTCATGGGATTGGCCAGCAATACTTAGTAACAAAGCCTTGGCAAACTTTAAATCACAACGTCTGTCCTTTAACTGCTTTCGGAAATTTCTTTATTGAATTTCTCCATTACTTGGAGATTCTGTACAGCAAACACACCATCAGGACATAGAGGCAAACACTCAGAACTTTGTGGAATCATAAATGCTGGGTTCCTCATTAGGTTGAGTTGTAAAGTATTCTTCATTTTACATGTCCTCAATTGCATGATTTATATGTGGTTGTTTTATGTGTGAATCGATGCTTTTCTTCCTGGACTGTACAGCACATTCTCTTCTGCATTTGCTTGGGGAACTTTTATTGTGCTTTCTCTTTTCTCAGACTTTACATGAGGTACTCTGCCTTCCTCCTTCTCTTACAATGCTGTTTAAAATATTTAAGTCTTTAAAACCTCTGAAGTGCAGTGTGTTTGCTGTTCTGTCACACCTTTGTCTCACTAACTCGTCACCTTTCGACTCCTTGCTCATGACAGCTAAAACCTGCATGAATCATTCTAGAGATATTCTTTAATCACATGTTTGCAATTAAAGCACTGGTTTAAGTGCCATGCTATTTTACTTTAGAATTTTATAATGTGAATTGGGCAATACTAAAAATAAATAATAAGCATAGTTCAGTTTTTCACTTGGCTGTAGCTGAGCTTTATTTTGTAGCTGCTAATAAAGGCACATTATCATGTTCAGGGATTGCAATTATCATTGAAATGTGTATGTCCATTAGCTGCAACATTAGGCTGAGGATATAATTACTGTCTAGAGCCAATATCTGTGTAAAGTCTATGATGCTATTAAGCTATAAGCAATATTTGTAAACTAATATTTAAACATTTCAGAATTGGTTCCATCACTTGCGGATTTAAAATCTAATCCTACTTCCACTCCAAATTATTGATGATTTAAGTGTTTGGCAAATATATTATTGAGTTATTTGGATGTGAGTATAATTTGTGGTGTGAGAATTCTTCTAATAGCAAATGCCCAGAATGAACTGAGCTGGTGGCAGGAGGAGAGAGAAGCTGTGGTGACAACAAAATGCTGATGAAATAGTGGTACAGTGTGTCACAAAATGCTGCAAACAGGATTCATTTTTCTCAGAGTTACATTTCAGACAATTTAGTACAGCAATTTAACTGCGTAAAAACCTGTTGCATGCTTAGAAGACAACAAGGAAAAGACTTTCCTAATATCACAAGCATGTTTTAAAGAGGAATGAGGTTGAGTTTGTGCTTTGATTTGCTTTCTGAAAAATTCTAGTGTTTCTGCTGACAGAAGAACATGAAATTGCCTGTGAAATTAGGCGGATAGTTCATTTGCAAAACTAGTCTAAGCCACCTGTAAGTAATTCCACACATGTGGAGATGTTTGGATCTGTAATGAAGTGACCTTTTTCTACATTTTGTTTTATATGCAGAATATGCATGATAGTAATTGACTTTTAAGTGCTTGTGCAAATTAATTTTCTGTTGCATTTGCTTGGCACGTGAGTGATAGCCACCACTTTGGTTAATTTGGTTACCTGACCTAGTAATGGATAGCTAGGGAATGCTGTTTGGGAGTAAACGTTAAGAGAATCAGTCTTTCAGCATTTTACATCTTATTTTGAATGCAAGTGCGTTTCAAATTTTTCGAGGACAGAGGAACTATTACATTGCTTAATGATTTTCTTCTGGTACAGATATACCTAACAGATACCTAATATAATTCCTCTCTCTGCTTTACAGCAGTTGTTTTGAATTCAGCTTTCACGTGTGTCTGCTTTGTGGCTTACCAGCCTCTGCTCTGTCTGTGATGGCCGGACTTGGTTGTTCTGACATTACTTATGTTTGCTGCCCACATCACTAAATATGACTTGGTATTTATTAGATTGTTTGTATTTTTTATGCTGATTGTGTTCTTTGTTTTAAAATTCACGTGTTTCGCCTCAAGCAGATTCTCTTCTCTGAGTAACCTCTAACTGCTTTTCACTTGTGCTGCGTATCCCAAACCAACTTAGCAAGAAGGAATAAGTAGCAAATAGTGCATCTTGGGGAAAAAACAACCCCAGCAACTCAGGCTAACTTACGACTTACTCATCTGAAATATATTGGTTTTGTTGCTGTGCGTTGGCCTCGTATACTCATTATTTAAGTCGCTTAATGAATTAATTTAACAGACCTTGCAGTAAGTAAATTAACCGTCAGAGTTCAGAGCAGAGTGAATAATTCTTTAACGTTAGACTACAGCAATTTTTATGATTCAAATTAAAATTAATTATGAGATTGCTTATTGCATATTTGTGTAAGTCAAAGAGGAAAAAATATGCAAAATAATACATCATAAGTATATCTGTCAAAAAAAGAACAATCCAGTAAAATCCCAGGAGGCTGGAAAATTCTTGTTGATGCTGGGTGAGTTATCCACCATTCTGTTTGGGTCCTGGGATCATGGTGTGCACTGGCCAGCACTGATGGAAGGGGGGTTGGGTGATTTTACCTGACCAGTTGTTTAGACTCTCCTTCAAAATGACTTAAGAATTGAATTTAGTTACCAGCAGCTAGTCTATGACAAAAACAGTCCTCTAGACGATCTTCTAGATTTTCCTTTAGAATAGTGTTGTCAGTTTAGATTTATAAAGAGGAATATGTATTCGTCTGGCAATGTTCTTAAGCAGGAATTGTTTTGCAGCACCGACTTCAGTTCATTGATTTTTTTTTTTTTTCTCTGAGAAAATACTTAACCCAAGTAGTTATCTTCGCAGGTAGCTTTATGCACTGATGATTTCTATTCTTACATGTGAAACAAAGGTGATAATTGAGTAGATAAAGTCAGACTTCCACACTTTGTGACCTCAAGGTCAGTTGGTTTTGACCTTACAAAAAAGTGAGTGTTAAACATGGCATGGGAACTGCCCATCACTTGGGGTATTTTGTGCTTATTTTGTCATAGTTGGAAGTTCTGAGTTAATCCAGAATTGCAAAGGGCAGGCCGTTTCTCCTTTTACCTTTTACTCTCATATCGCTACTCCTGGTTTTTTAATTAAATAGGATTGGATAGTTTACATTCCTATTATGGTCTATTATTTTTTTTTTCCATGCTTTTTAGAGTTATTTACAAGTGTTTGTGTGGAAAGATCAATGTTGGCCTGACCAAGTGTTCATGGAGCAGCATATACAGAAACCTTTGTCTCTTTTATCAAGCTGCTGTCACTTAACCAGCAATGCAACACTTCCACTCCAGATGAGAGAAAGTCGGTGGAGCTGAGTTCCTGAGGACTGTTTCCTGCAGAGCAGCAGCAGTCATGTCCAGAATATAGTTTGGGGTTTGAGACATAAATGAGGCTTCAGCTACTTCCTCTGTTTTGCAGTTCCTTTGATCTGGAAACTTTCCAGATGCATGAAGTCATCAGATTTCTGAATCAATTTTTAAAAAATTTTTATTTGGACTGCCCTTGGCTTTGCATGAGTTATGTAGTCACTGTCTGAGAGTGTCAGATGAAGAGAACATCCACATCACTGTAAAATGCTTCCTGGTGAGTAAAGGGAAAAGACTCCTCTGAGGCAGGTGAGATGTCATTCCCACTTCCTTCCTTTCGCACCTGTGTGGCAATAACTGAACCAAGAAAGGTCTGCGCAGAAATCTCTGCATTTTGCTCAGTCGAGGGAAGAGCTTCCAGCGAGCACTCCTGTTCCTCTTTGGGTGTCAGTGTGGCTCATCCGAATATTTTGATGATACGTGTACTCCGATCTTCTTTTTTTCCCTTTCTGCTAAATATTTGAACCATTTTCATCCCATTTTATTGTACCATTAGGAAAAGCTGTAAAGTGTTTTCAAGTGTCAAGTTTAACTGGGAAAATACTTTAAAAATAATAAATATAGAGGCCGCTTTTGCTTACGGCATTTGCTTTGGTGTTGAAAAGCCAAAGAGCACACAAGGTGTGGTGTTAGAGGGTACCAGAGAGTGTTTTTTCTCCAGGAAAAGGAAAATTAACCCATTGCCTATCAATTGTTTCCTTTCCTTGTGTTGCACAAGAAATTAGCATCTTTCTGGGAGACCTTGTGGCAAACCAACCTACCTTGGCTCATTCTCCTCCTTAGGGAATATTTGGCTTGTCACCTGCAGTTCTAGGACCACTCATGAAGGCCCAAGTGACAGGAGAGTGCTGTTAAGCGTGCTTTCCATCTGAGTAAGGTGAGCCATGAGGGATGAGCAGCTTCCATTTAGGAATACAGTAGGGCTGGTACAGATATTTTGAAGAAGCCTGATTCTTCAGAAGCATTCAAGCTGTTAACGTCAGTTTATTTTTTCAAGGCCAAACTGCTTAGGCTAGAAACCTTTTCCTACATCTTGTCAACCATTTTGAATATGTTTACAGAATGAACATGTTAAAGATTAGGAATTCCCATGGTTTTCCTTAAATATACAGTCTTCTGATCTTTGTTCAAACAGAATATTGGCTTCTGTAACTTTGACTAATGAGACCCTTGAAGGTGTTCATAGCATGCTATGAAATCAACTATTCCAACTGAGATCAGGATTGACCACTTCTCCTGGTTGTGCTGTGATCTTGGCTCTGCAGGACACTGGAGAATGTTCCAAGGTGGAAACTATGGCAATTTGTAACTTTCTTGCAGAAAACAAGTTCACCAGTGAGTCTGCATGAGCTGGAGATTCCAGCTCTCGTCACAGAGGCAGCGCACGGACATCGTTCTGTGTCACACTCGCTGCTGCCGCTGCTCAGCCACACCACGAAATGGGGCTCTGCTGAGAGTCATCCCAATCTCCTGTACTTCGCATGAGGGCAAGGTGTTCTGCTTCTTATTGCTGCTGTGAAAATGTCGTCTTCTGGTTTAGAGACATAAGCCCCAGTTGTGGGTTTTCTGACAGCCTCCCACGGACCTGGGGAGCTTGTGTTTCTATCTACTCCATTGTTTGAGACTTCCATGTTTTTTTGAAGTTGGTATAAAGATTTCAAACTAATTTTGTGTAAACAAATACACATCCTGTGAGCTATAAACAAATACTGATTTCTTGAACAGTTGACCAAAATAATCTCGTACCAATTCACTGAAGAACTAGTTGTTCCTAGATCAGGGAAGGGATTTTAGAGTTTTTGCCGGACAGCAACCGCAGAGGAAATAATTCCCTAGCAGTTGTGATTCCTTTTACCTGTCTCATAGGTGGAGGTATCTCCTATCATTCCTTACACATGTGTATGGTAGTATATGACTCTATGTAGCTTTTTAAATCAGTTTTTTCCTTACCATCCTTCAAATTCTTGTAAATTATGATCATTGGAAATTCTAATGCAGTGCAGTGAGAGTGGCCAGTTGCTTCTCTGGATTCTCTCCTAATACTAGCGATTTCATCCTTGTACTGATCAGGAGTTTCTGAACCTGGTGAAGTCATTTGCTCTGTCAATCACTTTGAAATTCATTGAGAGCTGATGAATGCTACTTCTTTCCTCAGCATCATCATCTTTTAGAGAAGTTGTTTGCTCAAAGTGTGACAAGAGTCTTCAAGGTGTTAGAGACTTGTTCTAACTGTACAGGCTTTCCAGCTGCCTTCAGTTTATACAGCCCCCTGCAGAAGTTATTTCTGAGTGTTGTGGCGCCATGGCTAAATTTAGTGCAGTACCAGGACTGCTTTGTAAAGCTGCCAGCACCCTTGGAAGCTAAGGAGGAAAGGTGTTCTCCTGAACTGCTGGGATTTTAAGGAAATTCATACTTTGCAAAGCAAATCTAATGATTTTATTAGTATTTGTGTTTATTAGTATTTGTGGTGATCCTTTTTAAAATAGCTTTAATTGTACATGTTGTGAAATCCACTGTTTCCTTTACAAATAAATAAATAAATCAGTCAGATCTGTCGGGAAGCATGGGCTGTGTGAGAGGCAGAGGGTCAGCAGAGGGAGCACAAGGAAACAAACAGGACTGCGCTGTGTTAGGGGCTGGGGTGGGAGTGCTTCTGCTGAACATGCACTGAATAATCAAATACCTGTTTCTTCGGTAGTGTATAAAGATTTAATCGCAGGAACGCTTTCAGGCTGCCACCATGAATACTTAGATGGTGAATGATACAAAATTATTTCTGGAGGTGCATAAACCTGTCGAGTGGGACTGATCTATGATATGAGGAGATGTTTCTATCGCCAGCCTTGGATTACTTTTTGCAGTTCAACTTTGTTTTAGTTTGCCTTTTGCTCTCCTCCTGTGCCAATAAGCAAATACCTGTGCAAATACATCCGTCCTGTTCACCTCTGGAGGGCCAGGGGGAGGGGAAGAACGTGGGTGGAGGCTGCTCGCTCTGCAGAGTTTCCACGCACACGCTGGTGGCATTAAGCTTCCTGCTTGCCTTGACACTACTTTGGCCCAAAACCAGGGAGAAGATATTTTTGAGAAATATATGTTTCATTTTTAAACATGCTTAACCTTAATAGTTATGACAGATTTTTAAAAATATGTGCATTTGAGACAGCATTAATAATTCACATGTGTTTCATTAAGAAAAAGAACAAACTGGCTATCGGGCCATTAAATTCTTACTTGGCTAAGATCATCAAAATTTAGATGACCTAAAATGGTACCTTGTTGGGGTCATAATATGCCGCTTGAAAAAAAATACCCTGTGATTTAGTTTTGATTCTGACAATACTCAAAAGGATTTGTTATGTCTTACAGACCTTTCTGCAAACTACTAATGGGATGAACACAATATATCACTTTTATAATAGTGAGCTATTAAAGGCAAACATAAAGCAGTCTGAAGCCCATAAGTGCTGCCAACAGCTCCTGCTTTAATGAATTCCCTTTTAGATGTCCATTAAATGCTCATGGCAAATGTACTCATAATGGAAATGGCAAATCTAAATGGGTAGATATGAATAATCCATGGAGTTTAAATTCTGTTTATGATCATCTTCACATTTAGTTTTCAAGACAACGCAGTTTAGTTTTCATTACAGTTTGGAATAAAGAGGACAGGGAGTAATTGATTGCTTCAAGCAGATTAAAATCAATGGGTTGCTTTTCAAAGAACCCGTTCAATGCAGTAATTTCAACTTTAAACATTGATTTAGGGAACTCAACACGAAATGTTTTGTGCCGTGTGAACTTTTATGTGGAAAGACTAGTACTAATTTTATTTCTATATATCTGTATATAGAAATATATAGAGGTTGTTATCAGTATGTGCATGAGTAAACAGTGATCTATAGTAAGTTATTTTGGTATTATTGCACTCATATAATGAATCAATGAGATTCCCGTCATCATTGGGATACTGTTTGTAAACCATTAGCACACAGAAATTACAGCCCATCATATATCATTACTGTGATTGAGGCTTTATTACCATATTCTCAAATTGCTTGCTTGCTATAAAACTAAATAGACACCAGACAACTATAGGTAGACGATAGACTGTGCATTATTGGACTGGAGTAATGAAGGATTATTGTAGCATAATGGGGCACAACTTATGAGGAAAATAAACTCGGCAGCAAAGGAAGGCTTGAGTGTTTTTAATGTTTGTTGTTACTGCTTTAAAGGTCAAATATATTTGTTATGATGGAGTTACTGTTTCCTTATTTCATGAATCATACACTTTTTGTGTTCCACATAGGCCTTGTTTTATACTTAAGCATTTAGAACACAGGAACTGCACTGCACCTTTCAACTCCAGAGGTGGATTTACAGCTTTGGAGGGAGTGGTGTGGTTGTCGAGGTGCTGGGGTGGGTGAGAGCACGTCCGTAGCTCTGCACACATTGGTTTTGTGCGGGACAGAGGCAGGAAAGAAAAACTACATCAACAGACATCAGCTGTTAAATGTGATTTAAGTTCTCCAAACACACGAAGTATACATTAGGAATTTTGGGAACTGTAGGGAAAGGATTTATGATACTTTCATTTTAAAAGATGAGAGGACACACTGAATTTGGACTTGGGGAATTTAGCAGTCTCTTGTGACAGAACCAGGGGCTTTGCAGTACAACACCAGTATGCACAGGATATATTCAAAGCGTTACTTTCTCCAGCTACAGAAAAAAAATATGTTTTAGAAAATTAAATTACTTCAATTTTCTGAATTTTGGAGTGAGGCCCATAGTCACCCAGTGTTAGTCCCAAAGACTCAATAGAAAGAGACCTGTAGCTCCAAAGGCAGTTCTGTATCTTGAGCCCATTGATGAACTTTCTGTCTCCCACCTCAGTTCCCACCTCCTTGCTCACAGCTGTCTCTCCCCATTTGCTTGCCCTGAATATTCTCCTGCATCTTTCACAATGGATTCCTGTGATATTTGTCTTTGGTGAAACTGGAGTGACGTGTGAGATCACTCATCCTTGCGGGATTTTTTGGTTTCGTTTGGTTTGGTGAGGTTTTTGTGCATAGAATTTAAGACATGCCCTGACAGGATTTATTCTGGCCAGGCTGGGGAGTAAAGGAAACCTTCAGAGTTTGTGAAGAAGTTCCAGGTTATTACCATCATCAGGGGCTTGTGTTTCAGTGGGACCTACAAGCCTTGCTTGTGTTCAAATACCAAACTATTGGTGAATGTATCTGAGATGGGCTGTAATAACATTCGTGGCTTTACCAAGGGGTGTCATCAGCCACCGTGAAAATGTGATGGTGATTTGTGAGACATCATTGTGGACAAGTGCACAGTGAGAGGCTGGACCCTTACAACAAGCAGGAAAGAAAAACAGACTGTATGTGGCTGGATACCCCTGTGCAGCCTGGGAATGGGATTCACTCTCTGGGAGTATTCTTTTATTACAAAACTTGAATGATTGGCTGCTGAGTGATGACAAATCAAGTTTGCCCTACTCTACCTTGGCTGGGATCTCGGGGGCTCAGGGGCTCCCAGCTCTTTCCAGTGGCAGTACCTGTGTTGATTCTAGGAACTGTTATTTAACATAGACATCTAACATATTTCTTGTGGAGGAATAATTTTTAAATATAGGCATAAAATTCACTTCACTGGGCAGTGCTAATACTCTCTATTATCCAAAGTATAAAGTGTGCTTGAGGACAATTATTTGTAATTATTTCCAGTTCTCTTGAGTTGGATGTTGTATTTGAAACATAGTCTGTCAGAATGCTTAGTTATAAATAAGTGTTGACACTTTTTTATAGAGTCTCTTTGGATAAAAGCTCGAGGACAGAATGAGTAAGTGTATTTAAATGTTAATGCAATTCTTCATGTAGGTATTTAACCATTTTGAAGTATACTCCAATTAGCTCTGCCAACCCCATATTTGAGTGGAGAGCCAAAGTCAGGTATAGATTTACTCAGGGCTTTCTTAGTACACACAGGTGCTTGATTCCCCTCTTTCATCAAAGCTAGTTCTGTTTTTAGCATAGTCACAGAACAGTTGTTCTAACAGTAAAGCCCAGGTACATTCTGGAGATAACTGAGATTATAAGGCTTTCACCTAAGTTTCTTTAAATAAAAATACTTAACCTGCTAATCACTCAATTGTGATTCATGACCCATTTTTATTGCAAGTTGGATTTAGCAAGTGTGAGTAAGCAGTAAGGAGATAAATGTGTTCTTTAGTTTTGGGTGTGTTTTGGTTTTTTGTTTCCCCAGTAGTGGGAAGTTCCTGTATAATTGTGACTGTACTTATGTCTGCGTGACCTCACAGGTGTTACAACGTTTTCATTATGAATATTTGTTGTTAAAGAGGGAACATATGAGTAGCCTTTGAACTCCTGGCACTTTGCATGTGTTGCTGTTCTCCCCAGCACAGTTTGTGACAGCACCTCTGCTGACACAGTCACACAGGGAGACCAGAGGGGCTCTTCTCAAACCCCATTCTCTGTCATCCCCACGGCACGAGGAGGAGTGAAAAGGCGAAGTGCTCTTAGCTCTGTTTAAGTTCCTCTTTTACAGCATGCTTTTCTTCATGTACTCTTTCAGTTCCACCTCTGGCCTTCCATATCATGGAAGTGTTCCTGCTTGGTCACCTCTCCTGTGCTGACAACCCAGCTGAAGGCAGTTGTTGTCTTCCCTTTCCGAGGAAGGCATGTAATTTGAAAGGTAAGTGCATTTTCTTTACCACTTGTAAGATCTGTGTGTCCATTAAGCCATATTCTGCTTTGAGACTGAGGAAAATCTTCATGATTTTCTTCTTAGAAAAGTGTTGATCTACTTTACTGCAGGTAAAAATCGAAATTATTTCTGTACTTTCTGGTAAGCTCAAGTGATTGTTAGTCTGCTGACACAATAATGACTGTGGTCTTGTACACAAAGACCTTGCTGTTTCTAGGAGAATATTTCCCCATCATCGCTACAATGAAGGAATTATATCCAGCGTTGTCCAAACTGTAACATGGACGTGGTTGAAATCTCTGTCCATGCGTGTTACAAATGAGCACACACATGGACAGAGATCCTGAAGGAAGAGCTGCGTGGACATGGTGTGGGCCTGGCACTGCAAGGGTTGTGCGACTGAGAAGGGTCTCATTTGAGTAAAAAGCTACTTTTCTGCTCAGAATGCATCTGTAGTAGACAAAGGAACTGTTGGGAGGGAAATTGATGAAGATGCCATAGCTCCAGGACTCGCACTTGGTGAAGTTTGGTAGTACAGGTTCATGGTCCACTTCAGCTGCTGTAAAACCACCCTGCAGCTGAAAAGGTAATGGTGCATTTTTGTCCTGCATGGTCATTGCTGTGTGTGGCTGGGTGGGGTTCACTGTCTCTCCATGTCAGGACTGGCTTTTGCTCCTGCCTGCAGAGTTGCCAGGGCGGGAGCTGCTGTGGATGTGGGTGGATGTGGCCATCTTGTGAAAAAACATATGGGTTGATAATTCTTCTCTAGTATTTACTTGTATTGTACTGTTATTCTCAGGCGTGTCTGCAGCTGTCAGAAAGGAATTTTTAAAACACATTCACTCACTTCAGGACTTCCTTTGTAATTTTAATTACAGGTTTCCAGTTAAAGTAACAGATATTAATTTGGGAGTTCACACTGAAAGAACTTACGAAGTTCTTCCTGTTGCATGCATCACAGCTGAGTAGTTGCTGCCATTAAAAAAAAAGAGAAGCCCTTGCTCTATAAAAGTGTGCTGCAGCAGTGATGCATCAGGACTTTTGTATTTATGTGGCAGTAAAAGCATTTAAGTACATAAAGAGTCCTGTTGAGTTCTGTAAAAAACAATTTGCTGTAAGTCAATGTACTGCTATGTACCTGACAATTCCAGTTTTAATAATAGTGATATTCCATATTTTTGCATGAAAGCTTCTGGAGTTCTTAATGGGGACTAGTGAAACCATCAGGGTAGAGTATGCAATTACTGAGAGGCAGTGAGCAACTTGATGTGCACTCACTTTGCCAGGGGTTTCGGAAATACATGCTTTTTAATAAAGTACATTTGACCTTTCTTTGGCTTCCATTTGGCATGAATTCACAGTTTCATTTCAGTTCTGAAAGTAGAGGCAATGTCTGTAAACCACAACACATCATTATGCACCAGTCCAAATAGGAGGTAAGGATAGGGGAAATGATTGTTTTGTTGTATTTTATAGATGCTTGACAATACACATGTATTAATTCATTTTTAACTGGAATATATACAATAAGAGCATTCCAGGTTGAGAAATGGTCAAAACATATTGCTGATATGCAATCTAGACACAAAATCCTGCTTCTGGTGAATAGAATGTGTCAGACCTGGAAAACTCGAAGTCTTTTTGTCTGAGTTTCCTGTGAGCACCTCTTCTCGTAGGCCCACGGCTCAACAGTGATTCCTGCTGCAGCTGGAAACCCTCCTAGAGCTCCCCTCGTTAGAAAAGCAACTTCCTTGACTCAAGGAAAAATCCTTTGAAGTAATAATGATGGTGTAATGTATCGATAGACGTTTGTGTGATTCCATTATCTCCGTAATGGGCGTTGGTTTGGACAGAGCTTCCCCACTGTCCTTTCATCAGGAATTGGTTCCTTCAGTGCTGAATGAGTCAGGGTCCGATTTCTTCAAAGAGAGATGTCTGTCAGGAGGTTTGAGAATTCTGGAGTAATCATTGTTAGGCAGTGTTCTTTTCTTGAGTTTAAGACAGCTGTAATTATAAACATCTCACCAACTGGGTTTTTAATAGACATGATTAGAGCAAATATGTTCATTTGTTAGGTTTGAAGAATGTATTTCTATTAACTTTTAGGTAGGTCTTTCATGTAGTTGCAGAAAGTGTCTCTGACTTTATGATGTGTTGATACCATTTTTACATAATAATGTCTTACGTATTCTAAAGTGCTGCATGAAGCCACTCATTTTTATTTGTGTTAAATCTCTTACTGCATGTCTGGTAATGTTTATATATATATATGTTTTCATTTAGTCAGTGGAAATCAGGTAATTTGCTAATTTCTCATGAACTGTGAGGTATGTTTGATTTTTCTTTTTAACAATATAAATTATTTTGGTTTAAAGTATTTTTAAACCATTTCATTTGGAAGTGCCACTCAGGTTTTGACGTTTACATTTAACACATGATAGCACTTGGTTTGCTCATCAAAAGTGGAGAACATTTAATATTTATTCATAACAAAAGTATTAGAGAAGCTGTCAATAAATTTTCTGTCATAATTGAATCATAGGATATCTAAATTGTTGATAATATGATCTGCTCGTTAAACAAAAGTGTCTGGAGAAAATGATGGATTAATTGACTGATGGCTAAGGTTTCTCTCAAATATAATGGTTTACCCAGTTTGATTTGATTTGTGTAAAATAACTTTCTCTAATAAACAATTTGCTCAGAGGCAATAGAAGAAATGAATGGTTATCAAACCAAACTTAATTAGTCTCTCCTAGATTGATATTACTTGGGGAGTCTTCGTTTTAATTGTGGAGAGCTGGATACAAAGAGTTTGGTTCATTATATTTTTCCTGTATAAACACTATTGTGTAACTACCTATGGAATATAACATGTAAATTCATTTTAATAAGTGCTTGTAAAGTGGATTAGCTAATTATGCCAGGCTAAAAATGATTCCTTTAATTATTTTACATATTTAACTAGTACTTCAATTTTATTATTGTTAGTCTGTAAACATAATTTGTATTAGCTCTGCCAAACTAATTAGAATATATAACTTAAACAGTTTTAACAGTTTTGTAATGCTCATAATACACTCTTCTCTCAAAAATACATTCTAAAAATATTTAAATTATGAAGACATTTTTGACATAGGAAGATTTTTATATGTGAGGAAGAATAACTTTTTCTCAAAAATACAATTTCAGAAAAGTTCATATGGTTTGAGACTCTGGAATATTTGTCAAATGAAGGAAAAACACTTTCTTTTCCTCAGAGATGGAGTCGAACTAAACATAAATCATTGAGTAACATAACTTTGTGGGATTACAGACCGTTAGATTGTCCATGGATAATACAAACCACTAATACAGTCGCATTTCACTCTTTCAAAGGTTAAGCACATACTTAATTGCATTAGTAGGTGAAAATCTGCACATTCACACTAAGAAGAGTTGGTCTTAAAGGCTTGCAGTTAATCTAAGGTAAACAATTTTCTCTTTTCTAAAAAAAAAAGAATTTTCAAAACATCTGTAGAAGCTTTACAAGGTTTTAATATAAAATGTACATGAGAGGGCTGTTGTTTGAAGCTGAGTAAGTGTGGAAAGCAAGACATTAGTGAAGAGTAATTTGGCTGTTCTTAATTATATTCATTCATGATTAATCTTGGGTTTATAAACCCAGAAATTAGTCTGGTTTATTGTTTCTTCTCACACATGAAGTTTTCATTTTGACTATTTGTTACTTTAGTTTTCTTTAATGTAGGGAACTACAGATAGCTGAAAATGCAGGGAGAAAATAAGGAACATCTCTCAATTTTGTGTGTGTACAGTCCCTGAGTGTAGTAGGTGTGTGCTGCGACGGGGGAAGCGGAGCTTTCTGAGCGTGAATCGGTGCCGTGAGGCTGACCTGGCACATCTGAGAGTGGCAGGAGCCTGCTGCAAACTGGCACATTGGGCATGTCTCTGGAGCAGAAACAAGCAGAACCTTTGGTATTCTCAATTAACATGTTCTCAGGAGTTCTCTCTGAGATGTGGGCGCTTTGCTTTTCGTTGTCTCCAGCCTGTCAGGCCATCAAAGCTCTGGATCTCTGCGGGTGTATTGCATTCCTCACTGGAACGACTCTCTGTGAGTCTCACGAGGATTTGGGGAGCAAGATAGCAAGAACATATAGTAGTCTTTGGAGTATTGTAGGTTGATGAAAACAGACCTAAACAGCAAAGTCTAGCAAGCCCCTGGACACTATTTACATATCAAACTTTTATCAGTTAAATCTCATTGAAGTCTGTGAGAGTCTCACAACTACCTTGAGGCTGAACTAGAATTCTCACTTCAGGATTTTGGGAGCTCTTGTTACATGGCACATTATGATCTGAAGTTGTGTCATGGTTGGATATTAGGAAAAGGTTCTTCCCCCAGAGGAAGGTTCAGGCACTGAACAGGCTCCTTAGCACAGTGGTCACAACACCAGCCTGACAGAATTCAAGAAGCATTTGGACAATGCTTTCAGGCCCAGGGGGAGATTTTGGGGTGTCTGTGCAGGGCTGGGAGTTGGACTCGATGGTCCGTGAGGGTACCTTCCAATTCAGCATATTCTGTGATTCTGGGATCTTGTTCATGGTGACAGGAGAATTTCTCACACCCCAGGAACTACAGGGATTCTGTGCTTATTTTAGAGGTCCGGAACTAAACCTTGCTCTTCTGCCCAGATTGACAGAATTTCCTCTTCTGGCTTTGGAAAAAAACTGATCATTACATTTTTTTAGAAGTTTTGTTTGGTTTGATTTCTTTGTCATATGAACAGCGAATGTGTGCTGATGAAGCTGCGCTAAATTTTGTTCTTTGTACCTGTGGGTGTCCCTCCTGCTGTGATTCAGCAGTGCAGCAGAGAGGCCACGTGGCCACCAAATCAAATCCAGATGTCAGATTCTGCTGAGAACACTGAGAGCCCGAGAGCAGCTCTGTGCAGACAGGTGTTCCTGTCTGGGGTGCAGGGAGGGCATCGTGAATGTCAACATTTAACACTCATCGATTTACAGATAAAATCCAGTGATCCTGTGGTAGGGGTCATAAGCACTATCCTGACTAATTGTGGCAAGGACGTCACAGAAAAGAATATAGCAAGATTGTGTGGCAATTCCAGCTGTGTTGTTTTAAAGATTCTTAGCAATAGTTTCTTTTGTTTGGTAAACTATAACGTTTTCCTTTACAAACCATTATTTCATTAGGCAATTTTACTCATTCTGAAATAAACAAAAAAACCAAAAACCTTTGTATACAAAATTTTGCCTTACAGGCAGGAAATAAGGATTCTTTGACATTTTGCAAACCTTTATGATTCAAGGTTGTTAGTGATTTTTAATATCGAGGAAAACAAATACAGGGCACAGAAAAATTTATTTGGATCAGAAATGCAAGGTTTATCCTAAAGCATTTACATGTTTGTATCTGAATTGGAGTTTTTAGGAAATATTAAACAGCATACATATGAACATAGAAAGTGATCTTGAAATATTTAAAATGCTTAAGATAAAGCATGAAGATAATTTGTGTTAAAATTATATCAAAGATTTTTGATGTTTAATCTTTAAGCAAGGGTAAGCACAATTTTTAGACCAAGTTTTGAAATCATAATACTGCAGAGATGTGTTAATGTGCTTAACTGAGGCCGTGTGCTGTTCAGTACCACGGGCACTATTCTGAACTGGCACGTTTCACTTCCCTGACTGACACATTCCCATGGTGTGGTTCATGCTGAATCTTTGTAATCTCTGCTGGCATCCAAGTACACGGTGCATGGTTAGATAGCCACCTATGGAATTTCATGTTGGTGTTGCATTAACATTCCACTACAATGTATAGCAAAAGCAATGATGGTTATTTAATATTTTTATTCTGATAGTTTCAGCTACAGAGTTTCAACACACACTTAGGAAGAGTTGTGTTGCTCATTGTGCTTCCCAAGGGGTATTTTATGGGAACAGTAAATTTCTCATTCAATACTTCATGGAACGAATGCAGAAGGGTTCTCTGCATTCTCTGTTCTCTCTGTTACAGCACTGCTGGGCTGTGGGCCTGGCTAGCAGTTTGTCCTTGATCTCCTGTCTGCTCAACAAACCAAACGACTTCTTCTTCATGGACCCTTCTCAAGACTCCCATCAAAGTCTTGTAGGAGCAAGGTAAAACTAAAAAAAAAAAAGTTTGCATATAACAGACAGCTCCTAATTCCCTTGTAGCAATTTTGATTTGAAAGCTAACCAGAGAGTTATTAATTAGAGGAGTAACAACTTTGGTTCTACTGCATTTTGTGGTTTTTTTATGATCTGTGGTGGAAACTGATTGCACTTTGTTAATATTCCTAGCTTGATATTAAAGCCTATCACAGAGTCACTGTCCTGGTTCCTGCCATACCTCCATGCACCGGTCAGCGCAGTGACTTTGACCTTTCTGTACACGTAGCACAGCTCTGACAGAAGCTGGCCTCAAACTGGTTGTTCTTGCTGAGAAGGGAGCTAACTTGGCTAAAAGTCAAGCACATCCATATTGCTTGTGCAAATCCACCTGCAAGACTCTTACTGTCTTCATCGACTTCTGGGCAGGTGCACAGAAAACACTCCTAGTTCCCTAGCAGAAGTGTGCATGAGTGAGTGGAGCTGTTTGCACTACAAACTGGGAATGCTGGGCAAGTGCCTGGTGGAGCAGCTCTCTGTGGTGGTTTAATTCCAGCCCCACACAGCAGCTCCCTTGCTCCTGGGACTGGGGAGAGAAATGGAAGGGCAACAGTGAGAAAACTTGTGGGTTGAGATAAGAACAGTTTAATAACTGAAATAACATAATAATAATAATTGTAACGTAATAACAATTTGTAATGAGAAGTAAAATGACACAGAGAAATAAACCCCTAGAAAGACAAATGACTGAATGGAAACAACTGCTCACCCCAGTTACTCCGTGGGTATGGTGTGTGCCAGTCCCCAAGCAGTGGCCTCCTGCCAACCTCCCCCCCAGTTTACTACTGAGCATGGCATCCTGTGGTCTGGAACAGCCTTTTGTTCAGCTGGAGTCTGCTGTCCTGGCTGTGTCCCCTCCCAGCTCACTGGTGAGGTGGGATGAGGAGCAGAAAAGGCCCCGACTCTGTGTAAGCACTGCTCAGAGATGAGGAAAACTTCCCTGAATTACCAATATTGCTTCCAGGGCAAATCCAAAACAGCCCATACTGGCTATTGTGAATGAAATTAACTCTATCCCAGCCAAATCCAGCACACCTGAGATGACAAGACTGAAAATCCCTTAGGTACAACATTAGAAAAGCACAAATGGCTTCAGTTTTGTCATTCAGAACACAGGCAGGATAAAGAGTTTCTTTCCTCACCCTAACACCTGTGAATCTCTCATTTTTGTTCATGCTTTCTAAACTAGAGCAATCTTTTGTATGTCAATTGGCAAGGTGGGCCAAAACTTTAAAGGTAACCTGCTGGAATAAATTCCTTTAGTTACACCAAACCAGTGTTTATACTTGGCTGTCTTGGTATTTTATTTAAGATCTACCTTCGTGGTTTATTCTATAGTTAATTGCAGGCTTCCAAACCCTACAGGTTTGGTTCTACACTTGATGGTTTCACGCTTTCCCTCAGGATATGAGGAATATGTTTAAAAGGCTGAAGGAAGTAGTTAGTTTTAGGGTTGTGCTTGATAAGTTTATGTATGAAGTAATATGGTCTGGTTGCCTGAAGCAGCAGCAGTCTGGAAAAAATGCCCTGGGCAGCCTCTTTCAGGGCTGTGTTCTGCATTCCTCTGTTCATGTATTTATATATTCAATGGTTTAAAATACTGCATAGATAATTAGCAATAAGTTTGAGTTTGATTTAGAGGGTCCTTAGGATGTCTTTTTGTTACCTGTATCCCGGCTTTGTATTCAGCAGCAGCTGTAAAAATAATCCTTGCTTCCTGGATGAAGTTCAGAATGAAATAAAAACAATCCTTGTAATACTTCAGTCATATAGTAAATGGCATTTGGGGGTAAATAGAGGAGACGACTGCGAGCTTTAATGGAAAAAGGATTTTTAAAAGGATTGTCTCAAACACAGTACAATAACTCTTAAGATAAGGAAGGGGGTTAAAGATGCAAAAGTGAAAGAATGCGCTCTTACCTGTTGCCAAGTGTTTTTTCATGTATGCATTACAGCTCTTTTTTGTAATGGTCAGTATTGCCCTTATTGTGTTCTGTTTACATGTCTGACTTCTTGTTTGGATTTTACTTGGTGATTTGGTATTAATTTTTAATGTGAAAGCACTTAGCATTAGGAGTTTGACATTTTGTCTGACCTTAATCACCAAGAGGATCATGAGAGGTTTATTCAGTGGGAAGAGAATTGTTACAGCTCCGACAGAAATGATGGGAAATAAGTAAACAGCCTTTTAAATCTTCACCAGAAATCAATAGAGTTTAAAGATGATGGACGTTGGTGTTTTTTGCTGCTTAAGGACTTCAACCTTTTACGGGAAAATATCTTCTCGAAGTGTCAGCGTTTTTTTGCCCAGCACCATGAATCACTGCTGCAAATAGAACACTCTGCATAGAGCACTTCATCATTGTTACACAGATGATGTTATAGATGTCTCTCTCTCTGATACTGCAGATGGTTTATATTTTTACACACAGAAGTGTGGTGCTACTTCACAACATTGCTAACTAATGGATGGTCAGCAAAATAATGATCTGTTTTTGATAATGTTTAAACTGATGAACTCCTGCTTTTTTACAATTCCATAATTGTAAAGGCTGCTATTTAGAACTTTTTCAGTTTTACCTCTTTCCCTGTGTCTATAGAAATACCTTCATTTAAGTGAGAGTTCTCAACTTTTAGTAACTGGGCATAAGAGCTGCTCTGAAGTCTTCGCGTCAGCATGCCTTCAGAGTCAGGCAGATTTTGAGCAGTAGCAGAGCAAATTGTGTACTTTGGCTTTTCATGAATGATTTATTAGATGTTAGGCTAGTACAGTAGTTAGCAATATATCCAGAAACAGCACTATTCAGACCCAAGTATTTGTACATTTGCATCATCATAAATCATGTGTTGTGCTATTTGGGGTTTTATTATACAGTATTGGATTCCATTTTAAAACAGCTAAGTATACAGTAAATTATATTCAAATATAGTAAAGTTGCTGTTAAATAGTAATTGAGAACTTGACTTTCAAGCTTTCAGTTAATTTGTTTGCATCCGTATGCAGCCATTTACTCTGAATAAAGTGAAGGGGATTTAATTTTGATTTGTAGAGAACCTTTTGTATTGAAAATAACTGTAGTGACTGTAGTTTTATGCTAATATCTAAGCATGCCACATATACTCTTAGACAAAATTGTCCCTTAAGACCTCATGATATGAAGTGATCTTTGATTTAAGGCTGCAGTACTTTCGCTACAACTGTGTTCAATGATTATTAAACTGGAGTTATTACATAGCAGCTGATGGAATTTTTTCTGTAGTTTATCTCAATTGATTACCCGTATTGAGTACAGACTGGCAAAAAACATTTAAAGCCGTTCCTGGTGCAGCAGTCAGGCCCTGCACTGCGCTGGGCTTGGTGCTCCCCCGGGACTGCGGGGATGGAGCCGGGGTGGGACTGGGATGGAGCCGGGATGGAGCCAGGGTGGGACTGGGATGGAGCCGGGGTGGGACTGGGATGGAGCCGGGATGGGACTGGGATGGAGCCGTGGTGAAGCCGGGATGGAGCGGGCGCGGATAACGGGGCAGGGTCCCCGAGGAATCTCCCTCCTGGAATCTCCGGGGATCTTTACCTGCGCGGAGAGGGGGTGTGTACATACAGGCAGCGTTTGCGTTGCTCCTTATCCAGCAAACGCATTGCAGAGTGCCCAGCTTTGAGAACAGCGCCTGGAAGGGAAGGAAAATCTTCCAAAGAGGGCAGCTCTGTAGACGTTTTCCTACCTTTCACCCGCTGTGGCGATTATGATGGCAATAGGAAATCTTGTTTTCACTTAACACAAAACTAAACTAGCAGAAATGACAGGGACATTTCAGGACAGGAACCTTATTTTTGGATGACTTTGATGTCCTTAAGTACAAGTAGTCCTTTTTAATAAGTTGTAAGACACAGCAACGAAGCACGGAAAAGGGAAATAAGCACATAATGCCCACTCTTTAGCTCATATTGAGTAGTTTGGGTGATCTGGTCCTAGATTTGCCACTGTTAAGTAGATAGTTTTGCTTACTTTGTAGTAGATTTTTACATATTCAGAGATTTCTTCTCTGTGATGGCAGGCTGAAGTTTTGCCTTTACTTCTCTTTTATTGTTTTAGGAGGACAGACGCTGATACATGATGCTGGGTCAGAGACATTTCTTTCAGGGCCAGAAGTCTGGACTTCTTTGCAGGTTTTCCCTGGACAGCAAGCACTTTTCTTCATTTTTCAACCTTTAAGCATCATATACTTTTGAGTGTTTTAATATTTGCCACATACTAATGCTGAGTGTGGATTTTCTTTAATAGCCTTTTTTTGATGATTTCATGTAGTTTTACTAAAGATGAATAAGCTTTCTATGGATTGATTAACCAGTGAATGCCGCAATAGCAAGTTGTAAACTTTATTTTTTTCAATTTATGTGTTGCTTTCCTTTTTAAACCTATTTATGGAGCTTATGTTACCTGAAAAAATGTCACCTGCTTTGGCCTGTCCCGTTGCAAATGTGAAGTAACAACTGTGTGAACGTTAACGCCCTCTGCTTTACCTTGGTTACCGCTCCTGGAGGAGTCCTTCTATGCAGAAGGGATGTGCAGCAGGGCTGTAGACGTCTAATGGAGCCTTTCCTGGCTGCCTGGGGAGCCCTGGGAATGAGGGCCAGGATGGGACAGGATCGATCGCCATAAGTGTGTGGGGGAGGGAGGGGACAGGGCTAAAAATGCTGGGGAGGTAAAAAGAGCTTTTTAAATTAAGGAGGCTGCTGGCACAGGAACAAATGGATATGGCTATCAAAAAGCTTTGGTTAGAAATTCAAAACATCCAGGCTCATCCACAAAAGCTTCCCAGAGGGGGAATTATGGAGGGAAAATTATTAACAGATTCTGAAATGAAATTTCAGTGATTTATAAAAGGATTAAGGGACATGGTTGCCTGTATTGGTAAGAAACTGTATTCGGCATCCACAAGATTCCTTGTAGATATTTTAGGTCTCTTTAGAGACTTTAACTGTTCTTTAACATGATTGAATCGTGTAGAAGTTAATTTTGCATTTCCCGTTTAAAATCTTGTATTAATATTTGTGAATCTATGAATATGGTGTATAACTAATGAGATTTCTGCCTCATTTTTCTATCTGAAAATAACCGCTAAATGACATATTGTCCATCTGGAGAGCAAAGGAAGGTAGGACTTGTGCAGAAGGGAGTGGTGTTCCTGCCGATGGCGCAGCCTTGCTGAGGCAGCTGGGGAGAGCGGCTGAGGCTGCTGCTGCTCCTTTCACTGCCTGGTTTCACTTCCTGAGCCCGCAGTGATTGCAGCTTCCCTAAGGAGTGCACTGCAGTCCGTACTCCAAAGAGGATTTTGCTGCTCTGTGCTCTGTACAGTCGGTGAAGCCGGGTTTGAGCAGGCTCTGGCGGCTCTGCAGTGCACGCCCGGGTGGCTGAGGCTCTCTGTGCCATTGCTGGGCTGCCTCAGCGCAGCGGGCACGGAGACAGCAGCGAACAAAGCTCTGGGTGCCTCGGCAGCACCGCCCTGCCTGCTCTTTTCTGGGGTGGTGAAAGTGGGTGTGAGAGCGAGATTGGTGCAGTTGCTGTGGTGCTGAGTGGGAAGCTTGGTCCAGTGGTTCCCCTGCTCTGTCATTTTAGATTTTTGTCAAATTGTAACCCCCCTTCTTCTGCACTACCACTGCGTGCTGTGTGTGGAGTGTGGAAGAAGGTCTTACTTTTGCTGATCTTCTGGATGAAATCATTGAACTGTTCATTTATGATGTAATGCTTGTTTTATCTCCCCTTGCCTTATTAGTGGTTTATTACAGTAATTTTCAGATGTCTTTAAAATTCACATCTCTTGTTCTTGTGTATCATTAACGAGCCTCCTTTGCTGCACATTTCGATTCAGTGTTACCGAAGAGGGGGCTGAAAATGGAACCAAGTGTTGATCCTTCCTCAATGGTAATTTTGTTGGATATTAATCGGTAACTTGTTTTGGATTGACACACAATTATTGATCCCGGGATTTAATAGAATAAAAAACATGAAGCAAAAGGCGCCAGAAGGAACACGCAGAGCAGTCTGTTCTCTGAGCGAGCGGGGCCGGGGCTGTGACTCAGACACTGCCACTCAGAGGGACAGGGTGGGTGCCAAGGGCGGTGTCGGTGCCACGTGTGGGTGCTGGAGGTGCTGCTCCCGTGTCAGGGAGCTGCTGGGATCATGCTGTACATCTTCATTAGCCAGGCAGGCACAGCAGCCTCGTGTTTCCCATGAGCTGAGGCTGGGCCATAATTAACCTTGTGAACCCGGATTTGTAACAGAATGTAAAATCAGCTTAGGGTATCAATTACAGTCACACTCCATTGATAGCTGCCAAGGAGAGCTTCTCAGGAAGGAAAAGACATTATGATTTGCTCATTTCCTCAGAAAGTAGCAAAGGAAGTTACAATTCATTAAATCATAAATAATAGCTAGTCCATAGATTTAATATCACCTTATTTTGGTGTATTACTCACAGGTCATGGGCCAGTACCAAGTCTGTCATTAGCAAGGTTCACAAGTAATGTTATTACAAAACTGGATTAGGAAATGTTTTATAAAAAGAAATTAATACCCCTTAAAAGGAGAGAATTTTATCAGTGTTTTGAGTTTTTAATGTAATCATTTTGATCTATGTTGCAAATGCTTAACCCTTCAGTCTGTGGAAAACTAGTTTTACATAATTCAGGGACTTCAGAGCCCATATATTTGTTGTAACTTTTAAGCATAATCATGAATTAAAAACAGTATTTGAGATTATGATCTGTTGAGTCTATCAGCTGCTCTCAACTAAACTGAATTTATGTCTTTTTAATATTAGTCAATGATAATGCTTTATAGCTACTCACTGTGTTATATGCAAAGCAAATGATAATCTAGTTAAATTTAATTTTTTTATTGTTGCACAGTACTGTATGAATATGCAGAGTATTTTTAAACAAACTTTTTACATTTGTTTTACCTGTAATGTACTTCATTTGTCATAAAAATTAATGAGATTATCAGTCAAGGACTGACTGCTTTTTCTTAGTTTGATTGCTACTGTCACCAGTGTTTTACAAATCTGGAAGGATTTCCCTTTAAGAGTAGTTTTTCATTATTATTCTATAAATACAGACAGTAATTTATCTGTCCACCCCTGCAATATCTTATGATAGAGGAAAAAAATCCTATTACATGTCCGTAATATATAGAAGATCTTTAGTATGCACTTCAATAATTCTTATTCGTTCTTTTCTCTTGTTAGTATTGAAAATTTGATTTTCAAGCCTACTTAAACAAATAAACACAGAATTACTAGAATATGTCATCTTTGAAAGGCAGTAAATGTTATTTTCTTGGGAAGACTTCTAACATACTTTCGGTCTTTCACATATTACTGTCTTTACCTGCTAACAGTACCCACAGTCCATGTGTGAGCAATCTTTTCTTAAACTTCCCTTGATCTTTTTCCTTACTTCATTTTCTGTAAGTTTGGATTTGTTGACTGGTTGCAAGATACTTCAGTCATATTTTTAATTAAGGCTGTCCATCAGCAGCCAAGGAAAGGGCCTTTAGGGGAGACCATTTGTCCTCACAAGGAAGGAGCCTGATGAAGTTGGAGGTTTTTTTACCGGCCCACAATTTAAACACAGTCCTATTTAAAAATTACCAAACATGAACTCGTGTAAGCGTAGTCCATCCATGGTACATGAATTCAAAATGTTACATTTCTGTCTGTATCCTTACTTGTTAGATTTGGGAAAACAAATTGTAATTAATGCTCTTTAAAGAAATTGCTGATTTCTATGTAGAACATAGGAAAAACATCTGAAGTGTAAAATTCAAGTAATATAAATTTTTGCCTCAAAAAAAAAACCAAACTAGGAAATTATTTGTGTTTTCAATGGGGTTTAATGTTGTCTATTTCCATCCTCAGCGGTTGGCAGAAGCTCCCTGCCCACTCTGAGTGGTTTTTCCTGACGGCAGCTCTGGCCTCTGTGTTTGGCAGAAGGGCAGCATGGTTTGCACAGGGTGTGACAGGATTTTGTGTGCAAGCAAAGGGATGTGCTGAGCTCTGAGGGAATCAGTGTTTGTTAGTTTGGGTTTTATGTGTCTGGCAGGAATTCTCGAGGGCTGTATGCAAGCACTGACAGAGCATTGCCATCCCCAATTACAAGGGCAACAAAAGGCACCCAAATTAAATGCTGGATCTTTGAAACCAATTCAAAAATATTTTATTACTTGTTGAATTTCTTTCTCTGTCATTCCTTTCTGTCTTCTTCTGTCCTTCTGCTGAACAAATGACTTTGTAATTTATTTGTTAAAAGATTCTGAAGAGCTGCTTGAATAAAGGTATAAGGTGCAGTGTTGATTACCCCCTCAAATGTATGTAGGTGATAACTGGATTACGCAAACAAAACCCAGTTCCTTTTTTAGCTTGTGCAGAGACAAGCTGAGAATCTTGGATAACAGGATTCCTTAATGTGGGTTTGGGATTTTTCCCCCTCACATCTTAATTAGGAATGGGAAAGTATAAGTATATAAAATACAAACTAGGCTTCCATATCTGAGCAGTATTTTCTGGATCGTGCTTCTGCAACAATATTTAAGATACATTAATGGAAAAGCACGTTGGCCTAATCCTTGGAAACAATGGGTATTATTAATGCCATGGAAAACAGCAGAACCTGAAAATCAGATTCCTTAATGATAGGATTTCTTCTCTTGCATTTGGAATCTAAAAAGTTCCTTAATTCTCAGGTTTCTCATTTCACACTCTTAAAGTTCATTTCTTCCCTCAATCTGAGGGTGATTTATGGTTGCTCTGTTATAGATGAAGTAGTTTCATCTTTCAACCTCATTGCATTTTCTCTAGCATTTCTATCACTTAAGACCTCGGTTCTCAAAATAAAGGTGAGAGAAGATGAATGTGTGTATGGAAGAACTCTCAACTGGACCCACCCCCAAGTATCTAAAACTTTGCAGTTCTCGAAGTTTAATGAATGTTTACTGTGCTCAGCAGAGCAAATCTGAAAGGTCAGATGAAAACCAGAGGTATTATTCCTCCGAGTTTCATCACTGTACCACTACTGGTATTACAGAAAAAAAAAACAACAAAAAGCCCCTAAAAATCCTCAGGTCCAGAAATTTGTGACTGATGCTGTGTAAAGAAATCTGAATCGAACTACTGATCAAAAGTGGCATTATCTGATTAAAGGGAAAGGGAAAAAACCCAACCTTAAACTCTCAAGCAACTACTCCAGTCAGTGTTAACTCTCCGCCTGTAATTCCATGTGGCCAAGGGCTCTGTGCACTGCTCCTGGATATTCCTGCACTGGGAGTTGCACTGTCCCTGCAGACTGGTGCCACCCAGCACAGAACTGTGAACGGGGATCTTTGTCTGGGCAGGTTTCCTTTATTTGCTCCTTCACAATAGACTTACTAATCCTCAGTCATCATTTTTGAGATGCTTGAAGTATATTTACTGGTTTGGTTAAAAAAACTGTGTTCTGTTGTAGAAGACAGTGTAGAAAAATCTCATGAGAGAGTTCTGTGTTTGTGAATTGTCCCCTTCTGGCTGGGCCACTGGCTTCGCTGTGCACTGAAAGGGACATACACCCAGCATAACCTAAACAGAGCTTAGTGTAACCTCGGGGTGTTGGGGAGTCCAGTCTGTTCTGGAACTCAGAGAAAACCCCGTCACTGAGAAGATGCTGTCTGAGCATGCAGCTCCTCTCTTCACAGGCTCTGCCTTACAGAGAGCTTTGTTATAGGCATATCTTCAAAATTGTGTAGGAGGACTTAAAAATATTTTCATCCTGCTCTGATTCTGCTCTTGAAGCTAAGGGGTACAAGGTGCAGGATGGTGGAAGTTCTGATTGCCCCCTGTTGGCATCCCCCACTGCCAGGGTTTGAGGTCCGAGGTGTGCCCCCAGACCCAGCAGGGCCCTCCCAGCCGGGAAAGCATCTCCCCTGATCTGCAGTTGGAGCTGTGACTGCGTTACATCTGCCTGTCATTCTGAGTAAGTGAAAAAGGGAAGGTCCTGAAGCATATCCTAACTTAGAGATACTCAGCTATAAATGGCCCAATGCACTGTGTATCTACTTCTTTTCTAGTGAATTTTGGGACTGCCTTACAGTATTATTTAGCTGTCTCCTGGTCTGGATGATGGCTTCAGTGGATGTGTGTATTGTCCAGTACTGAACACACGCACATTCCCAGTGATGTACAGGAGCAGCAGCGTTTTGTAAGCCGAGGGTGCTTTTGCTCTTCTCAGGTGGTTCGCACATGTGGGGATGGACACAGGCAGGCCTGACACACCTGCCTGCCTGCCTGGGCTATTCTAGCGTGGCTTTTTGGAGCCTGTGTGTTCCTTTAAAGATTCCAAATGTGTTCAAATAAAATGAGTGTAAAAGCAGTAGGTGGCTGTGTAAGCAGGAGGCAATGTCCTGGGTTTAGCTTGGTGTAGGCAGAGGGCAGGGATTGCCATAACCCGTCCCAGCCTGTTGCTGTGAGAGCAGGTCGGAGGCACGGGTAGGTTCTGGCTGCCTTGGTGGGCAGCCCGCCCGTGGGAGTGCTCTCCCCTGCTCCGGGGGATGCTGAGAGCAGCTCGCTGTTGCTGTTAGACAGGGGCTGCGGTTTCCTTGCTGCCTGCACTCGCTGAGCTGAGAGCCGAGCCCAGCAAAGCTGGGATAATGAGCAGAGCAGTGCAGGGAGGTGATTGATGATCCCTGGTTCTGACAGCTCGAGTGCCGAGATTCCCAGGGTATCCGAGCGCGGCATTAGCATGCTGACAGCTCAGCATTTAGGACATTATGGTAATTTATCCTGCATATGCTGTCACCTGCACTGTCAGAGTTTCTTTTTAATGATGGTATAACTATTTTGTTTGTTTGTACTGCATTCTTTTCATTTGGCTAATGTCTCCTCATTAGATTGCACCTAGTAAATGAGAGTAATTAAGTGTTTCCTATAGCTCAGATGCAATGATTAAGTTGCAGAGTTGGTGCTGATTATGTTTTGTCATTTATCTCTATTAATCTGAGAATAATCCAGATGATAAACACATGTAATTTTTTTAGCTAATGTTCAATAGATGAAATTTATAGCTTCTCAATGGAGCCAAACAATAAGTGTGTATTTATATATGAATAGGAAGTTATTGTACTTGTATTTCTGTTAAATAAACATAAAATTATTTGTGCAACTAAGAAAAAAAGTGGAAAATCTACTGAATGTAGAGATTCTCACTTTTTAAAAATGCATTTGTATATGGAAAACTACTATTCATAATTCACAATTCAGTGACTCCCTTTATTCTGCTTTTTCAAATATCTACAGAGATTCCTGTGGTGATATTTCTGAGGATTTTTTCCTGCAGTTATTGTCTGTATTTGTTACTATTAATTCTAGAATACAAATTGCATCTCTAGTACTGAAATGTAATTTTCACATAAACACTTCCAAATTACTCAGTTTAAAAATAAAAAAACCCCTCTAATACATCAAATTAAGTGCCTCACAGCAATTTGTAAATCTTTATCTAACTTTCAAGCTGTAGATAGACATTGAAAAAATAGCTTGAGCTATTTCTTCAACACAAAGTAGCTATAATTAATTTTGGTACAAATAATAATGGCAACACTAGGAACACCCTGAGTTATTTGATGATGTTCCTTTGTTTTCCTGGCTCTATGAGCTTCCTAGCACATCACACTGTGATGTGCTATTTCTAAACATACTTACTATTTCTAAAGATATAATTTACTATTTCTAAATATATGCCTTGAGAAAGTCAGACATCGTAGCCCTGTTATTGTGTGGGGTTTATACACCAAAATTGTGATTGGCTTCAAAAGTAGCAGCTTTTGTGTGTCCCCAGTAAATAAACTGCTTTAACATGTAGCACTGGCGTTTGGAATAGCTGTTGAGGGACAGACCCTAGGCTAGTTTGAGGTTTCTGTTAAATGTGTATAGATAAATGAGCTGGACAATTTTTGAGGTGTGCCTACTGCTCGGTATTCCTGCCCAGCGTGGGGATGTTGTCTCTGCTGTGTCTGTGTGTCCCTGTGGTGTCGGAGGCGATGCTGTGCCTGGTGTCTCTGGGTACCTGCGGCTGCTCCGGTCGCCCTGTGCTGCAGCCCTGCTCACCGAGGGCTGGGGTACAGCGAGGTTCCCAAACACACCCCGTGCTTTGGAGCAGTTCCTCGGAGCTGGGCCACTGTTCTTTCCTCGATGTTTTTCTCTGAACAGCTCCTGGCCCTCTCTGGGGCAGTGTCTCCCTGGACAGTGCTGTGCAGAGTTTCATTCCGGTTCCTTGAGCTTGGAACCACCCCCAAAGCCCCGGCCTGGCTGGGTCCCTCGGGGTGCTCGGGGCACTGCCCATGGCCATGGCCAGTCCCCTCCAGGCCCGGCCACCTCTGCTGCTGAGGAGATGAATCCCAGAGCTGGGCTTTGTCCAGAGGGACTCTGTGATGCTGTGAAGAGTGGTCAATAAAATCACTCAGATTTGTCATTTGTCGCTATTTTCAGGCGCTCCCACCCTCACCAGTTGAAGAGGGGGAGACGGTGGGTTTGAGCGACAGGGGAGCAGTGGGCCCAGGGGAAGCTGGACGTGGAAAGCTGTGGTGAGATTGAGTGTGGTGTGGCGAAGACAGGTGAAACATACTGGGCAGGAGAGCTTGGCATGGCCCAGCCATAGCCCACAAATTTAAGGGGTTTTTTCAGTTTATGCACATTTATTAGGTTGGCTGAGGTTTCTCTGATACATCTTCTAGATGAGTACACAATTATTTAAGGTTCAATTTTCATTTTTTAATACATAAAATCACATTATTGATACAACTCAGTAGACTTCTAGCTTGAAATATATGTTAATCAGGTCAAATTGTTGTTCATTAGAATTTATTTGCTTCCTAAGAACATCAGTTTTAGGGCATCAGCATTCTTTCTGGGAAAGCAAATACTCTGTTCTGTTTATGTGGGTCAGTCCTAGAGTAGCTGCTTAATATCCCATGTCTGGAATTCAGTTGTCTTTTCTCTTGGGTGGGTCAGGAAGGCAGTTGAAGCAGGCAGTGATGGCTGCTGGGCTTTCATTTCTTTGTGACTGGTAAATGAAACACATGCAGCCTCACCAAACTACATGACTAATGACAACCTCCAGTGGCTCCTGCAATCAAAGATTAATTTGCTTTATCAAGTTTAAAGAATAGTAGGTGATAAATCATGTCAGAAAGAAATAATCAGTGGCAGGCTGATGTTCTTTTGCACAGTGGAGGACAGGTGCAATAGAGGATTCATCTGCCATAGACTGTTAATTTTGTTCTCATGCTGATGTGTTAATTTTTATTCAGTTGATTTTTAAGTCAAATGGGATGCATTGTCAACTAATATTTTTACCTAAAATATATAGTATTTTTTTTAGCTCTAAAATTAAACATGTTTAGAGTCTATCACTTGCCGTCAAAATATTTTCCACTTAATTCCTTTAATAATTGATTGATATATTTCACTCCCATTGGGTTTGCTGTCTTGGAGCACAGTTTAATGTGGACAGGAATAGAAATACGCTGTACGTATCTAGTGCATACATAATATATTTCTTTTCCCTGCTGTTGATTGTTGTTCAGGCAGATCTCCTCTCCTGTTCTCTCTGTGGGAGAAGGCTGATGTCGGTCCCAGCAGCTACCCTGGTGCTGCAGTTGTTCGGGGTGCTGGTCCCTCCAGGTGCTGGGCAGTTGGGGTGTGACCTGTGCAGGACTTGCTGCCACCTCCTCCCATCCGCTGGTGGCACAGCGCAGGAGGGATCAGCGTGGAGCAGGAGGGAGTCACTTCTCCCTGCCTCTCACTTAATGAAGCCATTCAGAGACTGCAGCTCTGTCGCTTCTGCAGTTAGTGAATATAACCATCCCAATAAAATCTGCAGTTAAAAAAACACCATTGTGGTATGCCATGGCATAGCGTGGCACTGACTGACCTGCCTTTACTGTGAATCCTGGTGCACACAGAGCAAGGGCTGCAGCTGTTTGCTTTTCAAGGAAAATCCTGTCCTGACTTAGCTCTCCAGCCGCAGTTGATTGTCGACCATTTTCAGTCTGTATTTCAGTTAAACCATAGCGTATACCATACACCATAAACTATAACTATAGCATATTTGGCAACAATGTTTTCTGTGTGTAGGAGAATTTTAGTAATGGAATAATGCAGATTCTATAAACTTCAGTCCTTCCTAGCAATGTGTGTAATTTCATACCAATACGTGAGCCCTCTAGTGGCATTCCGAGCGCTGGAAGTGTGGCTGGCAGGGTACAGGGTGTGCAGGCTGTGCTGAGTACAGGGTGTGCAGGGTACGGGGTGTGCAGGGTACAGGGTGTACAGGGTACGGGGTGTGCAGGGTGTGCGGGGTACAGGGTGTACAGGGTATAGGGTGTGCGGGGTGTGCA
>VZTI01005567.1:395614-459093 GCA_013397865.1 Struthidea cinerea
GGGTACAGGGTGTGTGGGGTGTGCAGGGTATAGGGTCTGCAGGCTGTACAGGGTACGGGGTGTGCAGGGTGTGCAGGGTACAGGGTGTGTGGGGTGTGCAGGGTATAGGGTGTGCGGGCTGTACAGGGTACGGGGTGTGCAGGGTGTGCAGGGTACAGGGTGTGTGGGGTGTGCAGGGTATAGGGTGTGCGGGCTGTACAGGGTACGGGGTGTGCAGGGTGTGCAGGGTACAGGGTGTGTGGGGTGTGCAGGGTATAGGGTGTGCGGGCTGTACAGGGTACGGGGTGTGCAGGGTGTGCAGGGTACAGGGTGTGTGGGGTGTGCAGGGTATAGGGTGTGCGGGCTGTACAGGGTACGGGGTGTGCAGTGGGGTGTGCAGGCTGTACAGGGTACAGGGTGTGCAGGGGGTGCAGGGAGCCCTCGGAGAGCTGGGCATGCACACAGGGCAGCACTGCCCGCCTGGGACAGCATGAACCTGGCTGCCGCCACGGCTTCAGGGAACCAAGGGACTTCCCGGGAACCCTTTAATGCTGAGGGAGTTGCATTTTGCAAGGAGAAGAATGGTGAAAGTAACCAGCTCCTGCAGCTGGCTCTTGCACATGCAGTAAATGGGCTGCTCAGGACCCATCTGCCCCAGCGGATCGAACTTAGATCAGCAAAGACAGCACTCACTGTGCATGTATTAAAAGCTACATTGCATAAAGATTAAAATATTTTAAAAAAAACCCTTTTCTTTTGAAACAAAAGCAAAAATTTTGCAGGGAGGATCAGCTTGACAAAAGTAGATCTTAAGTAAGCCATTGGCAATTTAGTGTAGCTGGCGGGTGTCCACAGGCAGCTCTGTTAAACGTGGTTTTTTGGAATGCTGGAGTCACAAACCCACCCTCCTGCTGCACACTGAATTTGGGCCATTGGCCTGTTGGTTGCAAGGACCAAGCAGTGAGAGGAGAGGAGTGTGATGGGTTTTGTGTCCTATCAGCAGGTCTGTCTTTCCCCTGCACCATTTCAGGTTTGTACCTGCAGGCTGGCCAGGGCACTGGCCTCAGAGACTGACTGATGCTGAATCCTTAGCCCTGCTAACGCAGGAATGTGCAGGGAGTCCTGAAAGTACAGCTGTTTAAAAACTGGCCGCCCTCTCTTTCTATTTAATTTTGTTCTTAGTAACGCAGATTTCTGAAATGATACAGCAATGCTGCTCTGGTGGGTTTGTGCCATTCTGCTGGTGCTAGAAAGCTGAAAACACAAGTTAATCCTCCAGTAAAACCTGTCTACTCATCAGTCTGTATTTAAGGTGGGGGGGTAAGAAAACCACATTTTACTTATTTGTGTGTAGTCTTCAATTACTAAAAAAATCCATATTTACCTTTTTTCTGGCTCCCAATCTTTAACATAAAAGTTAAACATAACACATGAATTAGTGATTAAAATAATTCTCAGAGCAAAAACTTAAATTAGAATTCAATTTGAGTTAACATTAATGATTTAAGTTTAAAACTTAGGACAGTTAAAACAGAACTCCCTTTAACTAAGTGTTAAAAGGGAAGATAAGCGTATCACTGAGCCAGGCTGTGTGTCCTGTGAGCTGGGCAGGGGGAGATCAGCTCCCTGACCCACTGGGGATGCTCTGTCCCACACTGCTGCTGTCTCTGAGCACCCTGCTGGCTCATTTAAAAGCCATTCAGATGTCCAGGTAAAAAATGCCTGTAAAGCCATCCTAAATTACATTGCGATGCTGATGGAAGGAAGAGAGAGTACTTAGAGATGCTTCTTAAAATGCACAGCACTCTCTGAGCCGAAATCACACATCAGCTGTACCTGTGGAGTGTCGCATGAGTGCTGCTCATTCCCACCTCTTCCTGTGCCAGAGCTTAGTGTCCTCTCAACCTCCAGGGTTTAGAGTGTGATGCAAACTGGGACTGGAGATCATTACAGCCAGGCCTGTTTTATTGTGATGTTACTCTTGCGTAAGTCACGGCTCATTCTTAATACGGTGATGGCTCTGGGAATAGATTTGGGGAATGAGGTGAGAAGAGTCTGTGTTTGTCTATTTTGGGCCAAAAAAGAAAAATATCCCACTCTCAATTTTAATCTAAAATTCTGTAGCTAAATAAAGACATTTCATAATTTTCCTTCAGCAGTCTTTAGGAATACAACCCATCATAGCAGCACTTTCACCCTGGAAAAATATCTGTACCTGTCTTCAAGTTGGTAACAGATGAGTGAAGATAGGTAATAAATAATAGTATGGAAAGTCTTCTTGTTTGAACATATTTTGCCAAAAGCACTGAATATGAAGTTGGGTGAGAGAAAGGAGAAACATTCTCTGAGTATTACTGACATACTTCGTGATGACTTAGTGGAACACCTTGCGGCCAACTGCGCTTTTGTTCGCAGGTGTCCTAAAGCTGTCACACCTCTGTTTCCCTCACCTTAGTCAAGAGCTAATTCGTTGTTAATTGCTGAATGTTCCTTTTTATAGTATGCAGAGATGCCCCAGGAGCCAAGTGGCTTCTTTGGCTTATGATGTGTTCAAAAAATGATAGAGTCACAACCTTAATATTTGAAGCAGTACGGCTTGGGTTCATCTGTGGAGTGCTTGAACTTAGGAAGGCTTGGGGTTTTTTCCACTTATGAAAAAGGTGTATTTTAGTTAAAACAAAAATGAAAATAAACATTTTCTCCAGAGCATCTGGTTCAGGTTTGTGTCAGACTTTGCCAGTGTGTGGTGTAGCAGGGTGTGATTTTCATACCTAATTGGATTAGTAGAAGGCAGAACAACTGGTGCATCTCTGTGCATCTGCACAGGAAGGAGCAGTGATAAGCTGTCTCACCCAGGCAGTGTGCAGGCTGGGGCAGTGGAGACTGTTATCTTGTCTATAACCATTTTCCATATCCTGAAATCAAATTTGCAGAACAAACAGCATTTGGGCTATGCTTCATATTTCATTAGATACACGCATCCTCACAAAATTATTTTTATCAGACTGTGCAGAGGTCTTTCTGACATTTGTGTTTGTGTGCTTATAGAGTAATCAAAAATGTTAGTAATGTCCTGATATGGATCTGTTTCACTCACAGGAATATATTTTAAACATCACAGGAAGGCAAATGGTTTTCTGTCTTCTTCCACTTGCCCTTCTTCTGAAGCAAGGAGGGGAAAAGTACCCCAAATATTTCAGTGTTGTGTTTCACACAGGTTTCATCTGTATCATCTTTGTTGGAAGAGTTGGTAGTTGGCATCAATTTGGATCAAAAGAGCTGCAGTTAGGAAGGCCATGAGGAAGGTTCCATATTATTTCTCCAGAGCATTCTCACTACTGACGAGTTGTTTCTTGAGGCATGTAGCTCTATTGAGAAGGACGTCTTCTGGGAACAAAAGTTTTATTTCTGAAGCAGGGTTTTATATCAATTTAAGTATTAAATGATTTGTATAGATATAATCTACACAATAATGTGGCTGATAAGATACATAAAAGCTTTACTATATAAATCAATATAAAATCATATTATTTTAGGTTTTATAAGAATGTGCACAGAATCTTATGATTTAAGTAACATTAATAGAGTATCTTTGAATGATCTCTTAACGGCACAAGTCCATTCTAGTTTATGCATTTTCTTAAATAACCAATTTCTGCTGAATAACAGTAATTGTTATTTAGATATTAATGTAATCACCTCAATATGTGTGCTAAACCATATGAACAAAAAATTTAGTTTTGCAGTATCCCAGAAGATAAAGGTGAGCCAGCAGCGCCCTTCCAGCTCACTGGGCTTCTGAGGGGCTGCAGGTTCTGGTTCTGCAGCTGTTGAGAGCAGCTGTGTCTGATGGCATCTGTCACCTTTGCATAGACCAGATTGTCGTGTTTGCTGAAGAGGACAGCAAAACCGACCAAAGTACTGCTCTGTGCATTATTAAAGACTGTTACTATCAGTCGTGCTGTGAAAAGAGGGCAGCACCTGAGGCCTGGGTGCACCTGCAGACGCTGTGGCCGCGCTGCCATGCAAGTCCTGCAGGAGCCAGGGGTGTGTGGGACACTGGGCTGCCGTGGGCTGGGGCACCTGGAGCTCCTGTCTGGCTCCTCAGCGTCAGCCACCTTGTCCTTTCCTGTGTTCACTGCTGTGCCTCCTTCAGCTGTGGGGTGAGAGGGCCTTAATTTACTGTGCCCTGCATTTTTCTCTCTTAGCCAGGTGACAGTCTGTGTTTCTCCTGCCAGAGCCAAGGCAGGCTGTGTTTTTCTGTGCACAACTTCAGGGTGTCACCCCTTTGTCTCCGACTTTAACCTCAAAGGCTGCAGTCTGAAGCTTCCCATGTGTTACTGAGAATAATCACTGATCAAGATTCTTGACCAATTTTGATTGATTGGTTTCATTAGTTTTTATTACTTTTGTAAGCTTTTCGATAAATACTCACGTAACTGTAATTCTGCTCCCTGCTGGTGATCCAGAGTTGGATCTATTGCTGTTTTATCTGTACAGCATATTTGTGTTTGGAATTTCTTGACTTATAGTATGCTCTGTCAAATTTTGGCTATATTTTTAGTTGCTTAATTTCAGCAAAAGCATAATATTGACAACTTTCTCTTCGATTTATACCTCTTAAATACTTTGTGTGCTCATAGGTCAGACCAGTCCATTCCTTTTTCCTAAGCTCTTGCTTGATTTCAGTGTCCTGTGTTTTAGCTTAAATTCTTGGGTGAAATTCAGAGTTGACGAATTTTCAGTGTCTGAATATCACTATGTGTTTTTTATATTTAAAAATATCTGTAACTCCTCTTGAACCAAAGTGTTGTTTTTAAGGGTCTGTCCTATTAAATTCTCTTTCCACTCTGCAGCACTTTGAGGGCTCCTGTTCCTCAAAGGACCCTCCTGGTACAGGCACACCAGGCTTCATTCACTCGTTATTCTCTACCATCTTAAAATTGCACCAATATTCACCCCACAAGTAGACAGACTAACCTGAATTAGGAAACCACAGGCTCTGCTTTGTTTGTCGTCCTGGCCACCTGGTTTGTTAAACCTTGTTTTTGTCTGCTTTAGATAAGGAATGTCTTTGTCTTGGTGTTTCAGCCACTGATGCAAAATACAAGAAAACACATATTATCAAAGTAAACCCGGGGTTAAAGGAGTAGAAAAGTGTCTGGAAACTATTTCCCATCTCATTTCGCATCAAGCAGTGCTTGGCCAGAGTGAGAGATGTGCCCCACAGCATCTCAGTTCAGAGTGATGGATGATTGTTGGGGTGCTGGGCTGTGGGAGGAATTCCTGGTCCTGCCATCTCCTACTAACGTGTCAGGGGTGTTCTCTTAACAGGGAACAGCAATGTCTTAAACGCTTTCATGAGTAGGGAGTTAAGATTTGTTTTCATGCTCAAAGAACTGCCATTTTGGAACTACAGAGGGAAAGTTGTGTGAGCAAAGGAAAACCAAAGCTTCAGCAGCTGTAAAAATCATTGTGAGTGGAGGAAATAATATTACAGCTACACATCTGAATTTTATATGCATGTTGATATAGACACAATTGAAATGAATGTAATGCTTAGTTTAATGATTTATGAGACAATCAGATTGTAAGGAACAAATTTATGAAAATAGTTGAGCACATCAGCCTAAAAATAATGCAGATGGAAAGGCAAAGACAGTGCACCTCAGTGCTCTGTGCCATCAGCTGTGAGGGCTGGGCTGACCATGGAGCAAAAACATTTAAGAGCAGTTCAATGAGCTTAATAGATACATCTAATTTAAAGCATTTCTTGGAGAGATGCATGATGAAATAAAACTGCAGGGTTTTTTTGTTTTAAATCTGTTTTGACAAAGAAAGGCTTTCCCAAAGCTCTGATACTTTGTTTAATTAAAAATACAAATCGTGGTTTGCATGGTATGTGCTGGAGAATTATTGTTTTATATTACAGTAATATGTTGCAATTATTATTAAAAACCTTATTTAATTTTTAGATTCAGGTGTAGATCAGTGTTATCATGCAATAATTGAAAAATGGTGCTCATCTTTTTTTCCTGAAGGTATCTTGAAGGGCATTAATTTAAAATGCGATTTATTTTAAAAATACTTTCACCTGAACTGCTGGTGCAAATTTTATGTTTAGTTATGTAAATCTGTAGGAAAGCCTTAAAAAGTTACCTTTTGTTTAATCTCACGTGGAGCCCCTGGTTCATGCTTGTCTGTTTAATAAAGGGTCAGATTTTATTTATGTGGTTAAGTAGAACATAAATGTAGACACTTCACACGATGTACCATGTAAATGTAAGCCTTTGTAGTTACAAGTTTTTGTAGCTGGAGAATTGTTTTAAAAGGCATGTAATTTATTAGCTATCAGTAGCTGCTTTATTGCCTTGCCGCGCTGCAGTAATAAATAAAAGAAAGTGAGCTGATTTTACAAATGGCACACAAGGTGCACATTTTGTGAAAAAAGTCTTTTTTTAAAGAATTGGCATTAAATCCTTTTTTGTGATGACAAAGAGGCTAAGAGTGCAAACTGTATTTTCTGTTTATCGAAAACAGAGTCTCTTTTTCTCGAGGGCATTTTTTCCTATGATCATCAAGGGATTTCAAAAGCAATAAAGTGTGGAATCATTGTTCGACTTGAACAGTATTAAAACTTAGGTTTTAATTTCAGTGAAGTAATAAGATTTGAACCTGTCTCACATTACAGCACTGTAAGGCATTTAGCAATTGTATTTTAAAGGAGGTTTTTAAAATGCAGCTCACTTGAAAGCTAACTGTCTATCGAGTAATTAATAGTTTCTCCTCAGCACAGGCTGTTCTGAATCATACTAAGAAATCTTGGGTTTGTTAATAACAAATTAAGATAATTGTAAGGAACTTAATTCCTAATTAGTTTAAACCTACAATCTTTTTTGCCCCTTTCTGCGATGGATTTTCAAATGAAGACAAAAACCAGAGACTGCGGTTTTCAGCGTGATTTTCACCTTAGAATTAAAAAGGAGTTATCCATGTTTACCTGTACATTTCAAGAAACTGTATTTCTTGGTTAGCAGCATATGTCAGCTTGCCTCTAAGCAGTGGTGAAGTATTTAATCTGTACCCATCCTTTACAGCATTAATGCAGTTTCTGTTTCAGAATTGCATGTTGAGGACAATTCTGCAGAGCTTCTCTCCTCTGTTCTGGCACGGGGAACGCTGGGATGCTGGAACTTACTGTGCCCAGTTGGGCACCGATATTCTCCGGGTTCAAACTGGAAATATTCCTTCAGGTTGGTTGATAAAATGAGGGCTGATGAGAGCACAGCCTTACCTGTGCCCTGCAGCCGGAAGTGAGCAGGTGTGATTTTGGGGAGGGGAGGTTTGGACACAGGTGCCCGTTCCAGGAGCCGCGGTGCCGGCGCGGGAGCCGTGAGCTATGGCCGTCCGTGGTGATTTTGAGCGGTAACTGCCTCCATTAGCCATCAGGTTTGTTTCTGTATTTTAGTAGATGGCCTCGACTGTAAATATTAGAGGATCTAAAATAAATCAACATATTATCCTAAGGATACAAAACGTAAGAGCTATTTGTGGCTAGGAAGCCGTGACAGATAGTTTGGATGAGGCAGATGATTGCCCGCCTCTCGGATCTGGCTCCCATTGCTGTGCCTGCAGGCAGTGTGGTGTTATAGTTGTATATTGATGTCAGGGTTACTACTGAGTGGCTAGCAATGACAGATGTCTATAATTAGAGGCAATGCTGCCAGTATTTCAGAGGAGCCGGCCTATGTTGAACAATTATCTTATTTCTGGCTTGCCAAAGAGGGTTGTTCAAATTGCTGATATTAGCTGTGGTGGCTGTAACACCTCTCCTTACGCCCTGGGATAAATGTGCAAAAGCACTGTCATGTACAACCCTGGTGCAAAACCTCTTCAGAAGACGTGATCCTGCTAAATTTCATGTGCTGAAGGCTTGATCTGGAGATGCAGAACACCTGCAGTGATGTTAGTCAGTACAGTGGAATAGTTTTGGATATAGAAATTTTAGAGCTATACTAAGCAGCTCTGATTTTTATTGCTTGTTTTTAAGTGCCAAACTGATGTTGATTCTTTAGCGTTGGGGTTTATTGCACACAAGTACACTGAGTGGGCCACTCATTTAGGTACAATTAACCATCTGAATAAAATTTAGCTGCACACTTGTAATAGTTATAGGGGCAAGTCAGAGTGTCAATTACTGCTATTCAAGTACCTACAATTCTGTATCTTTTCGAGTGTTCTGACTGGCACAGATCTGCTCTTGTAACTGCACAGTAGTGCTTAATTTCAATCACCGAGGATTCTAAACCAGCATTTTGGCTTGTTGTTAAGCAAATCCTTGACTGCATACATGGCTTGAATTTCTGCAGTGCAGTGTATAGCTCTGTTGGAAAGTGCAGCCCAGAACTGTGCTTCAAAAGCTAAAAATCTTCTGGAAGATGTTCAAAAAGTAACAGCTGTTAATAGTTTTTCTGTTTTCACTACAATATTTGTTCTTTAAGCCCTGAAGGGGAACGCAAGAGACAGCAGAATTAAAACTCTCTAGCAGTGCTTTACAAATATGAAAGTCTAAACAAGGCTTTTAAAGCTAAGCATCCTTTTAACTAATGGCTAACTGAAAACCTAGCAGATAAACCCATTTCTTTTTTCGTCTTCTTTGTTTTTCACAGAGAATGCTTCTCATGCTGCATCAGTAATAAGAGCAGTTAGTTCATAGTAGGCCTCCTGTATAAGTTCAGCAGAACTGTGCATCTTTCTTCCAAGATTTTCAGAAAACATGGATTAAGAAAAGGAGAAATAAATAAATAAATAAATAAATAAATAAATAAATAAATAAATAAATAAATGAAAGCTGAGAGATAGTCATTGAAATAGAGATCAATTTCCATGTAAGAGAAGGTTTATTGCTGGCACCGTATGGGCATTTTATAGAGCAGGAAGCAGGGAGTTAATCACTCCAGCACCCCAGACTCCTCTGAATCCTCCAACTAACAGGGAAGGACTGGGGAACAGGGCCTGGAAAACAGCCTTTGTGGGAACTGTTAATACCTCTTACTGTCTGAGCTTGTGATGACAGAGTATTTCAACAGACTAGAAGGGAAATAACATCCATGACAATGACTGAGCCACACGGCAGATTTACCCTTTCCCCTAAAACAGAGCACTTAGTTATAATCACAATCTCCTGATTTTTAACTGTTACTTTGTACTAGGTCTCTTTCAGTTGAGGATACCTTTATGCAGTATTTTAAGCTAGGTTTAGAGGTGAGACAATAAATAGAAGATATCATTTATGTAATTGGTGTGGGTGCTCTGCTAGTTACAAACACAGGTAGCAGTGGATGGGAGAGTAGCCTACGTACAAGGTAGCTGAAAGCCCCCCTGACTCTTCGGAGATCCTGTCTCAGCTACCTGAGGCGGTTCATTGTGGCCTATTTTGGAGAGTTTCTTCATTTAGAGAGTTTACTCTAAACCAACAGATTAGCTCATTCTCTTAGTTTAGGCTCTGAGTTAAGAGCATTTTGGGATGTTATCTTTTTAAGACAGCTGGTTGGGAGTGGAAGTGACCAAGGTTTTCCTCTGCTAAGGAGAGGAGATAAAAGCCAGGGCTTTTGAAGCCCTCAGTTTGATCAGGAGATAAAGATGAATGATCTGCACTCTGATAGTCCAATCAGAGGATTCAGTTCCCATTTCCTGAAGCTGTCTGTGGGATGTGGAAGCTGGATTTCTGCTGTGTTATAATGGAGCTTTTAAGTGCTGAAAATTCAAAATACCTGAGCGTGATTTAAAAAGTAGGGGAAATTACAAAATGTGTTGTGGCACTCAATACCAAGAATGCCACTTGTAATTAGCATGGAGGTTTGGTGGGTGCTGCCCAGGAGTATTAGTCAGGGAGCTGGGAGGGTAGAACCCCGTGGCAATCGCCCCTGCACTGCCTGGATTCCCAAAAAGGCCCTGGGGACAGACAGGCTCCCCTCCGTGTGCTCCGTGCGCTTCAGCTCTGCCAGGCTGGGATAAATGTGGGGAAGGTCTGGTTTTGCCCTCACTGTTCATGACAAAATGCTTTAATGTTGCAGTGATAGTTCTCTGCAGCGAGGCCTGGAGAGCTTCAAGGAAGTTATAATATCTTTAGCATTTATGCTGTGCCTACGGGTAATAACTTTGCTGTAATTTTCTGAAGATTCATTATCCAAAATCTTAATTCATTATAATAGCCCTTATGAAAACTACAGAAACTAACATTTTCTTGTGTTTTCTTATTTGCACAGTGTGAGAGATTCATTGCTCCGTTTTAATTTGTTTCATGGGGTGTGTTTGAGTACATTCCATACAGTGCTGTTATTGAATTTCTGTGACTGTCATTACAGAGCCATACAACCTTTAGGAACTCATATTCTGAGCTTCCCAGTTCTGTAATCTGCTTCACATTTAAGAATTGATATAATTAGCTTCTTCAGAATTATAATGATAGTGCCAAAAAGAGAAGACCTCCAAAGGCAAAGCAAAGTTAAACATATCTAAGGCCAAAGAGTAGGGAAGACAGGGAAATAAAGTTTTGGCGTGATTACTGAATTATTTCTGTTTTGTTGGTCTGTATTTACATGAAAGTATTTTGCTTTATTAAACATTGCTTCCACAGTTTTATTTTCTTGTCCTTTTGGGACAGTTCAAGGAGTTGGAAAGTGTATGTTTATGTAACTTGAACAACTGATAAGCCCGGAGAAGCTGTGGCTGCCCCATCCCTGGCAGTGTTCAAGGCCAGGTTGGATGGGTCTAGGAGCAACCTGGGATAGTGGAAGGTGTCCCTGCCATGGGCTGGATGGGACTGGATGGACTTTAAGTTCCCTTCCAAACCTAATCTTTCTGTGAGTCTATAAAATGTGCTAGATAATTAAAAAGTTGCCTGGCACCAGAGCTTGTGAATCTGCTGTCTTCCTTCAGTGTCCTGATTCCACCAAGGTGGTTTTAATGGTACAAACAGGAAAAAGAAGGATTCCTGGACCTTCTGCTTTCACACGTGGTTCAGTATCTTTGAAATTGTTACTTGAAATTTGAAATTTTGTTCAATTGTTACTTGTTATTTGAAATCTGATTAGTATTGAAGGTGTTTTGCTGGTCTGTTCTTTCTCTTCACTGCCGTGGCCACTGCTGTCACCTGTGAACACGGCAGTGCCCCTGGGGACTGAGGGCAGTGGTGCTCCCACTCCAGCCTGCATCAAGGACCCCGAGTGGGCACCTGGGGCTGTGGAGCTGTGGAACTTCGTAGCCTGGCACTGGCCCTTCTGTGGGTGTTCCCCCACGGTCACAGGTGTGTCAAACTGAGCTGGGGATGCTGCCGTGTTCTCCTGTCAGCTGATACTTTTGGCTGAGTCGCACAGCACTGTCTTGACACGGAATTCCTTTTTGAAGTTGTAAGTCTTGCAGTTATAAGGATCTGGGACTCATTGTGTCACTGTTTCCCAGGAGTCTTGAACCAAGGGTTCCCTGCTGGAAGTTGGTTCCCTGCTCCTTACTGGAAGTGTCTGGAGGGCAGTGCGAGTGTGAGCCTTGGGCTTCTTGCTGGAAGGACAGAGAGGTGCGGCGGGAGCAGCCCCGGGTGCGTGGCTCTGCGTGCCGCAGCCTCTGCTGCCCTCGCCCCCGTGGCTCCCTACAGGACCTAAGCAGAGGATGAGATCACTTCCACAGCTTTTTCTGACCCCTTTCAGCAGGGTTGCTCTCTGCCTTTTGAATATGTAGCGCAGCCTTTGTTGTTGAAGTGTGGTTTATTATTATACGTCCAAAATGCTTTATCATTAATTTTTCATAGCGCTTAGAAGTCCAGGGGCATTGCATTGCTGTGGTGGGAGGGGATTACTTTTCTATTTTTATATGCTAAGAGCATGTGTGGGTTTTGAAAATTATTTTGAAGAAGGTGTTTAAAATATCGTATTTATTTTAGCTTACAGTGTGCCACACTACAGATGGGGTAGTTTTTATTGCAAGTGCTATATTCATGCTGACTTGGAATGACCCTGTCACACGTGAAAACAAATCAGATTGTTGCTGTTAATGAGCTTTTCAATTTACTATTCAGTGGATCAGATAAGTGGATTTAAGAGGTAATGATCCTGCTTAGCACTCAGGCTTGTCTGTCAGATCCTAGTAGTGTGGGAAATCCCCAGGGACAAAAGCGTTGACACAGTTCTTGATGGGATAATGGGAATCAAAGCTAATGGATGATAAAAGGAGTAGTAAGAGTTACAAGGATAATTGTGGATTAAAGCACTGCTCTTTGTCAACACTGACTGCTGTTTTAGTATTTTATTTGTTAAACTCTGATGTGGGGAGAGCCTAGTTTGACAGCGGAGCACAATGAGACGGGCTGGCTCCCGCAGCAGGAAGGGAGGCTCGGAACAGACAAGGGTGGCTGCTGATGGCTTTGATTCCTTGCCACCACGTTTTTTCTTGTTGTGATACCAAATACAAAAATTCCTAAACATTGCTAAAATTGCAGCTGCTGTAGCATTTCAACGGTGCGGTGTTTAGGGAGCGGATTTTTTTAAATTGGAAGGCATTATTTTTATATTTCAATGTATTCTTTTTGCTATGCTTAATTACTATAAGCAATAACTTCCCATTTACAGTGTGAACATTGTGTTTTGCAACATTCAGAGATTGTATTATAGAGTACTATTTTTTTCATATTTTGATTGTCCTTTCACTACTGATTTTGTCACCAAAAATTACATAACACAATTATAAAAGGATAAATTAACTTACAAATTAAGTTACCCTTGATTTTGGTACAATTTCTGCTTAGAGTTGCAAGTTCACCTACTCATGCCTTTATTATGCTGGAATTTAAAGTCTTTGGGATGTGAAAATACAATCGTTGTTGTTGTTATTGTTATTATTAGCTGCCTCAGAGGTAGAGCACCGGTGATTTGGCTTTTAAGCCAAGTCCCAGGATTACACCCCTGGCAGAGGGGAGGCTGGCGCGAGCAGGTGTGGGTGCAGTGGCACACGCCCCGAGTCTGGGGATGGGGCCGGGGATGTCAGGGAAGGGAGCTGGCAGTAGATGGCACCAGGCTTTCACCGCTGGGAGCGGCGGCTGGGCTGCGCTGGGGCTCTCCCCGCACGCCTCGCTGCTGCCTGCCTTGATGCCGCCGGAAGGCACGGTGCCGTGCAGCCCGGGATGCCCGGGCCAGGGTCACCGAGGGTTCCTGGCATGGCTGCGGTGACACCGACGTGCCCAGCGCAGCGCAGCTCCCGAGCGCGGGGGGCGGCTGGCACAGGTTCGTACAGCTTTGCACTGTTGTCGCCTTTCTGTCTCTGATGCTGATTTAACCCTACAAAATGTGTTTATCTGAACTAAATGTTAGGCTGCTGAAACCGCCAGAAAGCTTTACGAAGATCACACAGTAAGGGAAAAAATTACTTGTTGTGTCCTGCGCGTTTGCGCTGCGCGTTACCCAGAGCGGGGATGGCAGGCAGGGTGCTGGGAGACCCCACCTGGGAACCGGTGTCCTGGACTTGAAATAAAGGGGACACGAACACAGCTGCAAGCTACTGGGCTGCCAAAGCCTTTTTTCTCCTTTCAAGAAAACAAAACTATGTCTGAAGAGTACCAAATTTACCAGATTTTATGAGCAGCAGTGCAAGAACTTGCAAGCTCAAGGACAGCATTGAATCACATCCCACTGAGGACACACCAACGCAAAGATGTTTTCTCCATCCCTTTGTAATTTTCTATAAACCAGGTTTTTTGAACAGAGACTGTATTGTTCTGAGAACAACAAAGTGAGTTTAATGTGAAAATTAACTCTCCTTTGTGGGAAGAAATGTTTGTAAGGGCAAGTAGAAGCCTCAGTCCCCACACCACAGGACACCATCAGAGAGCGGATAAGCCGTCTCTTATGAGTCCTTCGGCTTGTAAGGTCATAGGTTGGATGGACAGGCATTTGTGCCTGTGCTTTCCTCCTGCAAAATCAAATTGGGGAAGGTTTTAGAATAACTGGAAATGTTGATACTAGTAAATACCTATAACATGTTACTGTTGAAATGTTTGTTTCCAGGTGTATGCCCAAATGTCAGAAATCTTGGGGATAACAGGTGACAACCATGTTCTGGAAGCATTTATGACAAAAATGTAAGTTTGTGCTTGGGTTCTATTGTATTTGTTGTTTGTTTGGTCTTTAACATGCTGTCAAGTTTGCTCTTTGCTAGGAAAATGTTTTCTGTGAATTTGAACTATTGAAGTAAGGATTAACCATTTTCAGAAGGACCCATATCTTACTTTCTGAAGATCACATCTTACTTCAGGCCTCTAAGTGAACAGTTGCAGCTCAGTATTTCCTCCACAGTGCCCTTATCCCTTCTCAAAATGGCTTATGGGGGTAGAGCTGAGATGTCAGACTCCTGTTCAATGACAGCCTGGCATAAGCAGCCCCCATCCCTCCCCTCTCCTTCCCGCACCCTCGGGTGTGGAATTGCCTGTAAAGCTTCATGGCAATTCAAAGTGAGGAACTGACCAAGTTAAAATAATCTTCCTTTGTTTTGGGAAGGTTCTTTTGGATTGTTTTTTTATTCAAGATCTGGCAAATTTTGCTTTCTTAAAAATACAGACTCACAGAGGAGGGTCCTAAGGCCTCACACTGAAGGAGACAAGAGGCATTGTCATCATCTCTCTTCACATCTCTGGCATTTGGCAGGATAACCTGGTGTGTTATTTTGGCAGGTAAGTGCTGCAGTACTCTCTCTGAAGAATATTCCTAGACAATTACTCTGGAGAACATACCTTTTTCTCATGCCTCTGCTGCAGCCTCTTTCCTTGGCTGCCAGCAAAATTACCCGGATTTTGTCTTCTATTACATGTGGCCTTCATGATATTTGCTAGTTTCTTCTGACACAAAAAGAGTTTCATCTAAAATCACTTTTGCTCTTGAAGCAAAACAAAATGATCCCTCTGAAAAACTGTGAATATACATTAAAAAATCTGGGAGTCCCCAGGAGACAATGAGGTCCATGTGTGCCTGGAGAAAGAGAAACAAGTGTCTCACCTCTTCGTTCTTCAGTGCGGGAGATGCTGCATCCGGTCATTTGCTTCATGTCCTCTGAGTCTGACTTACAGGGCCTTTAAACTCTTCCAGTAGATTTTGGCCTGCTGGACAAAGCTCTCTGCTGGTGTCACCAGGTTGGCCGTGACCTGCTCGGACAGTGCTGAACAGGACTTGTCTTTGCTGCCATGGCAGCCAACCTTGAGAAATAGTAGCAATTCAAACAAGGCCATTTTCTGATATGAATTAACTTTTCTGTGCAATGCGGGGCATAAATGCTTTGCTTCCTCAAAACCAGAAGCTGAGTGCTGTATCTTGCCTTAGGGTAACAGTAGTACCCATCCAACCTTGATACTTATCAGGAGTAGTCTTTGAAGACAGGTAAGTGGAGGGTGATGGATGGAAAAACACTGATGGTGTTACTGTGGAGTTTCTGGAGGCAGCCCATACCGTGGTGCATGATGGCTGGGCTTTGTGTGGTTGTTTCAAACTGCAGTGAAACTTGAACAGCTGAGGAAAAATGAGGCAGAGGACTCTTCTTTGGATACCAGATGCATCAGTTTGCTTCTCTTGCTACTCATTGCTACCATTGAGAGGAATTCCCTGTTATGTTTGCCAGTTGAAGAAATAACATCATTTAACAAGTTGTATGAGCAGTCCTACCTGTGTTTTGATTGGATAGGGTTGTGTTTGCACAACTACTGTAAATTAAGTAAAAAAAAAAAGTCATTTTTTCATGTTAAAGAGTTTAGTGTTAATGGGTTTTAGTGTTACATGGAAGATTTTAAAAGAAAATAAGGTATATAAAAAGCAAAAATCAGTGCTGCTTTTTAGATTACACACTGTAGTTTTATTTTCTCTTTCCTCATGGCTTACTGTGTTTTCATAAAGCTATGAGTTGTTCATTGATTAGATTGAAGATCATATTTAACAGAATGGATGCTACAGCCTGACATGGACACTTCACTGAGCGGCTTTAAGAGGTAGCTCTGAATCCTGGATAAACACAGCTGTGTTTGTGGCAATTAAAATAAAGGGTCTTCTTCCCAGTGGTAGCATGCCAGGTGGAAATTCTGGGTGTGAAATCATAACATATTGATACATATAATCCAAACCCGGCAGTCTGATGGGGCAATCCAGTCTGGCAGCGTTCCTGGTGCTCTGTTACGGGGAATATTCTTAGCACATTTGTAGCAGCAGCAGGCAGGATCCCTGACTGTGAGCCCATTCACCTGTTCCGCCTGTGGATGTAGTGAGTCTTTATAACCACAGGTATTTTAGAAAGCCACTCATCTACTTTTCTGCCTTACCCTACAGATCCAGTTTTTCTCCAAGTAGGTGAAATTTGTAAGATGTTATTCCTCAACAATAGGTTAAAAGGAAGCTCTGGGGAATTTCTAGTGTGCTCTTTGCTGAGTGGTGATATTCCTGTGTGGTACCTGCACAGTGTTTGACAGTGTCTTGTTCTGCCTTGTTAATACCAAGGATTATGTGGGATAGAGGAGTTATGCCTCACAATGGTCTGGTGTGAGTAATGACACCCAGTGCTTCAAATCCCAAAGCGCTGGACAAAGTTCCTTGTGTTAGTAACCTGCCATTGGCACTGTGGGATGATCGAAAGACATCGTCAGTTATTTCCTTCCACTGTGCCATTAAAGAATCCAGTGAAGGATGCATGCAGGAGGCATTTTATCCTTGGTGTGAGGACTAAACATAGCAATGGAATTCATGGTAATGAAACAAGTTGTAGTCTCCCAGGACAAATTAGATATTTTTTGTTCTGCTGCTGGGGACTTAACCTCTTGTGATTGCTTACTGCTGGACACATGGAATTTCTAGTTTTCTGAAGTCTGATGTGAGCTCAGGAATATTTTTTGACGGATTTTGCCATGTAGCTTTAACCTGTTCTTTTGAATTCACTACTGGCAGCTTTGCAGTGGAGGATTGGTGGTCAAACTCAATTCATTAACAGAAGACAGTTTGAAATACTCGTGTCATAGCTACCAGTAGCCACTGTTCTGTTCGTGGACTGAAGGCTGTACGACATAAATATTCTTCAACAAACAGGAATATTTTGAGATTTGTCAATTTGACCTTCAGACTGTAGTTCCAAGTATGACTGTCACATCAGATCCTAGATCTTTTATCACCTTTCCTTTGGAAGTTAATGAATGTGCCTTTTACTGAATTCCTGCCAAACCATTTTTGAGGGGACAGAGTTTTATGTAGCCAGAATATCCATTAATGGCTGTATTTCCATTTTCCATTATTATCAAAATCACAGAGAAATGATTTATAATGAGGTGGATTCACAAAATATTTTCCCAAGTATTTAGTGGCTTTGGTCGTGGTAAAATAAGTGAACCATGAATGAAAGATACGTGTCCAAGCATTGCTGTTGGATGCCACTATGCTGAATGCACATATATGTGTCAACAGAGGGATTTTCCATGTTACAACTTTTAAGTGTGGATCTCTGAATATTTTTCGGAACACTCATACTGAAATGGTTCCTTGAATCATAGCAAACTAAAACTCAGTATTTTTACTCATGATAGAATGTGCAGTTTTTAACTATTCACCTTTGTCCAGCTCTAATGAAAAGTATATATCCCATTGCTGTCTGAGCCACCGAGAGCTTTCAGGGTAAGTGATGATAATCTGTCAGAAATAATTAAAACCTGACTGTACAGAGCTTTCTTGCCAACAAATTGCTATCTGTGTTTTTACTGAAACTTCAGCACCACATAAGGAACAGATTTTCAAAGCCTTTTCAGGGGATTTGGAGGCCCATTTTTCTTGCACTGTAATGGGAATTGGATAGCACATCCTTAAGGAACTTTGAAAGTTTTGCTTAAAATGTATGATTTTTTTTTCATCTTTATGATTCCTGCAATGCCACTACGTTTGTAATATCCTTAACTTGCGAGCAAGGCTGTTCATAAATTTACATTCCCAATTCATGTAATTCTTATATAAGTTTACAAGGTTTTCACTCTCTCCTTGAATTATTTAACAAGCAAACAAAACCCCAAAACAACCACCTCACCCAAACTTGGTGTTGTATGGCAGTCATCATCTCTTCTGGCTGGTAGCAACTTAACCTTTTGCAGCTGCTTCCTTGGCATATTCCCAGATCCACTGTGCACGGGAGGTGCAGCAACCTGTGTGTGTGCAGGCAGAGCAGTGTTCCCGGAATTCCTCTGCAGTGTGATGGTGAACTTGCCATTACCTTTCAGAAAAGGGGTTCAGGGCCCCCTGGAAAGAGGATGGATTAATTCTTTAGGCACTTAAAAATGACCTGTGAGCAATATTTGAGACCTTAGCATGCAATGCTGAATGAAGCAGGTACCACCATCCCCGTGACCAGATGGGTTTCCCTCTTTGTGCACAGCACATCCCCACTCTTCAGTGCTCCCTTTCCTGTGCTTTTGCCTTTTTCCCCTTCATCTCTGACTCTGTTTCCTCCTCTAAATTTTACATTTTTAAATTGCACTGCGAGTTTTTCAGTTCTTTCTTCTAAGCTGAGCTCTGCTGTGCTTCCCCAGGAAGAGTTCCCATGCACTGCTGGTGGGAAGGGCTGTCCTGTGCTGGGCACCAGCGGGGCTGAACTGGGGCACAGCACTGTGACACAGCCCTTGGGTCTGAACAGGTGCTTCCCTGAATTGTACACTGGGGATAGGACAGGAAATTAAGGAGAATAGAAGGGTTCTGAGTGGCATAAAAGTCATGAAATGGATATAAGAGTCTGGAAGTGGATGTCTTTGCCTTGATGCTTTCCCTGGCTGAATAGATGAATGACTTGGAGCATGCCAAGAATTTTGATACTTTTGTGGATGATACAGTAACCCTTTTCCCACAGAATTATAAATTGGTGTACACAGCCATTATTTGACTTCCCCTCCTAGATTTTAGGTTAAAATACACAGCCTCTTAAAATAATGCTTTAAAGTCACTGAATTAAGGTCAGAGGTGTTTGGTGTGCTGACAGGACTGTGTTTGTAAGCTGTCGTGGTGATACAGCCTCAGAGTAAGCGGGGGGGTTCCGAGCCTGGGAAGCTGCTTTGGTGCAGCTTTTAGAAGCTGAGGTTTTATTCTTGTCTTCTTACTAAAGGCAAACTATAAGCAAGTATTTGAAAGTGTACTGGATTCTTAAGCTGTTTCATTTAGACTTTTCAATTTCTCCTAGCTTTTCAGAGCAGTGTTACTCTCTTTTGGGTTTGTGTTTGTGAGTAGTTCAGCATTTTGATGCTGGTATTGTTACTGAAATTGGAAATATGCTGCCATTTTTTGTTTCCACTTTTTTTGTACTTCAGTGCTCATCTCCCGTAGATGTTTTGGTGAGTTTGGCATTGGTGTAGCTTTGGATGAAGCTCTTGTTTTCTGTGACTCATCTGGAACTTCATGGTTGTTTCCTTTGACTCTGTTACATTTAGTTCACCTTTTAAATCACTAGATCACTTGAGCAAGAAAGATACAGGGACGCTGGCACTTGGTTTAAGAGCTGTCTTGCCATGATTTCTGAGACCTGTAAATTTTTCTGCTCTTTCATTCCTTGGCTTCTCTTCCTTACATACTGGAAAACTGCTTTTTGTATTATGAGATTCCTCTCCAGATCTTTAGAAGTTTTCTCAGATACTTATAAAGTTTTGTGAATGTTTCTTAAAATACTATATTTTATGTGTGTTTCATCTTGCCTGATACTGGCAAGGCGGAAACAGAAATGGGAATTGCTGTGATTGCCTCTGTTCACTCACGAGTACTTTCTAGCTTTTATATTATTGCTCCATCTTTCAGCATCCAAATACAGCCCTGAACTGAAAGAACAGATGTAGACAAAAGCACCCTGAATGTTGGATGGAGAGACTTCCTTACACAATTTTAATCTTCTCTTCAAGCTGTCACTGTGGCTTCTTGTTTTTCTTTAAATGTCTTGTAACTGAAGGATAAAGATGTTGTTCTTTTGCAAAATAGCCTTTTTATGATTTTGGTATTGGTGTCAAATCTGGATAGTTCAAATTCCTTTCTATCGCTTTGTATGGTATATACTTGTTAAGGATTTAGTGCAACTATAAACACCTCCAGAACTCCCCATAGTAGGGATAAACTGTGAATTATGGACGTGTTAGAATGGGCTGTTTCTTTAAGGCAATCTGGACCCCTATAGCTCTTCATAGAGATTTTATAAAGTAAATCAATGTCTGTCGGTAAATTTAAATTGAGGAATTGCTTTGGTAATTGCCTTGTTATGTGCCTTTTCCTGAGCAAATAATACTAAACATTAAGATGCTTTAAAATGTGTTATTGAGTTTATAACTTCCTGAAAAAAAATAGTTTATGTGTTGTATACATTCCTTAGCCTCTGAATACGTAAAACCAATAATCAGTGATGATTTTAAGGTGTTTAACATCTCTTCCTCAGGTTCTCTATTCCCAAAATTGAAATCCTACTGCATCACGGTATAAATAGCTGGTGCTGATGGTATCTCTTACATCGTGGTCTGTCATCAATGGATGGGACAGCTGAAAGCGAGAATCACTGTGCGTGTTCCACAGACAGGGAACTGAGCTGTACGAAGCTGGACTGACCCGTTGGACTGAGAGTTTGAGGCACATCCGGCTCCCCAGACAGTGGTCACAGCACCACCCTGGCAGAGTTCCAGGAGTGTTTGGACAAAAGTCACATGATGTGACTTTTGGGGATGTTCTGTGCAGGGCTGAGAGTCTGACTCGATGATCCTTGTGGCCCCTTTCCAACTCAGCTTATTCTGCGATTCTGTGAATTTGATGTCGTGGTCAGGAATAGGTGCTTGGGCTTCCAAGCCAGGAAATCACAGAGCCTTTTTATTTGAACGGGCTGGTATCCAAATGCAGGGTGTCAGAGAATGGACCAGGCTCTGCTCAGTGGTGCCAAAAATAGGACAAGAGGCAATAGGCACAAACTGATTCCCAGAAGTTCCCCCTGCACAGGAGGCAGAGCTGCTGCCCTGGGCAGGGCCAGCCCTGAGCAGATGGTGCAGAGAGGCTGTGCAGGGTCCCTGCCTGGGGCTGCTGCAGAGCTGTGTGGGCACTGCTGTGCCCTGTGCTCTGGGACGGCCCTGCTGGGGCACAGAGGTGGCACCGGGGCAGCCCCTGGGGGCCCCTCAGCCCGACCCGGTCTGGGGATCTGTAACCTCACTTGAAAAAAATTACATTCCTCTACTTTCCTGGCTTCAGTTTACCCCTTTCATCTGAAGGCCAACGCCACCTCTTCACCTCCTGTTGAGTCGAGCAGGTGAACACACGAGGTCCCATCCCAGGTCCCTCGGGTCTGCACTGATCACGCACAGCACAGCAGCTCTCGGGGGTCCTGGCCCTGCTCCACGTCTCGCCCTTGCCCTGCGGAGCTGCCGATTTCACCGAAAGGCTGACTCTGAGCTTGCTGTCAGCAGTGGTGAGTGCTGTGACGAGGTGTTCCCCGAGGATTGGTAATAGGACTAGTGTTATCCTATAGCACTGGTTGTCAATCAGAGTGTGCTGCTTAAATGCCTGAGCAGGGCTGCAGGTGGGAAATGCAGTGTCTCCAGTTCAGTTAAGTGTTGGTGTGGGGAAGAGGAGAATTACGGATTAGTACAAGAGCTGCAGGGTAGAGTGTCACTGGGAACTGGGTACATCAGTAGCTCTCTGAACTGGCCGATAATTTGTCGGTGCCCCTTTACTCCTACGGAATTTTTCCTAGGGATTTTATAGTAATTTGCTTTTATTTTGTGAAGAGTTAGGCAGATAAATACTACACAATTCAAGTGGACAGACACAGTGATGGAAAATGAGTAAGATAGATATAAGTAAGACTAAGCTTCAGATAATCTATTTCATTATGACAGATTTTTTAAAGAATTAATCAATTTGTCACAATATTGCAAAAAAAGTGTGGATCCCTTTGCTCGGGAAAATTATATGACATGTTTTTGTAGCATTTTCTGTCTCATAAATGAGAAGTTCTAAGACCTATCACAGAAATACCTTTGTAATATAATCACAGAACCACAGAGTGGTTTGGGTTGGAAAGGAACCTTAAAGATCATCTTGTTCCACTCCCCTGCCATGGGCAGGGACATCTTCCACCACCCCGGGGTGCTCCACGCCCCATGGGTATGGCACAATGTATTATTAGAAAATAATAGTGCAAAAATTAATATGAGACTTCTGTCCTTTTGCATGTCACATGTTTAAACAAATTGGGATATGAATGTTGATTCATTTTGGTTTATCTTTTTCTATGCATAGTTTTTAAAAAGTGTGCTTATTTCTACCTACTTCTTACCAGCGAAAGAGAATCATATAACTATTTGCTTATGGTCACCTGTCCCATTCCTAAACTTCTTGAAGTCAATACCATTGATGAGTTCAACAATATTGGGAACGGGATTGATTCTGCTGTCAGCTGAGAAGAGGATTGGTTCTACCTGGAGGATGAGGCGACTCAGATATGCAGCATGTGTTGGATCTCAAACACAAGCCTCTTAACGTGTCCTGTTAAAAAAAAAGCCTGATTCTGAGTTCCTCAATGTGCCACTGATAAAGCAGCCATGACTTTACACATGGATTTTCGTCTGGATTCAGATATTTGTGTGAAATTCTTATCCAGTCATGGATGCTAACTTGCTCTCTGTTGCAAACCTTGTGTAGCTTATTCTAATTAATACTCACTTACCATAAGTTGCAGAAGAATGTTTGTTCTTGGAATTTTCAGTCAGTCAAGCAAGAAGATTGAAAAAAAAACAACCCTAATAGCAGTGTTTGATATGACACAATATTTAAAGGTATATGACAGATAATAAACCACCAGGGCTCATGACAGCAACTTTTCAGTAATTTTCTAGAGGGGGTTGTTACACAAACAGAGGGGAAGGCACCTGGAATATGACAATTGGTATCATTTTATTTCTCCATAGAACTCTAATATTGTAAGAATAATTTTAATATATTTCCTTGGGTTGAAAGATGAGTGCAGGTTTTCACATTCTGTAAGTGAATTTTGTTTAATGAAAACCATACAAGGTGTACTCCTATATGCTGACTTGAAATACCATTAAGCAGCTAACTTGATATTTTAAATATGCATGTGTTTATTTTCTCGTGGCATCACAGAAATCAGACTGGAAAGGACTTGAAGCATTGCTAAGGAATTCAACAAAAACAGAATGAGAGACATTTATTTCATTAACAAGATTTATGAAGGAACTAATGAGCTCTCTTCTCCTTTCTGCTAGATACTTATTGCTTCTGTAGGATTCAAAACACTTTCAGAATCCCCATGAAGTGTAACACAGGCACCTGACTGCGAGTGCTCGCCCGGTTACTCCTGGAAGTCTGTTTGCTGACAGAGCCAGCCTGGCATTGCTGCAAGCATTCAGCATTTCCTGTTGTCTTCTGGAGGCTTGCAAAGGTGTGTATTCCCATGGGAGCTCCCCAAAAGTCGGGTCAGGATACACTCTTGGTGCAAATAATACTTTCCAAGGCTGAAAAGTCTGCGTAGCTTTCAAATTGCTCCCAGTATATTTGCAATAAATGAGCTTCTGCTTATGAAATGGATGCAGTAATACCAGGACCTAGAAAGGATAAAAAAATAGATATTTAATAACCTAAGTTCTCTTGAAGATTAGCATTGTGACAGAATTGTGGGGTTTTTCTTTGCAGAAACTTGCTAACTGTTGCCAGAGTGGTTTTAGACCCCTCTGCGTGCTCAGGATCTACAGCAGCACTGTCCTCATAAATAAACTTCTTTACCAGCAGAGTGAAGTGTTGAAAGACCAGCAAAAAGAGAGATTAGCTGGAAACACAAATACCCCAAATGTGTTCCATTCCAAAGATTCCAACAGGAACTCTGAGCGTGGTGGCTCTGCTGCTTGGAGGGGCGGGCTTGGGCCAAGCAGCTTTAATGCTGCTCCGCTTCACCGTGAGCTTGTATTAGTTAAGTTTGAAATTGTGTTCCCTGGCAAACCATAAAAGATTTCAAAAGTATTAGACACCCACTTTTGTGCTGGAATTTAATATGCAACTTTTTATTGGAAAATAATCGTCCTTGTCTGGCGAAATCCACCATGCAATATTTCTGTTAGTAGGCATAATGCAATAAAGACAGGGAGGGCTATTTATCACTACAAATTTTGAGGATTTCAGGATTCTTTTTATTATTTTAATATATTTCTTTGGTATTAAATCAGAAAAATGATAAATTACACCTGTCCAGGCTGTTTTTCCTTTTTCCCAGAAAATGATGTACAACCTAATTTCACTGGTCATTTTGGCTTTTAAAGATATGTATTTTTTTCCTATTAAAAACTCTACCAATAGGGGTTTTTTTTAATAATAATACTGAAGTACTTTTTATTTCAAACATATGAAGTAGTTTATAACTACTTCCTGGCATTGCAAACTTTGGCCTTTTCACATTATATTAGGGGTTTTTTTTAAAGGCATTAAGTATATATTGCTTTGAAAGAAATAATGTATTGTTAAGATGCTAGATCCAGTGGATCAATTTTCAGTATTTGAAATAGATTAAATTGTGGCTGGCCTGAAAGGTTAAAATAATAATTTATTTCAGTACTTTCCTGTACACTGATCAGCTTTTACACAGACTTAGAAATTGGTGTTTTTCCTTTTTTTACATACTTTATCATCTTTTTCTAACGGATAATGTAGAATTAAAAGCAAACTGTAATTTCAGCAACTGCACTACGTAACAGGAAAAAAAAGAAGAAAAACCATACGAAGGTATCAACAACAAAGGCAGCAAATGATTGGGGTTGGTATCGTGGTTTACATTACTTTCACAATTATTCCAGGTTTGCATATTTCGAAATGTATTAGTCCAATTTGATTTCAAAGCTCAGTTATTTGAATTATAAATCATTATGTCCCTCCTAGCTGATCAGTTGTGAAATATCTTTGAATTCATTTGCATAATGGAATATGTTAGTCATTCCTTTATGTTTGTGAAGCCGTAGTGCTCTCTCATGCATGTTTAGTTCTTTCTAATAATTAACTTTTCCACTGTATCTTTTTGTAGCAAAATAGCTGCAGTTTTATTATTATTTTGTATGGTAACTTGGGGTAAAATAATTTTAGTCTCTTAAACATTCTCAGTCCCCGTCTTTGTCAGCCTTATGTTATTAAAGGCTCTGCCTTGTAATTGGGGGGGGTACCAACTATGTAGTTTTGCAATATAAAACCAGGTAATCACATGTTGGATGTTACAGATTGACAGAGAAACAACTCTTAAAACTAAATTAGGAGATTTTCCAATAGCAGGCAGCTATAAAACCTATTCTTACAATGTTACCTGTTTAAAAAGAGTTTAATCCACTTAAAACGAAAAGGAAAATTGTTTATTCTTATAAAAGTTATTGAACTCTTTAGTCAATATGTGCAGGGATGGCAGAGTGAAGCAAGCACTCAGAAAAACCCCAGTAACAGCAGTAAGTGTGATGGCTGTTTGGGAATATCTGTGTGTTCCGGATGTTCTGGGACGTAAAAGCCTTGCTGAAGTCGAGGTAAACAACATCCCCTGCTCTATTTTAACTTTGGTGAAGTGTTTGACATGGCTTAGTATGGATGTGGTGTATTTTTATAACAAAAAATAAACTTGTAACCAAAATGAGTGAGATTTTTGATGGGTCGGGAAGATCTCCAGGGTGCCTGAGGCTGCGCTGCCGGGCAGCCGCAGCGCCACTGCCCGGAGCCACTCGGCTCCAACACTGGCAAAAACACTTTATTTACATGCTGATGACGTGGGTTTATCTGGGACACAAACACCGTTTATAGAGCTCAGGAAGCCTTTGGACAACCCTCTGGGGCACACGGTGTGACCCTTGGGGGTGGTTGTGTGCAGGGCTGGGAGCTGGGCTCGATCCTTGCGGGTCCCTTTCCATGCAGTTTATTCTGTGATTCTGTGATTATCTGAAACTTTCTGTTTAATTATAAAAGCCATTTAGTTCTTGTGTCTCTTTTGTGACTAGAATATATGCCATGAAAAGTAATTGCTTTAATTAATAACAGATTACGGTCTTTAATGTCCTAAGGAATCTCTCTATTATATATATTTCTAGAGGAAATTCAGATATTATTTCAATGTACATTTGTTGTTGTTGCAGTTAGGATTTTTTTCCTCACTATAAGTTCCTGAAAGTTTGTACAACCTGCCCATAATGTGCAAGTCTGCTTTTTCCTTAACTTTTGCTACTTATAATCTCCTGAAAAAGCTTGTGGAAACAGAGGCTGTGAAATTCATGCTTCAGAACCACACAGTAAGTTTTCTTACTAAGTTAAAAAAAAGTGTGGGGTAAATTCTGTAGAACACTTAACTTTTCCCCTCCCGTGTCCCTGAGACACCTCCTGTGCTGCTGGGGATTCCTAAACCAATCCAAGCGCAGCTGAGCTGTGCAGTAAATATCTTACAGTCAGTATTTAAATCACTGCCCATCAGCTTCTGACATTGACATTGGCGTTGACAGCAACACTGCATTTGGTGCCTTCTGCTGAAGAAATAAGCAAAAGGAGTTGATTTTTATATTAACTCTTAAGGGTTTACAACATTAAGTGCCCGACTAGGTGTTCTGTGTTTCCAGGGTATCCATTAGGCCAGAACCTTCCAGCTTCTGCCAGAAGGTTTTTTATTTCACTTTTTCATGCAAGTTCCCAATACACAAAGATTCTCTGAGTTTTAATAAACAGGTAGAAGTTGTGTTTTAGGAACTGAATTTTAAAAGTGAGGTGTACATGAACCGTCCTTTCTGTGTGCTTGTGCAAGCATTAAATTGCAGTGTTCTTAACTTGTGAGTCAAAATATACTTTCAAACTGTGAAAACTGGCATTTTTAGACGAAAAAAGCATTGCAGAGTTGTGTTCTCTGGGCTTTTTCTGTGTGTTTGTTTTTTTTGTAATTAAATGAAGAGCTTTATATAAAATCCTTTTATGTGAATGATAAATAATTTATGTGGAAACAAAATTAGGATGAATTTTTACTGGTGGGAATTGCTTTAAGTAATTGATGTAGAAACATTTTTGGAGATTAATTGAATAGAGTAAATTGAGAATATTTACATTTTAAACTATATGCATTGCCGTGACTGGCAAAATTTAATTTTAGTAGGAAAGAACAGTAATACATGGATGCCCTATCCCTGTAAGGCCAGGCTGGATGGGGCTTGGAGCAGCTTGGGATCGTGGAAGGTGGCCCTGCCCATGGCAGAGGAGTGGAACGAGTTGATCTTTAAAGTCCCTTCCAATCCAAACCAGTGTGTGATTTAATGATTCTAAGATACTGATATTTCCTTCAAAATGCACTTTGGTTTGTGTTGAGTTACTTAAGCCTCATATGAATACAATTAGACTTTAAATTCCTCATGTGTCCCAGGTTGTGTTTTTAATATTTTTGTGGCATTGCGAATTGCATCATTTTGTCCTTAGTCCAAGATGTTTTGTGTTAAGTATACAGGAACTAAAAGTAATAGAACAACACTGGTAAAAGTTATGTTTAAATAAAAGTTTTTACTAAAATGAATGAATTTTAGTTGCTTCTTTTTCTGCTTTACCAAAAGAAGTAGATCTGAGCTGTAGGAAGTCACTTCAGGAGCTCTTGGGCATGGTTTGTCAGTGTCCTCAACTTGCAGTCCTGCTCAGGGCCAAACCTCCCCTGGGAGCCAGGTCTGAGACACTGTTAATTGCTGCAAGCCACACACAGCTCTGCCACAGCTGACAGGGGAGGCATCTCTTCTTTCAGAGGGCATCAGGATGTGTTTGTGTAGTTTGAATTATAGAAAATGAACAAGTTACCATGGTTTATTTAGGATAGTTTCTTCTTTCCTTACTAATACTGTGCTGTTCAGGTGATGGGATGTGACTTGTTCAAGAGTGGAAAAGAAATATATAGGCAGTAATTTGGGTTGCTTTTCTAAAACTTACACATTACTTTATTAATATGGCAATACTGTAAAGGTTCCTAATTGCATAATCTTTCTTCACTGCCTACACTGAAATTCAAAACAGACCTGGCACATAAAATTTCCCTTACCCAATTTCCAGAAATATCTGGTTTATCACTGAAGCATTGGTCACAATCAACACAGGACATTCTGGTAGTTCTTTGGTCTTCTTGGCTTTTTGAAAAAATATGCTTGAGATTCCGCCTGGGGAAGGGTTCACCTTGATTGTGGATGTGTACACAGCATCTCTGTGGATACTGACTCCAGTGGTGTGCAGCACTCCACGAGAGGTGGAGTGTGACCTTTCCTGTCTCGGAGTAATTCAGGTTTCTCCTGAGAACTCTGTAAATGAGCCCTAAAGCTGCACAGGGCAGGATGCAGATGGCTCCTGTTAGTCTGTACCCTGACCATCATGGGACTCTCTCTAAAAGATTTGGCCTCTTTTATTTTCTCTGAGGAAAGTCTGGTAAGCAATTAAAGGGGGAAGAGCGTCGGGAAATGCAATGCTCTAGAAACAGTTCAGCTCCTAAGAGGGCAAGAGGAAGCTGATGCTGGTCGAGCAAAGAGATGGGGAGCACGGAAACTAAAAGTGTATCGGGACTGCCTGAGGAGCTGGATCGGCAGATGGAGGAATGGAGACAAACAACTGGATTGGAAGAAGGCACAGGGCCCCGAAATGCCAAATAAAAATACTGATTCCAGTTGAAAGGAGCAGAAAGATGGCAGAGGAGACAGGCAGAGATGGAGAGGATTGGATTTTCCCAAAGTCCATCACACCCTTTGCTGCCAGTGAAATCCAGCACAAAGCCCCTCACCCTCTCGGGTTTGCTGCAGGTGCAGGATGCAGGTCACAGATTTGGGCAGACCCTTCACTAGTTTAAGAAAGTCCTTGAGCACAGATTGTGCTTTGAAGGCTCCATAACTGAGCTGACAAGCGAGCAGCAGTAAGTTATTGAATGTATTTCCTTTTCTTTTAAAAAGATCTGGAAAGCCCTGTGTTAGAGGGGAGCAGTTCAGGTTGCAAAGCTGGGTATTCGGGACAGAGGAAATAGCAGGGTTGGGATGGCCACTGCAATTGTAAATATTGACATTGTTACAGAGCAGTTTTAATTGCAGGATCGCAATTATTTCAGAGGATATTTGACTCTTTCAGTTCAGAAGATGTGTCATCCTAGCTTCAAGAAAAGCTACTACGTACTGTGATTGTTTTTCCCGGGGTGTTGTCTGAATTTGTCAGTCCCCGGTGACTGCTCTTCCTGGTATTGTTTCTTTTTGGCCTTTTCTGTCATTCTCACTGTTGCACTGGGGTGAGTGATTTGGTCTTGGCAGTATCCCCAAAGATAAGGGGCTGGAATTAGGCCTTTTTTACAGATGGGTGTGTGAAGTGTGGAAACTAAACTGTAAAGCTCACACTAACTTTGCACAACCAGTTTAACACTCAAGACTCCTCCTAACTCCACTTGTAACTTGGTTTCCCAGAGTTTGCCCATGAGGAGAGGAGGGAGATAAGCCCTATAGCAAAGAGCCCTTTAAAGAACATAAATTAAATTCCTACTCTGAATTAGTCTCGAGGGGGATGAGCGTGGGAGAAGCCTGCTACCCTCGATAGGGCCGAAAGCAGGTGAGGGCTGATCCTCGCGCGAATCGCCGTTTCTCAAGATTTGTCCACAGTTACTTGTTCAGGATCATGACAAAACGAAATCAATCCAGGCTTCCAGGATACCTTTCAGCTGCTGATCTCTTTCCCTCCTCACAGCGTCTTGTGTCTCCTAAACTCACACTTTCTGAAACAAATGAGGCAGTGCCACACGAATAATCCCAACACGGTCCAGGTTCGTTTCCAGGGCAGTTTCATTCTTTATAGCAAATAGGTAGGAGGCAGGAAAAGATATGAACATAAAAGATTGCAGTCTAAATATCATAAACTACACATGTGAAAGGGTCTAATTTATTATTGTAGCTTTAAATTTACCATTTTCTAACTATTGAATCTTGACTTTCTTATGTGAATATTCTTGTGGGGAAGTGAACAAATACTGTAGGTTGAGAGAGGAAAGAGAAATATAAAAAGGAGAAAGGTGTGGAATGTGGACACGAGCCAGTCTTAGATACAAGTTGTGTGGAATCAATGATTTGTGTTCTTTTTAGCTCAGTAAAATGTGTCATAGCTCAGGTTTTTGTTCCTGCATGTCCCATGAAGTTCCCACGATGTCAGTGAGATTCTCTGTGGAAGCCTCAGAGCCTGACCCTTCTGAACAAGTGCAAAGATGATACTTTTGCTGGTTTGTTCTGGTTTCTTTTCCTGTAGGCGAAGATGAGGATGAGTTTGAGAATTTCATGCTCCCCCTCACAGTTTGGTTTGAAAGTGTGGCTCAGACACTCAACACTAGTTTTGAACAAGAAGAAACAAAGGTAGGTTTATTTCTATTATAGGGGAAGAAATGATGCGTGGTAAAAGCTGAAACTGGGGCAAGCATTCAGCAGCAAGCTTGTCACCTCTGCTGGCAGTCTCCCCTGACACCTGTTTACCTGTTTGTGGGTATTTGTACCTGAATACATAGATTTAATTAGGAATGTAGACAGTAGAGATACAAAGGCTGCAATTACTATCCTAAAAAAACTTTGTACAAAGATTGAAAAGGCATTGGGATTTCTCCAGTGTTTTGCAGATCAAGGGACCCCATTTAAGGCTCATTTATAATCAAGGAGACAGATTTTTCTTCAGTGATAGCTTATCTGTTCCATATTCCCCTTTTCCATGCAAGTATCCTGTTTGTGTATATTAACATATTTATTTGGGGGTATGAGGAGACATGTAACACACTTGATAAAACACTGCTGCTTTAAAATATTTTTTTTTTCCAAACAAGAATTTATTATATAAATCAAGACTTTATTAAATGGCTGGGCATATATGTATAAATTGGAACGGGTCTTGAAGTATTGCACCCTTAAACTGAACAAAGTGATTAGGATAACTGATAGCTAAATAAGGTTTTTATGTGCCTGTGGGAGCCATATTAGGATTGATTTGACAAGGCAGTTCAGCTGTGGCAACAGTCATAATATCTAACACAACATTATGTTTTATTAGTAAAATCCTTAAGTGTAGCAAGCTGTTTGTGTCAAAACAACAGTATATTTTAGGGAAGAAAAAGACTTACTGGATAGAAGGTGCATCATCAGGAATGATAATATATTAGAGCACTCTTGCATTAAAGAGATCTTCTTCTGCCATCACTGAATCAGTAGTTAACTGCACACTGGAGTGCTCACTTCAGCTGCACAGGGTCACTTTGAAGAAACCTTAACAGTAATGTTTAATTTGCTACTTTAAAATATGATGGCAACTTAAACGCTGCATCATCATATTTATCTACATTTCTCACAAGAAAATAAACAGATATTCTCAAAGAATTTGGTAAATAACTGGCTGCAGCACGTCGCTGACATTACCCGAAGATGTGCAGTTCACAGTCATCGCTTGAATTAAGACAATATTTTTTTTATAAGTTGTACTAAGGGTTATTTTGACAATTATTTAATTCTGGTTTCCTCCTTTGTTGTTGCTTTATGTATTTAATTGTAATCACTTTTCATTTATAAAATAGACTCAGTTCACCTGTCTTGAATTCACCTCTTCTATGTTCAAGTTATAAATCCTAAAAATTAGAACAAGGAGGTCATTCGATAGCATAACCATTCCTGTAGGAAACTGGATTCCTCTTGTGTGAGGATTCAATTTATTAAAATAATTTTGCCATTGTCCTGTCTGGATTGCTTGAAACTGTCTTGGTAGAGAAATTTTAATGGAGTGCCAGTGATATATTCCTAAACTAGCAAGTTCTTAACGACCCTGGAAAGTGACTGCTTGATTACACTTTAACGGTATTTGCAAATAAAATCACAAGTAATTAAGGGGAAATCTCCAGGCTTTTGAGCAAGTTTGATGCATGATAACTGCCTGATTCAGCTTCATCTAGAGTAATGCTGTGTAGACAAGAGCTACTGAGATCAATAGCAACATAATGATAGTGGCAGAATTAAGTGAGTAACCTGAGAACTGTGTCTTCAAAATGCATGCAGCTGCCACCAGCCAGGGCCACACAGTGCACTCCTGCTTCCGTCCTAAATGTTCATCAAAAGACGCCCTGCAGGAAAATGGAGTTAGATGCTCTTTATTGCTGATCGTGTCTCTTGCCACATTTATCAGGGAAATTGGATTAGCAGTTGGCAGCTGCAGGTAGACAAGGTTCTGCAGTGATTAAATATGCAGCTTGGCTGCATTTGTTGTGACAGACCTTTAGTAAATTCTACTGTAAGCACCATCTGTCTAATTTGTATAAAGAAAACTTGGTGCTTTAAGCTACTGATAAAGAACTAAATCTGTTGCTTTATCATAAACAAAACTTTCGCTCTAAATTATCTTAAACACAATTTATTAGGTTAAAGCCATTTTTCTATCATAATGAATAAATAATACATGCAAAAGTGCTTTCAGGTACTTCATTTTGCAAGTACTGAAAACAAAAACAGTTCAGTTCTTCAATAAAATGCTTAGTATTGCAATCCACGGGGAGATGACACTGTTAAAATATCACTATGAAAATGGTCCAGGACTGCCAAATTCATTTAATTTGTAGGTTTTACTAGGACTTTCTAACTGGCTAGGGGTTTTTTTAGGTTTTTAATATTTCTGAAATACACCACTGAAAAAGAGTTGTAACAAGAGGGATCCTTTTTTCTAAAATACATTTGTAATCGTTACATCTGCGTACAAAGCATATGTTCAGATTTCTTTTCCAGGGATATCAAATATAATTGAAGATGGCTGAAGTAATTATGTGTGTTGCCTTCCTTTTTTCTTTTTCCTTTTTTTGTTGTTTTTTTCTTGCTACTTTCTTCTTCTTCGTGTTTTTGTATTAATAGGAAAAAATTTCCAGTATTAAAACAGTGCCCAGTTTTCTCCTAAGAATATCAAGATTTCTCCTGACAACGTGGGTAAGTAATCTATTGCCTGGGCAGCCGGAATCTCAGTAGTACTTTGTTTATAGTTGTGACATCATCGGATTTGCAAGAAACGCATGGAAAAGGGAACTGTAGAAAAAGCAGTTAAATAGCAACATGCTATCTTTAGCTGGTTTGTAGAAACTCCATGCTGTTAAATTATTTAAAATCCTTGATTTTCAGCTTGCACACATTAAAAGTTTTCACACTAAGTGCCAAATGTTGCAAACAGCACTTTAACAGAATGATTTTGCTTTGATCCCTGTAGCAGTTCCTGAATAATTTATCACAGGTTATTGCCTTAATTCTGGAGAGGGATAGAGCAATAAAGGCAGATGAAAACACTCCAGTTGAAACACCTTGGGGCCTGCTCATTCCTCTGACACGGCTCTTTTGTTGGAACTATTTAGAGGTTATTAAGATGTGTCTCCAGAATTAAGAGTATGCTGTAAGGATGAAGACAGCCATCTTAATTCTAAAGACAAAGCACAATGACCCTTCACCTTTTTTTTCCTTTGTTGTTATTATATAGTAGAATTATGAGGGTAATATTATAGCTGCACCCAGTAGTGCCACTATAGTTAAGGGTCTGTCAGACTTTCCATTACCAGCCCTGTTTTGGGGGCGGTGGGTGTGAGCAGGCTCGTCTGTTCTAGATGGCCTTAGTCTGACACTTGGCACATGTTGGCAAGTCATGGGGCTTTTCTGGGAATATTTACATCTTCAGCTCCATTCCCTTGAAAAAAAATTCATTGAAAAATGTGCTTCAGGACTTTGAAGCAAAATACTGGAATTTATTTTTTAAATGGCTTTGTTATTATTAAATCTTAAGGAAACCTGTCAGTGACATTCAGGGAAGGATATTCTGAAGCTGAAATCTGAACAAAATCGCTTCATTAGCGAGAAGAGCGCTGTATAAACCCACAGAATGCTGACAGGCTCCTCTTGGTGCGTTTCCTGTGTTTCCCGTTCCTTACTCCTCCTCTCACTCTGTTGGCCGCTGCTGGTGGTGCCATTTCCTCTCCCATTGCCCCAGAAAGGGCTGGGATGCAGCTGGGAAAGACGCAGCAGCCTCGGGTATTCCTCCCTACACTGGGAAGTTTCCGGATCCCACGGGATGACACACAAAAAGTAAATGTATAAGTGCGTAATCCTGTTTGTCATTAATAAATTTTATGCACATAAGTGCTATTTGATTACTTACAATGGTCTAAAACTAGATTCTCTTGGGATTTTAGGAGTTTGGGGGGAAGGTTCTTATTGAATGTGAGGTAAGCAAGCATGGAATCTGGGGTGATTTTTGCTCCTGTTAAAGCTTAAGGGTTTTTTGTACCAGTGAGTTAAGTGGATCAGGATTTATCTCGGGATTCTGGAGGCTATTCCATGGGCTGTTCATCCTGTGCTGGCTGTGGCAGTGTTATCTTACTCAGCTGAGTTCTGATGGATCGTATCTAAACCACTGGTTTGCTGGGGTTTTACAGGACAAGAATATTAAATCTAAATCTTAGATCTTGTAGATTGAGGTCATTTATTATGAAGTGTAGTTATGGGCTTTTTAATAACGGTATCTCAATTTAAATAATAGAAAACCAAAAACTGCAGTTTATGTAGTAGTTGTTGTTCTTTCATTAGAGTTCGAGGTCCGGTGGTGTCTGAATCTGCCCAGTGTTTGTGTAGGTTCCTGGAAACCCGGGACCACAGTTCAAAGAAAGTTGGACATCTACTTTCATTAATGGTCTTTAAAGTCTCACAACCAAATTGTTTCTTAAATATATTCGCAAAAGAGTGTTTTCTTAAACCATTTTTTGGTAAAGACAGAATAAGCGTGCTGGAGGCCTACGGGTTGGGCTGGCTGTCCTTTCCCAGTCCATGTCCCACAGCCACACGAGGATGGTGCGCTCTTTGTCCCCAGCAGTGCTCGAACAAAGGTGAGTTCATGTCTTGCCAGGGGCCGTGGCTCCCCTTCTCCCTTGCCCCAGACTTTCTTTTGCAGCCTTGTTATCTCCTTTTTTGTGGCTGGAATGGGCAAAGGAACCAAAATCAGTGTGGAATGTTTCCACTCCTTTGTATCTGTTGCTGCATCCCTGGCTGCCTTCAGAGAGAAGTATAAAGTATTGCTGCCAAGTTCTTTTCATTCTTTATGCTTTGGCCACCTTGTCTGCTGAACAGTTGTTTTTCTGTGCAGACAAAGCAGCACACCAAGTATGAAAATACAGATGAGCATAAAGTTACAATTTTATATTGCATCTTCTCAGTATTGAACACTTCCTCTCTAGTGATTTCAGAGTCCCATTAAAGTTAATGAGAGTTGAGACCTCTGAGCATCTTTGCAAGTTCAGGCCATTTCAATGCACAACAGAAAGGAAATGCAAATATTAAAATACTCCCAGCAACCTCACTAGTCTTTGGTAAAGAACTCCATTTGTCCTGGGATAAATCTCTGTGTGTGCCACCCAAGTCAGCCAGACTGATGAGTCTGTGTATGAAAAGTATAAATTAGTCCTGGTCTAAGCTCACATGGAGCAGTTTACAAGGCATCAGCAGTAAATTGTTCTTTATGTGATCAATTAAAATGAATATGTGGCTCTTATCTTTTATCTTTCTCAACACTATAAATATTGCAGTGTAAGCACCAAGTGGTACATTACTGAAAACCCTGGGTTTAGAGAGAGAACTCCTTGCTGGGGTTTTTTTGCCATGGTTCTATGATTATTTTTTCCCAGACTCTGCAGAACTGTGACCTTTTTTTGTAAAAAGAAAAGAAGTACAAATCCCACCTGCAACGTCAAAAAGAATACTTATGTTTGAGTAAATTGAAGAGTTTGTTTATGTTGTTAAAATATTTTTCATTCACTGGTGTTTCTTATTGATGTCTATTAATTATCCTGAAAACATCCCCTTAGTAGGGGCTAATTATCTATGCATACAGTGTGGTCTGCATTGGAGCAGGAAGGATTCTGAAGCCACACTTCAGCAATTAAAGGGGAAAAAAGTGCATCTCAGGACTAATGTGAAGACAGGCAGAGATTTGCATCATTTCCTCTAAACTGAAAAGTCATTTTTTGAAGAAAACATTACTTGGAAAATTACTTAAAAAACCCCCAGCAAAACAACAAAAGATATGTTAAAATAACAGTGCAATGGGAGTCTCAGTGCAGCCTTAATTGTAGTTTGTTATGAGAATCAGTTAGTCTTACACCATTCAAAATATTACAAGCTTAAATTAACATTTTATTGTTATTATCACTTTAAATATATTAATACAGGAAGCACTTTTAAACGTTAATACATAGTATTCATATATTATGTTTTAATTTCCATTATTCATTATGAGAGCATATAGAATAATCCAAAGCATTTCCTAAGCATTTTCCTAATGTCAGTACTAGAAAACTTGTGGAAATCTTATTTATCCAAGGATCTTTGTGTTTCTTCTGGAAAAAAAAAAAAAAAAAAGGAGGTTTGAGCAAGACATTTAAACTAATGAATCAAAATCAGATATGTGCTCATTATTGGCTGATTATTACTCCATCTGCTCGGCGCTAACGTGAAAATCAATTACGGAGTCTCCTCCCGCTGGCAGCGTGTGCTGGGCTGGGGCGCAGAGCCCCGCACCCGCTCCGTGCCCCTGCCAGGCCCCTGCACCAGGGTAATGGTGGCACAGTGGGGACAGAAACCGAGCTAATGAACTCGTGTAATCAGCTAAAATCACCGCACAATGGCAAACACGCTGTTAACAGAGGTCACTTCTTTGTTGTGCCACACCACTAATCTAGAAAACACATCCGGGGGGGTTTCTTCCCTTTGTACATCCCTCATGTTTTCATAAAAAGAAAAGAAAAAAAAAAGCCGTGTCTTTAATTCTAAACATAATGTACCTACATTTGGTTTAACATCAAAAGTGCTTAAAAAATACCATACAAGTGCTATCTGGGGAGATTTCTTTCTCTGGTATGAATCATGTCTTTAATTTAGTCAGTTACTTTCTATTTATGTCAAGTCTATTAATATCACAACACCTGCAGTTGTCTTGATCCAGAGGAAAATGGACTTCTGCAAACAAAATCAAAATCTTTACATTGTAGTTTTCTTCAAGAAGTAATGATAATGAACTCTGTTTGTTTAAAATATTGGTACTTTTTTAAACTAGCACACACAATAATGCCCCTGGGTATTTTCTTAACCCTACAGAGAAATGCTCTGTATTTTTATAATTACAGTAGCTGTAGTTCTCTCTCAGGCACACAGTCATGTTGGAAATAAACTGCTGAAATACGTAGTGAGGGATTATGGAAATATTTGGTTTATAATTTAGATCTCACAAAACTATGAAAATTAATTATGTGCTTGTTTTATGGACAGAAAAAATAACATTTAAGAACAATTATATGATTTACAAGAAATCAAGCTTTTACAAGTATTTTTATTTTGAGTCAATTGTGAAGCTCTACTCTTCACTAATAATCTTCTTGGTTAAGAAAGGGAAACGCATCAATATCAAATCGCAAGTAGGAAATTATCCTTTCAGGACTGACAGGCTGTACAGGAGCCCCTGCTGATCTGAGTGCCATCCTGAAGTGGTGGGGAATAGGATCCTGATGACCACTCAGAAAACCCCTATTTAAGACGTTTGCAAGCCTGCAGTTATTTTGTCTGTGCAGGCTCAGCAGTAAGAAAGTAAGTCCAAAACAGAAAGCAGTGTAATCTTTATTTTTCCTAAAATCAGCGGAAAGCATGCCTTATTTTCAGTTTTAGAGGACTGGAGGGAAAAAAACCCCACAACAACAACAACAACAGTAACAAACCCCCCAGCTCCTGAAGCCAGACTGTGAATTAGCATCTCATTTTCTAGTGGGCACCACTGGGTACATTTAACTTCGTTAGTACTGTTTGTGCTTGTGTTACCCTAAAACTTAATAAAATCAGGAAGATGTGTGAAAGCAGATCAGTGCTGCTTCCATTTCAAATTGGTTTGACTTTGTTTTTCCTTCTGTACCGTGAGTGTCACGCTCCTGTACAGAACTGCAAACCTCCAGTTGTGGGAGGAGTAACAGAGTCTTACCTCTGCTCCTCTTGAAAGAAGTGGGTGCATCCATGGGGATGGCTTTTTATAGGAGGATCCAGGATACACAGTCCTCAGGACCCTTTCCTGATTTTTTAAAAATTAATTTATTCGTTCCACTTTATGGATTAAGTTAATTTCAAATAAATAAACACAGCATCCAACTTTTCAATCTCAGTATTCTGTATTCTCCGTAAAAATACATGGAAATGTAGTTTTGTGTGGAACTCAAAGGTCAGGCCTTCCCAGTTTCTTTTCCCTTGCACAGGTTCAAAATGTTTTTCTTCCTCACCTTTGGCTGTAAAGGAGAAGTGCATGATTCTGTTCAGTGGATTTCTCCTCATTTGGACAAGTCCAGCTGCATCCAGGTATTGATCCCGAGCATTACAGCACAATGAGCAGCTATTATCACAACTCTTATTTACTGTAGATAAAAACAAAAAGATAAACAGGAGAAGAAGGGAGGGTCAGGTGCCAATTTTATTGTATCAAGTTCAAATATCCTTTGATTAACATGTTTCTTTTTTAGTTTCAAACATATAATCAGAAAATGGATTTAATAGCAAAGAAAAACTGTTTTACAAAGAGATTTTATTCTGTTACATTTGAGGCCCTAGTATTTCAATATTGAAAATGGAAAATACAGAATATTATAAAAATAATATTCATTTACTTATATTTGTTCAATAAATAAACAATACAAAGAGGCAAGAGATAAAAGACTAAGCAGATAAAAGACTAAGCTTCTAATATCTCATAAGGTGATGTTTATTCTGTATTGATACTATCAGAAATAGTCACTTGTAAACCATTGGTAGGAGAATGTCTTGATAAACTTTTCAAGTGATTGTAGGAAATATTTTGGGTCTAAGGCCTGTCCATAAGAAAACAAATTACACTGGGTAATCTCTCACCTGATCACAGTGTTTAGGATTTAAGCTTTGTCCAGTAGATGGCAAAAATGAGCAGAAATAATTTCTTTAAAGTCCTTTTGGTCTGGGGAGGAGAGAAGGAAGGCAGGGGGGCCTCTCGTATCTCCTATTTTAGCACCAGGATGGAGTTATCAGGCTCCTGGTTCAGAGGTGCATCGCAGGAACGCCGAGGCTGCTCCGGGTTGCCAAGTGGGGCTGGCTTGTAGCAGGCTTGCTTATACTAATTGAGTTTATCCAGCAAATCAGGCTCCTTGGAAAAAGGCCAAAGGCTTTTCATAATTGTATTGACAAGAAAATGAATATGATAAATGGTGTTCATTCAGCTGAGACAAGATTTATAGTTTTCCTCTGGCAAGGGGCGAAGAGAAAATATTTATAATAATAGTAAAATTTGTTTTAAAGTTGTATTAGGTGATGTCTCAAAAGACTTCATTAAAATATTTCCAAATATTTTAAGCAGCTTCAGGTGTTAAGTGTAGCATCTTCCCAAAGTATCCAGTAATGAACAATTTAAAAAAAATCACACAAACAAACAAACCAAAACAAGAAAACCAAACCCCGGGATATGAAAGTCATTTATTCTTCCTGAAATATTGATATGTCAAGCTGTCAATGACGATTGCAGTACCACAGCTTGGGAAAGTTTATTTGTCTTTTGTATTCGGAACATGTGGGCTCTGTAGTTTGTAGGTCAGTTCTGAACGAGCAGGTGTGGCCTGGAGAACCCTGAATGCCCACAGGTGGACAGGCAAAACCTGCTTTTCCCTAACAGTGGTGACTCTCCTTATGTATTTGATTCTACTCCCAGGCTGCCTGGATAAGATATTGAGTGTTTGATCTGTTTTTTCCATACCAACACCAGAATGCAGTCCAAGGTCCTTGGTCTGGAGTCAGAAACATCCATGGAGATCCAGTCCTGAATTCAGGGAAATATCCACCTTTTTGATCTTTTCACTTAGTGTTTCTTACAGTTAGGTGGGAACTCACAGCAGTCCTTTCCTGTGTTCCTTCCAGCTGATTCTTGGGTTTCAGGATTTCTGTTCTCTGTAAAAGAAAGAGGTTGCAATAAGAAAATGGGTTGCAAGAATTAAATCATTAGGTTTATTCAGAGTTGCAGTCAACTTGTTCACACCTGATGTCTAAGGGTGAGTGCATGAAGCTGCCTACAGAAAATACCTGGGTGTGTAGACACAGACACTGAGCTCATAGAAGAGTGATCTGCCAGGGAGGGCGTTCATCTCGTGGTCATTTAAAGGTTCCAGTTGAGCTGGATACTGGGCTGGCTGATCCTATGCTGCTCCTGATGTGGAAGGACAAGCAGTACAATCTTTTCAGCAGACTAACAGTGTTACATATTTATCCAAATTCATATCATATTTCTTAACAAAATAAAACCATGGGCAGCAGTAAGATGGCTTCTTCAACATTATTCTGGTTTTGAAGAACTAAGTTTTTGAGTTATGTGTTTTAACTATTCAGGACTAGGCACGAGCTTGAAAGAGCCAAACCACTGTAGAGACTGAAGTTTCCCAATCACAGGAAGAGAATGCATTTCTCATGGAACAGTAATCTGTTTGTAATAGCAGTTACTGCCCACTTGCAGCTCAAACCTCACTATCATTCTTTGCAGCTTGAATTCCTTTGAGCTTGAACTGACTGCTCAGGTTAAGTTCATGCCGTAGCCCGATTCCTTGAAGCTTGTGGTTAGAAACACTTAAAAATAATACTCTGCTTAAAACCAATTTATTCCACCTTATTGGATTTATAAAAGAAGCAATAAATTGCCAAAGCCTTTCTGTTGATCCTGGCTTTTATAAAATTTGACTGTAGTTTCCAGTCTTCCCTGGTCAATGAATATGGACTCAATGCTTCAAGTTTCTGAATTAAGATAGCGAATCGTACTGGATGTATCAGCAGCCTTTGCTGCTGGCTTACATTTTGCTTGGATGGTTTGGCTGTCAAGTGACTCTCCTTGCCGTGAGATCTGAAAAGGTAATTGCTTTCTATCCCATGAAATTCCACAGTGAGGCTGTGCAGCGTTGCACCCTCTGCCTGCAGTGCTCGTGGGGGTGCTTGGGAGGCTGAGGAATGGGGATGACTTAGGAGGATGAGTAGCACAGCTCAGTTCTGTACCTTACGTGGCATCTGCTGCATTTGGAGAATATTGGCCATCCTCTCCTGAGAGTGAGCTGGATTGGAAGTGCACCTCAGCAAAAATGTAGCTGCCATTAGTGAGCTTTTAGAGGTATAAGATGGCATGGGTCATCGGTGCCCTTTGAGAGTATTTCAGGTAAGTCAGACTTGAATTTAAATCCCAGCTCATTACTGGACAGCTCTCCATGGTGTGTTTAACTCGTTTGTTTGATTCAGATTGTGAAGAACTCCATAAAGGAGTGAGAAGCAAGGCCTAAAAGTACATTGCTCATGTCAGCCTCTTCCCCTCTATAGTTCAGCTGCAGAGCCTGGGGCAGGTGGCAGCAGGATGCAGCAGTGTGGAGCTGCCTCAGGCAGCAGCAGCAGCCCATCCGTCTGCCCGTCTGTCTGTCTGTCCATCTGTCCGTCTGTCCGTCTGTCCGTCTGTCCACACGGTGCTGCTGTTGGTTGGCAGGGCTGTGGCTGGGCTTCAGCTCCACCCCAGAATGGGGTCAGACCACGACACAGCTGGGGCTGCATGGCCTGGAAGTGTGAAACCCTTCCTGTGGGTCAGACCTGGGTTTCACAATCCCAGGCTGGTCTCGGTTCCTATACAGGGTCTGGGTTCCCACACAGGGTCTGTGTTCCACTTTGTGAGGTTCACAGGAGCTGGCTTTATTGGCTGAATAGGCAATAGCCTTTTTCTAAGAACAGTCACCATTTCTCCTGTTTAAACACAACAGAATTATATGACAAGAGACGAGCTTAAAAATTTAAGATGTTTATTATTAAACAAAACCACTGACTAGATTAGCTAGATCCTGTTTTAATAGCAAATTGTATAGTTAAAATCTCTTGGTTCCAAATAAAAAACCTGTTTAATTCTTTGCCAGTCAAGTTGTGCTGCCTCATTTCCGTTTACCATGAAGATACCATGCTGGGTATCTTCATGACCAAAATAATTGGAATTTTCAACAAGGAGGTATCATTTCTCATTTTGCCTTCTAAATCAGACTTACATGGAAAAAAAGCTGAAATATTTGAAATTTGAAAAAACAGAATAGTTTAATCTGGCAACAGGAAACTGGTGCCTAAAAGCTGAGGCCTGGCTCCCAGTCAAACACCAGTGTGTAGGATGTGCACTTGGTCCCTGAGGACGGCCAAGCCATAAGGAGGAATTCCCCATGTGGTTTGTGTTGACTGGCCTGCAGTGGCTCCCCCTTTGGATTGTGTTGGCTAATTATGTCTTCTATCCTGGCGGTAGTAGTGGAAAAGTTTAACCTGTTTTTATTTGCTTGTGCAATCTAATAGTGCTGCAGCTTGTTTCGTGGGGGAGATTGTTAAAACAGAAACACAGAACTCAAAAAGTGGTGAAAAAAAGCCAAGAGGAGCTGGAACAATCAGTCTTTTGCAGGAGCCAGCTCTTCAAGCCACTTTCCCTGTTCATGGATTCTTCACCCCATTGCTGTTCAGAGGCCTTGTTCCCTTTAGCAGGCATCCCCTGGGGTGGTGTTTGCACGAGCTGTGTGCTGCATTAGTTTTACAGATGGGCATGCTCTGTACAGTGTTCTGTGACATGGTTAAAATATGTCTGAGAGTACCAGACTGTGCAATATGCCACTCTGGTGGGGAGATGATGTGCTGGTCCAGGGGTTTGCCTCTGCCAGCCATTACCATTTTGTGTGTGTGGAATATACAAATATTCTTTACCAGGGACATTTTATTCATTCATAAACACACGGATTTGCTCTGGAGTTTGCAGCAAAGGGCCCTGCAAATAAGGACTCAGTCACTAAAAAATGGGACTTGCAGCAGAGAAAGATCCTTCCTGGTCTCTAGGAAGACACGGCTGATCGGAGGGGGGTGAGAGCAGACAGGTCACAGGGTGACGAAGGGACCCACGGGGATCACCGAGTCCCACTCTTCAGTGAGTGGCCCTACAGGGACTCCCAGCCCAGGCACGCCCAGCCCGGGGCTGCTCTGCTTCACAGCCCTCAGGGGTCACTCCCTTCCCTTTCAGTCCCAAGAAAAGCCAAGGGTAGGGGTCCCTAAAGTTCTTTAGGAGCCTAAGATCTATATTTGATGTTCACTTTTAGTCCTGAACCAAGAGTTAGGCTTCCTTATCATAAAGACAGATCGGGATGAGGCAGCAGGGCCTTTGGCAAGGACTCTGATGCGTTTCCAGATTGGGAACAAAGTGCTTTGGTAGTACCTGTGATTCAGTAAGACAACCTGGTGCAGTCTCCTCCAGGTCTGAGTGTTCCTAAAAGCATCTGTTATAATTTACACCTGGAGAACTGCCATGGGATTGCCACAGATGTTAGGTAGCAAAAGGAACAGTTGGGATTGGTTTATTTTTAAACACTATACAGATGAAGGAGCTGGTAAAAGTTAGCCTGACCACTTGGGTGATAGATTTTCTGAACTGTGTTCAGGCACAAAGCATTCCCCAGTCATGGAAAGCTGTGTATGTATTGTCTGTCACCTTTCCTGGTTAAAAGTTTTCTGTCTTTTGTCACAGGCTTGTTACTCTGGCAATACATGAGATAACTAGAGTTCATACCCCTGAATATATATATACACATCCATAGAGTTAGTTTATCATTTAATTGTACTCTGTAATCAGCAAATATGTGTGTGTGTGTTTGTTTGTTTGTTTGTTTTAGGAGTGAATCCATTGCAGTTTTCTGCTTTCATGAAGATCTGAATGTTTTTCTGGTTTTTTTTGGATCACAGCATTTAAGTGTTGATGTCTCATCTCCAAACAGAATTCTTCTCTTCAGAGAAGCCAGTAAAATGATCTGTACATTGGTGGGTATTCATTAATGGTTCCTCTGCAGTGTAATTCTTTGCCTGGCTTGTGGTACAGAAATGCTGTTAGTTGATGTTGCTGAGCGGTGATGGATTTGGGGAATCCTAGCAGGGCTGCGAGGTGCTGCAGCCAGAGCCAGCCCTTGGCAGTGCAGGGCTCAGGCCTCGGGAGCTCTCGCTGCTGGCCCGGGGTTCACTCAGGGACCAGAGCTGCTCGTGTCACCTTTGCCTCGAGGCCTGTTTGGCAGCTGCAGATGTGTGCAGCAAAGACAGAAACACCCGTGAGGTGTTTGATCCAGGCTGCTGATTGATAGGTGTGGGCTGATCTTACGGATTCAAATTGTATTGCAGCACTTCCGAAACATAATGGGCCCGTAACAGCTTTACCCTGGAGCACTGTTAAAAGTGTTTATAATAAGTTGCTCCATTTTACTACTCCCACTCATGCATGCAACTGCAACAGGTCTCTGACACCAGCAGTTTATATTACACTCCAACTAACATTGCTGCTGATGACTTTGCTTTCTCAATATCTTGAAAGGAACATTACCAAGCTTTTGTAGAGAAACCTCATTTGTAGTTTGTGTAAACTGGAAGAGCCATAAATGGCTTGTTTCATTTAAAGAAAGAGAATTGGTGCATCCAAGTTGCTTTTGCTGCGTTCGGGCTGATTTTTGGGTCTGGAAATTGTGTGTTACATGGCTGCCCTTATAAAAGACTTCAAATGTGATGTTGCATTTGATCTATAGAACATGGAAACAGTACCCGTGGAATGCCTAAAGCATTTATTTGTAACAAAATATTACACACAAGTAATTTTCAGTCTTTTCAAAATAATTTTTCTGTTTCTTTTGCAAATATACCATGTTGTAAGTGACCAAATTTTTTCAGCTGTGTTCTTCAGTAAATTTGTTACAATGATTAAGCAAAATAAAAATAAGATTTGAAAATGTGTGAAAGATAAAAGGCAAATCTTTAGGTGATCTAAAACAAAAATCAAATGTAGTCATGAGGATGATTCAGCCCTATTTGTCTGATGGTACCTGATCCCACTGCAATCATATTTCCTTTTTAATTTTTTATTTTAATTTATTTCTATCAGCTTTCACCATCCTTTCTGCACTTAGGAAAAACATAACCATATTATTGGGCATCCATTCAGCTCAGTTGTTGGCATCAAGTTTCTAAACCTTGCTGAGTAAACCACACGAGTTGTTTTCAACCTGCTTCATTCCTAATTCATGCCTCAAAACCCCCCAAAAACCTTTGTAAAGAAACCTTCTTCTTTCAGTTGCAGCTTTTATGGTGTGCACACAGTTCATAAAATTCTCAGCCCTAAGGTATTGGTAGCTCTTGCACATAAGGACCAGACAACATTTTCTGCCTCATGCTGGGATTTAATTGTGCAATGTAAAAGAGAATCTCAGCCCAGTGCAGATCTAGGAGTAAAACCTGAGCAGCAGAGCCGTGGGGCCTGGGGAAGCCACATCCAGAGTCTTCTCACCCTCTTTGTTAAATTATATGAGAGATCCTTAGGACTGTGTGGCATCTCCTCAGAGGTGTGCCCCACAGAAAGGTGAAGTGAGCACAGAATCACGGAGTGGGTTGGGTTGGAAGGGACCTGCTAAAGGTCACCGAGTACATGCCCTGCGCTGAGCAGGGGCATCTGCAACCCCATCATGGCCATAAGAGCTTTCTCCCGTGCTTCTCTTCCATGTGTTTCATATCTGCTTTCCTAGGGAAGGATGACATTTTACTCAGCACAGATTTAACAGGAGAACTGTACCTAATGTCCTCCAGAAGAAACATTTAAAATCACCCATCAGTGAAAAGCAGAGAAAAAATGGAGATGTGGGAGAGAGCCTCCACCCAGTATCTCTGGGGGAGTTATTTTGCTTTAAAACATGTGCATGTTAACGTCAGGGTCCTACCACTGATCCTGCCAGTACTTGGGTGTGACATTCACAGGAACTGCTCAGGTTTTCTGTCAGGTGAGTGACTGCCAGGATTTGTTCTGGGCAGAGCCCACGCAGGAGCCCTGCCCGTGTGGGAGCAGGGATTTCACAGGATGCAGCTGGCACAGCTGGACTGCACGGCCTGGCCGTCACCCTGCTGGGCTCTGGGCCATTTCACACTGCTCTGGGAAGGTTTCACCGCTCACTGCAAGTATTTCAAGATACTACAATTGATCAGCATTGAATAATGGCTGCTTAAAACATTGGCATTTTTAGCTTTTATCACCAAGTAGTAGTTTCTGAGATTTCTGTTCCAGTGTACAGAAAAGTATAACTTCTGGAAATGTGCTATAGGGATTCATTAATTATGTATGATCTTTTGAACATGCAAATTCCTATAAAGGTACTGATATAAAGGAATTTTGCATTATTTTCAAATGTCTCCCTGAAAATCTTAATAATTGTATTTTTAAGGAAAACTATAATCCATAATACTCTATGGTCTTTTAAAGTGTATTTGTCTTTTAAGCCTGTGTAATCTTGGCAGACATCTGGGGAAAAATAAACAAGTAAACCAAGTGACAATCATAAAATTCACTTTGTGTTCTTGAACAATGTTTCCAGACCCTGAATTTTCCAATTCTGAAAAATTGTGTGATTCAGATAAAAGAATGAATCCGTACAGGCCTTCCAATCCTTGGACTCAGTTTTCAAGTTTTCTCCTGTACTATTCTTCCAAGTAACTTAAAATCACAAAAATAGTTAAGATTCTCTCACTCAGCATGATTTTATGACTGAAGTATTAGGAAAAAATAGAAGATGCACAGCAAATGTCAGGAGATGACAACAGACTCTATGTGCTCATTTATCTTACCAAGCCAGCCAGGCATCTTGTATGTGCCTGCAGCTTGTGGTGAGCTCCTCAGAGCTGATCAGAGACACATTTTAACTCAGGATAGATTTGACTGAAATTTATATGATAATAATTTCCTTTTTAACCTGAGAGAAACACAAAGTGATGGCACGAGGCAGAGGGGGAAAATAGAAGTGAGCATCTCTTTCTTTCATCACTGTCCTTGTGGGAAGGCGCTTCCTTTCGGTCTCTGTCTCAATTAATCCACTGGCTGAGTGGATTGCCACAAACTCTGCCCAGGCCCCTCTCATCCCTAGGAAGTTCTTCTTTCCACCAGCTGGAGTCCTGGCTGTGTCGGCTCCTCCTGGCAAACCCCTGTCTGAACGCCAGGCTTCCAGCTCTGTTGCCTCTCCCCTCTGCTCCCTGCCATGCCCTTGACACTGAGAGTTTCTGGCCCCTGGCTCTGTAGGGAAAGACTTGGTCCCTCTCTACAGACAGTGCAGCTTAGCCTGGCTGTTCCTTTTTCTGAGAAGAACATAACATGAAGCAATAAATGAAAATATGGCTTCATTGTGTTGTGCTTCCATTGGTAAGTGAAATTTAAATTTGTTTTAGAACAGGATTTTTCCTCGTCTTTCATATGTAATGATATACAGAAAATGCATGTAAAGGTATTGTTTTCAGAAATGTCATTTGCGCCAAATTAAACACAAAAATTTCTGGTTAAGTCTTAGGTTAACTGGGAGTTTTCTTGCTATGCAAACCTCTAGGTACATAAAAATGTGATCTGAGGTATGCCTCTGTCCAGTCAACACTTTGACAAGGAATTAGTGACTGAAGTGAGGTGCATCAGGTGATTCTTCTCACCATGGTGGTGATTGCTGACATCACATACAGTCTTCCTGTCTGGGCTACATCAGTCAAGGCAGTTTTGGATAGCACACAGATACTTCACGCATATGGCCTTGTTCAGGTGATGCAAATCAGCTAAAATTTTTATGTGGCTTTGTTCTGTGTGGGTCCTGTACTGTCGTGTGCAGGAAATAACTGTGGAATTGACTCTGAAGCAAACATTGGTCGTCCAGTGTGTTGCTTTCTTTCCATCTTCAGTTTTACCCAAGTTTGTGATGTCTGTTTGTGTCCAAATGTTAACTCCATTTCTTTTCTCTGTGAGCTGTAAGGTCTGTGCCCAGGCTGAAAAGAGAAGGGGAAGAAAAAGGTAGAGCTGCGTTTGGGGAGGGTGAATGTACACAAAAGCTTGTGAGTATGGATGCTGAAATCTTTAATACTACACTGAAGCAGAGACTCTTTTCTCCCTAGACTGGTATATAGTGATTTCATGTGTTTGAGTGCAAAGCAGAAAAAAAACCAAAATGCCTATTTTTAAGATACACAAGTATGTTCAGTTGTCAGGGAGTAAAATTTGAAAGATGAATGTTTTTGTAGTTTTGAAGAGGAGCACCTTGGCGAGTGCTGAGTTCTGCTGCACAGATCCAGCTGTGCGGATGGGGGAGCGCTGGTGTGTCCTCTCGTTCTGCTCATTTATCACTGATACTGTGCTGCAGACAGCTCTGAGATGCCTTTGCTAATGTGATCTGCTCAGAAGATGGGAAGCCTGGCATAGGATGCACTTAGTCAGGCAATTATCCTTGTTGGGGCTCCACAGCTTCTTGGCAAGGGCTGCTGTGTCTTGTCCATTACGGCTGGAGCCGGTCTGAGGGAGAAATAGTGATTTAAAATAAACATCAGAGAGGAGAGAATTGAGAGGAGTTGGAATAGTGTAGTTCACCATTCTTCATCCCCAATATATTTCACTTTTAATTCTGTGTGTACAGGTTTCCTTACTGTGTGTTTTTGAACTCCCAGTGATGTAGGAATGATGTTTCGATGCATCTTGGGACCATCCATTTTTTGTTTTGTGGTTTCTTTACATTTTAGTAAACCTCTTCCCTTTCATTAGAAGAGGCTGACATAAAAATAATATTTTCAATATGCTGTTTTTATTTATCTACATTCTGTCATGATATACTTTGATGTAAGTTTTTAATTTTGCTTCAGCTTTCAGCTGCTGCAGCAGTTACTGCTCAGGGTCAGTGATGAGGTTAGCCACAGTAGCACAAAACAATTTCCTGTGCTCACAGCTCAGGTAGCATTTGGATGTGGATTAAATTTTACCACATTTTCCAGTAGCCAGACACAATTATTTCTAATGAGCTTTAAATTGCTTCCAGAACATGTATTTCAAAACTTAGTGTGGTAATCCATTCAGTGTCAACTTCATAACGTAACAGGTCTTCTTCAAAATTTTGGTTAAACGGATTCTTGCAGTCTAACAGGTATTTCTCAGCAACAGCTGAGCCTGGCAGTGCAGTGCTCAGTGCTCTCAGCTGCGCTGCTCTGCCCTCCTCATTCCTGGAGTGGTGGTTCCACAACATATTGTGCTTCATTTCTAACTCATGGTTCGGAATCGCTTTCTTTTGGTAAATTTGTCTTGGTGCTGGGCACGCTCATTGTGCTGATTTGAGACCTTTTATGCACATTTTGTGGTTGTGGAAGCTTTAAAAAAATCCCTTTTTGAAGCTCTCTCTCATCTTTATGATTCACATTTTCCTTTTTTGTCTTGGCACTTGTTTGCACTGCCCAGCATTCCGAATGCCTGGAAAGTGCAGCTCAAGCCAACTTTATGGGCAGTGGTGAATAATAAAAATAGGAAAGGGGAAAAGGCAAAAAACATTTTTTGTCTATAAATATGATACATTCTCACAACCTTTGTTTAATCTCACCAAAGTCTTTTTATATCTTCATCTAATTCACACGTGTTAAAATGTGATTCAGGTGTGTTATTATCATCCAAAGCGCTTATTGGTTTGAAGTCTAGAACAAGCCCTGCTGAAATGAAACTCGGCCATAAGGAAATCATTTCGTGTTATGGCTTCTGCTGTAAAAGCAATTCAGGAGGAGAGCTGAGAGGAAAGCTGTGTGTGCTGACATCTCCCACGCCCAGGGGAGTGAGGGAAGGGGTGGCCGTGGGAGCTGAGCCTGGGGATGTTCCCAAGCGGCCCAGACTCGCGTTGGCTACCTTGGAACTTCCCTCTGCACAGACCCTTTTTTCTTCCAGCACCTTTGGTTGTACTGAGGAGTCTTTCGGTAATTAACTCATTAAATTGGCAGCCAAACTCCAGCCCCTATTTCCTCTCTAGCAGTTTCACCAATATCTTTAAAAATCCCTTTCTTATTCCTATTAGAATTTTGTATCACCCCTGAGTCTCAGAGAGTTTGTAATTTTTGTGAGTGACATTGCTGTCAAGTGCAGGGCATTGACATTGGATAAAACGTTGGATTAAAGGAAATTATTGAGAATTTTGGAAGTCAATGTATTTTAAGTTAGTGAGATGGAATTTCTCCCACAATAAGAAGAAATTGGTGCAAGCTGGATTTTTTCATTTGATTTTTACCTCAATAGTAGCACTGGGACTTCAGTGATTAGTCTCTACAGAGTTTTTGTTTTGACAGGCGCTATGAATTTCAAACATAATTTTTAAATTCTACATGTCAAAGGTCACTTTTATGTTGATTCAATTTCTTTAAATGGTTTCTTTTAACAATAGGAGTTTATAAAATTGTATTTTGGTCTTCCACTACAGGGATTATAAATGTAAGCATATCCTCAGTAGCTGAGGAGTTGTTCTTGACCTGATTCCAAGTACCTCCGTAAATTAGTTTATGTTCAGTAGTATCCATCGTGTATAAAAATATTCCCCTGAAGCTCCTGCTAAATGTTACAAGTAGATCATTCTTTTTTTATCTACTCAGGCATGGCACTGTACTTCATATTTTGTTCAATAAATGCTCAAACACTGCTCTGTGCTGGAGCCCTGCGTGCCCCGATCACGGGCTGGGGCGCGGGGAGGCGGCACCGCTGGTCCCTCTCCTCCGCTGCTCTCTTGGAATGGGCTGCTCCCACTCTTGGGCCCTTTTGAAATGAATCCATGAGCACAGAGCACTTCTCCAGGGGCTCTGTCCACTTGCAAAAAGCAGCTTTTAATCTCACACTAGACCCAGACTCCTCAGTGTCTTTGGGGAGGGACGGGCCCCACGTTCCCCTGCTGCCTTCCTGCACCCAATCCCTTCTGCTCATCAAGGGGTTTTAATTAGAGGGAGGGGTTTTTCTGAAGTAATGAAAATGATGGAACACCAGCAGTAGTGAAGACCTCCTAGAATTCATGTTCCCAGACTAAGGGATTCCTGGGGTTTTTCCAGCTTCTTTCCTCATCATCCATTTTTTGCATCAGCTTGCAGTTAATTTCCATATTAAGTACATAATTGCCTTCTTGACAGCTACTAAGATCCTTTGTTGCTTCTCACACCAAGTAGTTGAAGGACCTGTGTCTGATGGATGTCATGCTTGGACAGCTCAGCTACAGACTCAAGGCTCTTCCTTTTTGGAGCCAGAACTTTGCTTATTTCTAAAGCCAGGTATGTATTTGTGTTGGTGAAGTTGAGAATTTCTGCAGAGAATTTAACAGTGGAGAAGACCAGCTCAGGTTAATTTACAGCACTCTTACCTTTCTGTCTTGTTTGTGCCCTGAGAATTTTACTGTTCAACTGTGGTTTCCAAAACCAGCGTCTGCCTTCCCACTTGATCTCACAGACAGAGTTTTGTATTTAATTTTATTTTTTTTCCACAGAATTTGAAATTCACTGATCTTCTCAGTAACTAGACCAGGATTCGTCAAAATGATTAATGCTAATTAAGATGATCTGTCTGGGATGTATTAAATAGTTCACCGTAGGAAGCTAAATGGAGTTTAATTTTTGTAAGTGTAATTTCTTAGTTATGTAAAGATTAAAATAAAATAATATCCAGGTACACTATAAGACTTTTTTCTTTTTCTGCTTTGTTTTACTTTTCAAAGAGCTTTTGGATTCTGTTCCTGTTTAGTATAACAGAGATTTAACACCATTTGGAGTTAGTTTCTATGCAGTAGCAGTCTCTGGAATGGTAACTCTTCCCCAGAGAGTGTTCATGACTGTAGCATTTGGGATAAGAGAGGTGCTAGAGGACCATTTACAAATGTGAAAACCGTTCTGGATTCTCATTCATAAATTATTTTTTGTTTAATTAAGATGGCTTGATTTTGATTTTGATTTTGTGACCATCTTTCCTAGCTAAATATTTGCTTTTCTCTTCCCTTCCATAATTCTGATTCCAGCTTCTTATAGACCCCAGTTACTTCTTCTAAGCAATCCCTGATCATACTCACAGTCTTTTTTTTTGCATCTACTTTTCGTTTACAACCTGATGGATAAATTTCCTTGTACTTGCTAGAAGTGGACCAACATGAATGTTTTAAACAGTAACTTATGCCTTTCTGTCCTTGCATCAGATGACACCAAATGGGTGGTACTTTGATGCATTAGGGGTTTGGAAACAAGGTTTTCCCCTTCATTTTTTTAATTGTATGATGTAAATTTGTCATTGCTGGTAATCAATAGCATTAAGGGAAAGAACTGAAATGAGGCAGGGAGATGATTTGCAAGTGGAAATTTGCTTGGTTGGGAAGGAGAGCTGTGCAGAGGCTGACCCAGTTTAATGTCAGGCCTCAATATGTATTAAACGATGCTCCGTCTGTGCAATCTCAGGCAAGGTTTTAGGGCATTTTTTAATTGCCTACTATAAAATCACAACTGCATTGTCATAACTCCCTCTCCCAGCTGGCAGTGTTTGGGTTGTGAACAGGTAATGCCCAGTTTGCTCGCTGCTCCTTGATCCAAGTTGTCATCACAGCCAGGACAGCACGGAGAGCAGACAAGCCAAGCGTCTCATCTGTGGGCTGTTGTGCCGTTACTTGTGGGAATCCTTGCAAAAACCTACAGGTCTGTGTTATTTTCCTCCAGTTAGAATTGCCAAGAATGATGAGTAGTAACAAAGCCAGGACTGGCACTTGGGCTCTGTGCAGGCCAAGTTTGTCAAGGTTAGCATCAGAGGGCTCAGCTGAGTCAGGCTGCTTCATGGTGGGCAAGAGCTCCAGCCTTGCTGTGCTCATACCACTGCTCTAGCTCACTTCCATTAATTGCTTCAGGTCTGAAAAAAACTCTCATGAGGGCAAACTGACTCTGGGGTGCTGTGAAGATGAGCATTAAACTGTTAAAAGGTACTCAGAAAACTTGGTAATGAGACCTTGTGAGCACAGGACTCTGTACAGGGGATTGCCCTGGGATCTGCTGCACAGTGGATCCAAAAGTCACTACTGCCTGTTAACAGCAACAACAGTATTTACCAGTAGCTGTTATTTTTACTTTATAAACATGGAGTTGAGTTAAAAAGTCATTCCCATCTGTGACTGGTAAATCAGAGGCTTTTGAAAAGGACACGTTTGTTTTCTGAGGAATGTATTTAGTGTGTGTCCACATCCGAAGCGTCCCAAGAGACCATTCTGGTAATGGATCACAACCAGGTTTTGCTGAGGCATGAGAAACTATAAAACCATGTCTTGCAACCCTGTTCAGATTAAGGAATTCATGCTGATAGACCCAGTCATGGTCTGGCTGTACATCAATGGCAGGAATTCAGAGCTTTTAGTTTAAATTTTGCATACTAATTGCTTAGTGGCTTTTAAGCTCTAGTCATGCTTACTTAACAGATCTTTTACATCTTTTACAACTTTTACATCTTTCTTCCAAAGAGTAATTTAAAAAAAAGGCAAAAAATAAGTTTAGATAGTGCCATCAAAATATTTTAGATTTGCAGCTACTTAAGTAAGTCTTTCTTTTTCTTTCTTTCTCTTTCTTTCTTTCTTTCTTTCTTTCTTTCTTTCTTTCTTTCTTTCTTTCTTTCTTTCTTTCTTTTCTTTCTTTCTTTCTAACAGGTAATCAGATCCTCTTTCATGGGACTTTGTCAAAAGATCAGGTTCATCTGCTGAAACTCAAGGGCATTTCCATCTGTTCTGCCTTATGTGGAAATTATGTCAGCTTTGGCGTCTTCAAGTTGAACAGGGACGACCACTTTGACAATGTACTTCAGGCCTGTGTCAAAATGCTGCTTTCAGTATCCCACAGTGACCTGCTAGTAAGCAATTACTTATCTTGGGAGTCTTTATGTGAAATATGAAATAACACCACCACGGGCTTTGTATTGGTATAATGAGAGGGATCTAGAACAGCTCAAATGCAGTTTTCAGTTCAATTACTTGAATTTATGTATATAGTGACATCTGAAATACAGGTATGACTGAAGTGCCATGTGAAACAGGAGCCTTTAGAAAACTCTCACTAGGCTTGTAAAAGAGAGAAATGCAATTTTTTCCCCCTTTCTCTACTTTCAAACCCATTTCGTTGCCTGCATGCACTGTAAAGCATCCTCATATATCCAACTACTCTGCAATTAGTTTCAATCTGCAAATTGTCACTGCACTGTGTATTCCTCATAAAATGGAAAACTTTAAAATTGAAGTACACCATGTTCCCATTTCTCTGTGGGAAGACAACAGATCTTGTGTAATATCAGCCTGAATTTGAACTGTGACTTTTTCTTCGTGACGCTTTCGTTCCGAGCTGTGGTTGTCTTGCAGGAAGGGACAAATCTGGGATAGTCAGAGATGGTAACACCCAGGTTTATTTTTGCCACGTAAAGAAAGTCCACAGAAGTGGAAAGTTGCTCTCAATGAAGTCCGTGTATTGTCTGTATAGTCAAACATGCCCAGTGGGCACATTGCCAGCTGTCCAACACTTAATTCCTAAACAAGAATCCTTAAGAGGAGGATGATGGCTGGATTGGGCTGATAGGCTCAAGCAGGGACCTGTGCTTGTGCACAGCCTGTTAAAGGAGCTCACTTAGGCACCAAAAAAAGTCTCTCTCTGAGGTGGTTTGGGGAAATCTGTGATAACTCTTGGTGAGGTTTCCTGCACAAGGCAAGATACGCCTGGAGTCCTGCACAGAACTATCCCAGTCTTCCTGGACTGAGAGCTGTGTCAGATGGCAAAGCACGGGAGTGGGTTTGGACTATCCTGAGCTTATTTTAAGCTAATAGCAAGTTATAGCCACTGGTAAATTTGAAAGGTTGAAATCTACTGAAGACAAGAAAATATTTTTTCTCTCAAAATATTCTGATTTATTGGCTAGTTTAGAATTTATGATACTGTCAGATCTGTAAGATCATTCCTCTATCATCTGTTAATGTTCTTAATATTAGTCACGGGTAGTATCAGTATTTTCTATGAATGTGTACTCCTTTTTTTCAGTAATACACAAAACTAAGCCACTCTTATAACCCATTTTTGGAGTGTCTGACCCAGGATCATATGAGTTTCATTACCAGTTTAGAATCTCATGTCTTAATCTATATTCTGACCTCAATATCTGAAAGACTCATTGCAGTAGGTAAGAATTGCTTTCACTTGGCTAAAGAAAGAATTCAAGTATTTAGATAGCTCAGATTTTCAAGGCAGCACATTCATGTGTATCTTCAAAAGAATTAATATAAGGGACAGTGGAAGATGCTGAATTTTGATGTTTGGAATTTGGAAGATGCTTGGATTTTGAATATTTGAAGAATGTGACTCTTTTGGTTACTGGAGCTAAGTTTTTTAAACCTGTAGATTTTTACAGAGAGTGATTTTCAATATTCTTTTCTTACAAGCCTGAATTGTTAAAATTTATTCATGTGCCTCTCCTGCAATCATACTGAAAAGTCATGCATTTGTTATTCAGAAGAAAAATACTAATGTGTGTACAGATATCTGTGGGGTTTTGTTTCTATTTGACTAGCATAGCTGTTGTGTAAATAATGCTTGTTCTGCACAGCTGCGATGTGATTTGAGGAATGTAAAGGTATCTGCCCATGGAAAAAAGAAACCAGTTACTCAGTACTTCCTGAACACACTTTAGGGGAGAATCAGAGCCGTAGAAGCACACTTGGAGTGTGATACAAACACAGCATCTGATTGCGGTTCGTTGAATTCGCTTACACTGTTTAATTTATGCTTTTGAACCAGATGACTGTCCAATAAGTTGGGGTTTGGGCCAGGGAGTGCTAGTCCAAACTAATTTGGAATATGGAGAAGGAGACAGCATTTGGGGGAAAAAAAAAAAAAATCACGCAGTTACATCCTGGTCACCTCGGAATACCCTGCAGTTTCTGACAGGGAAGCTGTTCAAAACCTTCCGTCACGTTTATTGGTTAGGGGACTTACTGGGGGAAGAATCAGGAGCGCACACCCTGAGTGCGTGTGGATGCTGCTCTGTAAGAGCTGCTGCTGCTCGTCACTGCCCGGGCTCGCAGGAGGGCGGGGAGGCTCAGGGAGCTCTCGCTGTGCTGAACACATTCAGCGCTTTCAGCTGCGGGAGGGGAGCCGCTGAGGACATGGGCAGTGAAGAGCTGAGCAGCAGCGTGGAGAGCATTCAGGTCATTCTGTTGTATAACCAAATCCATCTCCCGGATATTTTGAGTCACACGTGATGATGGCACGGTGGTTTCTGCCCAGGGGCTGGTCCTGCCTGTCGCTGGGCTGAGGTGGATATACTGCAGGGACCCTGACCGTGGCCAGGTTCAGTGCCTGAAGCCAGGTTCAGCCTGGGCTCTGTTATCCTCCACATCTTTTCCGTGTGAGAGGCTGGTTATGTTCATTTTGTATCATTCACTAGCACACCATGTTTACTTTAACCATCTCTTTGAAATGCAAATTGAACTAATGTAAAAGAGAGAAGAAAATGTAAAAGCTGAATAAGCCTCAGCTTTCAGCTGTTCTGTTTATTTTTCCCTCTCAAAAAGTGTTGATCTCTCACCCAAGGCAGGTAGGAGGAGTACGAAAAGTTTCCAGTTTTAGCTTCAAACTTTTGTGGTTTAGGCATGTGGGAGTTTAATTATGAAAAACTATTGATTTTTTAGGAACATCTTAGAAAACTTCTATTCCATAGAATTCCTGATATTCTGCTGAGAAAAGTATCAATAAAAATATTAACAGCTCACTTTTTTTTTCATAAGCCCTAGATTTGCTTATCCAATGCTCTCCTTCAGTTCATCTCAAAGTCCTAAAGCACCAAAAAGAAACACAAACATACAAGACCAAAACAGAGTGTGGAATCTCCATCCTTGGAAATATTCCTTGACACTGGAAGAAGTCCTGAGGAACCTGTCTGGTGCTGACCCTGTTTTTGACAGGAGGTTGGATGGAGGATGGTCCCATTTGGTTTCTGCCTCCATCTTTAGGATCCTACTCGTCTTTTTCATTTGTTTTCTTGCCAGCTCCCCAAAATATGTTTTGGTTGTGTCCACATGCCTGTGCTTACTTCCCATGATTAGTCAGCTGAAAAAGGCTTCTTTTTTTTTCAATTTCCATGTTGCAGTGACAAAGTGAGTATTTTTCCTTAATACCACGTATCAAGAATTGATATTCAAGTCAGCCATTAAATTCCTCATTTGTGTTAAAGAAATGTTATTTTCCATACTCCTGTAATGACGTGTCCAGAAGAAGTACTGGACATTTTATAGCTATTAATGTTAATTTGATTTTAATCATCTCAAGAGTCTCACCTGTCACTGTGTTTTCCTAAGTCATTCTTCTAAATGTTTTATGCCCTTTAAAATGTTGGTATTTGAGACATTGCCAATTATCAGACAGTGAAATATAAATTTATTTCCTCTGTGTTATTTGGTCACATACATCCTTGTGAGTAGATCCAAGCATTGCCTTTGTCACTGAATTGTATCAGTGCCACAAGAACATCTCAGAATAGTAGGGCTCAGGGCTATAAGCCATATGAGGGGGAATTGTGTTTTAAACTGATTAGAACATACAAGTCATTTTCAGAAATGTTTATAAAAATTAAATAGCTGTCTTTTTATTTTAAAAATTACATACCAGGAGATCACTTGTCTTTCACAGGAAAAAGTATATGACATTTTTCTCTATTCTCTTTATGTATGTGAAACCTTTGAGACTCTCATTGTTGTCAGCTGTAGGACAAACATTCCCAAATTCTTTTTCCTGAGGCGTGTTCATTCTGTTGCTGAGTAAATACCTTTCTTGATTCCCCACTTTATAAGGAATATGTTTCCCTTCTGAGGCACCTCACTGCAAATCAGTGGTAATGGAAGCCCTCACCTGAGCTTTTATTGGGAGGATAAACACTCCAGTGGTTCCCTTCCAAAGTGTTTACCTGGCTTTTCCACAGCTGACGCAGTGATCAGAGCCTTTTAAGGCAGCCTGCCTGGCATTTTGTCACTAATCTCTGCACAGCTTTTCTAATTCTCATATGATTAATAGTATAGGATGCTATTCATTGAGGAAAAAGTAAAACGTTTTTTTCTGTCTTGCTGCCTAATTTAGATGTTAAATTGCTAAATCCATTTACTTTCCAGGGTTAGTCTCAAAGGCAAATAATGCCAGTATTGAACTACAAGCAGTTGATGGACAAAGGAAATACCACTTAACTGCCTCTCCTTGCCTTTATGTGAAAACCAAACCAAAATCTTTTAATTTGCAGAGATTCAGCAATGTCATTAAACTGCTGAAGAACAATTTCCCTCCAGCAGGTTGTTGTCATATTGCTGAGACCAAAAGGCATCCTCAAGTCTTCTGGGGGTCTTGTTGGCTCTTCTAAAATAACCCATTCTAAGGTACATGCTCAGCTTGCAGTTAAGTGAGCTGATGGTTGATTGGGATTGCAGACATGAGGCAAAACCCCACAGATAACAGAGGAGTGCAGGTAAGGGTAGCCCCAAATCTGAAATTAGCACCTGCTAGCAAAGGAGAACCCCAAGGAGCTGGTGACTGGTGCCACAGTTGCCATCTGTGTCCTTTGCCTGTCCCCAGCCCCCACCTGGCCATCAGGGAGGTGCAGAGAGCTCAGTTTGCCTGGCAGAGCTGCTGAAGTGCTGCTGGTCCCTGCTGACACACCCGGAGCTGGGGGTGGTGTTTGCGTGACCCCGACCTGCTCGCTTGGCGATCCAAACGATTCGTACACAGCGATTGGAGCTGAGCGGACCAGAGGTGAGAAACATGGTTTGACCGCATTTTTCCAGATTATACCAAGATTTTATCTCTGTTTCCTTTATAATTCTATCCTTATTCCGTCTTCTCACCCATTTATCTGTCCATAGCCTAGAGCTGGTAGCTCCTCTTTGCTCCTGTTTGTTCAATTTATTTGGTTGGCTTGTCTCACTAAGATTTAGTGAGAACATTGTTCTGCAAAGCACAGGGTTCCACATGCGCAAAAGAGTCATTCAAGGGAGTTTGCTTGACACTCCCTGTCTGCAATCAAAAGGAAAAATGAGCATAGGGAAGCATATTTGATATATAGTTATGGGCAAATTTAAGTAGCTCTTAACACTCATATCAGATTCTCATGAGCAAATGATAGCGTAGACCTGTCTGCTGTCCTGCTAAAATCACTTACTGTGGAATGTAAAATACCTACTTGTACAGTATCAGCATGTTCAGAACTACTGCTGTTTTGTAAAGTGATGATAGTGATTTACTTTGTGTTATTCAATTTAAAAAGAAATGGAGTTAAGCAGTGGTTAGGAAATACAGCAGAGCCCTCCTATGAAATATGTATTTTCAAATCTCTCACTTGTTGTTATTGATGGTGATTCAATTCCACCATGAATTGCATTTCTAGTTTATATGCAGGACTGTTTTGGTTGAGAATACAACAGTGCCAGGTTCTGCGGCCTCGGCTTTGGCAACACTCACAGCTTTGAACTCAGCTCTGTTCCAGCAATGTCCTGCCTTCTTGCCCTGTTGAGTTCAGCCCTCAGAAGCTCATGGGTCCCGTGGAGATAGAGTTGAGATGCTCCAGCTCATTTTTGTGAGCTGCTAGGTTGCTCCGAGCTCCTGCTGCTGAGTCAGCTGGTTGCTTTGGAAGATCAAGCCTTAGGAGACCACTTCTTCTCTGCCTGTAAATGTCCCTTTAGTGTTTCCTCCAAAACACCCTTAGCAAGATGCAGTTAGGATTTGGATGGGTTAATAGTGTCAGCACAGAGCTTAAGGAGTTAAATAGACACAGATCAAAATACTCCAGTGTCTAGAGGGATGTGTTTAAATGAACACTGCAAGGTTGGCAGGCCTCCAAATTAGCATAGTTTAAAGAATTCAAGGTACATTTAATTGGATCCTTCTAATCCCTTTTCCCTTAGAATGAGCATTTTAACAGTTTAATTCCTTTTGCAACCCCCACATCCCTTACTCCAGTGGCCCATCTAAAATAAATACTGTGAACTATAAAAGGCCTAGAGAAGTTCTTGCTGAAGCCAGTGGCAACAGGATGGAGTCCTCAGCACTCCACTCATTTGGGTGTGATGTTTGGAATTGCAGAGAGTATCAGGGCTAAGCCTTGCGCCCAGCAGGTTCGGCCGCTGCCCGCACGAGGAGCCTCAGTGGCTGCGTCAGGATGGAGGTGGCAGCTGTTAAATGAGGGGGCACAGGGTGGGAGCTGGGAGGCAGCACAGGGTCCATGTCCAGGAGCCCAGGGAGTTCCCTGGGAGGCAGCACAGGGTCCGTGTCCAGGAGCCCAGGGAGTTCCCTGGGAGGCAGCACAGGGTCCGTGTCCAGGAGCCCAGGGAGTTCCCTGGGTGCCAGCACAAGGAGGTGGCAGCTGGGCAGGGGAAGGTACCCCACTGTTTGCCAGAGCAAGGTGAGGGAAGCGTGCATGAGAACCACAGGCCAGGACTCTGCTTTTAATGTATTTAATATACTTTAGCCCACTTTAATTACTAGTTGGTAAGTGAACTGACTGGCTGTTTTGTGATGACCTTTTTACTGCCTTTAACGGCCCTTGTTCGTTGTTTGGCTCCTGACGTGGATTGTAAGCTCCTTGGAGCAGAGAAACACTGGGAAACCCTTCTTGAGAACAACCTGGACAACAGATCTATTTGGTTTAACCTTGTCTTCTCAGTAAGCAGATCAAACCAGAATCTCAGTTTCCAGGAATCTGCAGTCTTCTGAATGTGAAACTGAATACCAGTAAAATGTCAGCCCTCGTCCTGCACTTCCCAGAGGGACCATGGTGTTCATACAGTTGTGAATGAGGCTCGCTGGAGTTACAGGATCCTTAGCATGGATACACCATGACATGGTATAACATGCATAACCAGTTCCCCAACAGCAAAAGTGCCTCAGTCAAAGCAGTCCTCAAAGCTGGTCAGCCCCTGTGTCAAAACCAGACTGGTTGATATATCACCTAGCCTAATGTCAAAGAGATTAAACTTTGAGCTCTCTAAGTACTGTAAAATGTCATTATTAGTTATTTTTATGGAAACAATTACCAAACTGTTTCATTTTTTACATGGATTAAATTGTCTCCTCCAGCTGTTGTGCTAGTTTAGACTACATCGTCACCTACTTCTTCAGGCACCTTGCAAAGAAGACAAGACTCTCAGAGGTAGACACATTTCACAGGATGGACAGAAATCACTCCACTTCATGCAGCAGAACCCAGAAGTTCTACAGCAGGTGAATTCGCAGTCTTTTCTATGGGATATTATTATATTTCTGAATTCTCCTGGGTTTTGGGGTACTTAACACCAGCTAGCATTGGCTATGTAGTGACAGGACAAATCTCCCTACGCTGGGATGCAACCCTGAGTAGCTTCAGCCATGTTCTCATGACAACCAAGAATTGAAGGTATTTTTTGTCATTCTGAGCAGTGTAGGCTCTGTACTTGGCTGTACAGCATCTTACAACTGGGTGTTTCATTTTTGCTCATAAAAAGATGTGTGTGAGATCATCAATACATTTCTATAGACAAATGGGAAGGAAAGTCTCTAAAGTATTTTAGGTGGAAGAACAAATTCTGGCATTGAACTACACATTTTGGTAATGAAATGTGTAAATTGAATGTCTGTATGCTGTCAAGCTTGAATATTTTATTTTGCAGTAGATGACTCAGTGGGATTTTTTTTTCTATTAAAGGTAAATACAATAGAAATTAAATCTCATGCTTCTGAAAAGGAAGGGGCCACTGTAGTGCTTAGGAGAGATTGCCCCTTCTGAGCTCCCTCAGGTTTTCACAGCCCAATGCATTACAGGGAGACCAAGATGATCATAGCTACAGATCTCCACATTCGCTCCATGCCACATGCCCTTAAATTCTCATTAAACTATTTGAAAATGCTTATTTACAAAAGTCTCTGGATTCCTAATGCAGTTGCAGAGTTGCCACTTAAGGAGGCGTGTTTCACAGGTCAGGAGGCTTTTAACAAAAACAGAAGTTAACTAAATGCAAATGACGAGTGTGGTCATTTGTGCCCCCCTGCTAGGTAGGTGTCATTTGTAAAAAGCCTGGCATACAGTCACCAGTTGCTGTTGGCATTTGCTTGCTGTTCTAATTGAAGGTGAAAAGGAACTAATGGTAGCTAATATAATCCTGGTACTATATTCCGAGAATATTAATGGTGTTTATTATTGACATCATTACCAGAATAGGATGATTCCCTTGTCATATTACAGGTTCTTATGCTTTACACGCCTGACAGGGGTTTCCTGGAAGCAGCAGCCAGCGTTTGGGGCTGTTGGATTGCTCCACGCTGTACCACATGTGCGGTGATGGAAGGGGCAGAGCAGCAGGCTGGGCTCTGGGCTGCCCTCCATTTGTGGCAATCCTGATGTAATACTTTGTCTGTTAATATGCAGTAATCTTTCATTTCACAGTGTATGACTAGGCAGTGATCTGTCTTTATTAACTTCAGATTCTGCGGAATATGTTATATTTATTTTGAATGCAGGCTTTCACATACTCTTTTAAATATTAATGGCTGGTCTCCAGCAGTCAGCATAAATATGATTTGCATTAGCACTAGTCATATCATATTGAGTGCCTTCGATGTCAACTATTCAGGGTACTAATATCTGACATCATCTCCCGAGGTCACTGACAACTTTGACCTTTATTCTCATGCACAGTTTCTGTAGTCTCAGAAGCTCTTTTGAATTGATTTGAAATTTTGACTCTTCCCTTTATGAGGCAGTAAAATTGATAATTATTCAGATGGGAACTGAGCACTGAGCGAAAAATCAATTCCACCCGCTCTCTGCTGCGTATAAAATTACTTCTGAGTCTGCCGGACTGAACGGATGGCCAAGGTAAAAGCAGCAGGCAGGAATAGTGGAGAGGATTAGCTGGACGAAACTAATAGCCTAAAGGGATGGCTTTGGAGATGAGGGAGTGTGCCGGTTGGGGGTTATTATTAGCAATGATGGGACTCATTGATCATATGTTTACATCAGGTTTCCATTGGGTTATAAATCAGCCCTGAATAGAAACGGAACCCAGGGCCTGGTGCGCTACCGGGGGGACGGCGTATTAGATTATTCTCACTTTCACACTCGGATGAAAAGTGAGACATTGATTATTCATTGGCTGGCCATTAAACACTGGGTTTATAGACGATTTGACTATCATGGAAGCTAATGAACAAGATTGCTGCTTCCTAACCAGCGGTTTCAGTTTTCAGGACATCTGTTTGGGCTCAGTAATGCGTAACCCTGTTAAGGACTGGGTCACAGACGCTTAACGGCGCTGGAAACCTGGGGCCTGGTGGCAAATTGTGCTCCGGTGTGGAGGTCTGGCAGCTCGGTACCTGCGCCGCTGCCGCCCCCAGCCGGGAGTCGGGGCTGCCGTGGGGGCTGCGGCGGCAGCCGGACAATGACCCGGCCCCGCTCGGGCTCCGCAGGGCCGCCTGTGCCCCGGGCCGGGCGGGGGCTCGGGCAGCGCCGGCCCCTCACCCGCCCAGCGCCCCGAGG
>VZTI01005567.1:459292-484520 GCA_013397865.1 Struthidea cinerea
CCGCAGCAGGAACGGCCGCCCGCCCGCCCGGCCGCGACTGCGGGTGTCCCGCTGTCCTGCGCCCGCCGCCGGGCGCGGCGTCACCGCTCCGCGCGTCCGCAGCAGCGGCATCACTGTCACCATCATCACCACCATCATCACCACCATCACCATCATCATTATCATCACCATCAGCAGCAGCAGCACCATCACCATCATCACCATCATCATCAGCACCACCCCGGCCCGCGCCGCTGCCCCCGCACTGCCCAGCGGGGCGGCCACGGTGCGGCCGCTGCGGGCAGCCCCGGCCGCGAGCAGCGGAGCTGTGGGATCACCTCCTCCTTCCTACCTTGCTCCCTCACGTGTGCCCCGCAGCAGCTCGGGGCTTTAATGGGTTGACGTGACTGTACAAAGAGAGGAGCAGCAGAGAACATGGAAGTGAAACAGCTCCGTAATTGCTCAGGAGCAAGTTTCGGCATCCTTGGGAAGCTCGGCAGTGGCTGTTGGCTCTGGCCGGGTTTTGCCGTGTCCGGGCTCGTAGCCCCGGGCGAGCAGCCTGAGCTCCATCTGCAGACAGCCACTTGGTGAGGGGATCTTACAGCCACACCGAATTAATGTGTGAAGTAATTTGAGATTTATGAGTAGAACGCAGTATTAAGGTTACTGCACTCAACTATTGCAGTTATGTTCTGTTCTAAGCACTTTGATAAATAATTTTAAAAGGCTCCTACTTTGCACTTATTCTGGGATTGAGAATTGAAGCCTTTGCTGCTTCACTTTATAAATGAAAGAGTAATTTTTGGTCTTAAGAAGCTACCTTTATCTTCTATTAATGCTGATCTTGCTGAACTCTACACATTAGGCTGTTAGCTCAAATTTGGTGTAGTAAAATACTATTCCTGCTAGTTCTTTCAAAAAATCAGTGAGTTTTGTAGCATCTTTCACCTGCAGTTCTAACACGTGTTCATAAGTCAGGCACGATAGGTAGAGGATTCTTGCTTGCACAGCCATCTTTGAAATGATTCTGTGCTGGGTGGAGAGGGGATAAATGTTTGGTTGGCTAAATAGAAACAGGATTTCGGTGGCATTCCAGCGTTCACTTGCTTTCCTGGTTGTTTCTTGTCCAGGGATGTAAAGTACAGGGAGGCCAAGTGAGGGAGGACAGTGCCCAGTGATTACTTGCTGTGCATAATTTTTAGAACGATCAGGTGGACAAGAATGAGCTGAGTTTTCGATGAGACTGAGCACTGTAGCGGTGCTTGAGTTCCCCCTGGCCCCTGGCTGCTGCCAGGGCCGCTCCACGTCTCGGCCGGGGTGGGCCACAGCAGGGGCCAGCGCTGGCAGAGAGGGGCTTTGGGGCTGGGCGTCTGTGGGACGAGGCTGTGCCCGAGCTGAGCCCTTCGAGGGTTCAGCATTTCAGGGGGCAGTGCTGGAGGAGGGGACCATCAGCAGGGACGTGGGAAGAGCCAGCATCCCTTGCCAAAGGAGGATCTGGTGGAATACAAGGGCTGGAGAGGGACCTCTGGGAAAGGAGTGTCGCAGTAGGTGGGTGGGAAGGTGCGTGGGTGAACAGAGACCAGAGCCAGGAGTCGGGAGCCAGGATGGGGTGGAAAGCGCCGGGCAGGAGGAGGGGGTGTGGTGTGACGTCCTGGGGGAACTTGCCGGGGCTGCCCAGTGGGGCAGAGTGTGACCAAGGATTGCACCCAGGGACGGGAGGCACTAAGGGAAGCAGCACAACAGGCACTGCCCGGCAAGTGGAAACCAGGAAGCAGAGGTGCCAGTTGCAATGAAAAATCAAGTGGCATTACTACAATAAGAAAGTATTATAAATTGCAACTTTCCTTTCTTCCCTTTTATATAGTAAAATAAGTGACATTTTTGTTTTTCAGATAAACCTCAGTGCCATATACAGCTAGTGTGGAGTTATGCACAGTAATGGAAATAGAAACCTGCAGTGGAGCTGTGTTTATAACACATGCTTCATGGCCCAGGCAGCAGCACATCACAAAGAAATCTAAATGGCGCTGGCAGAGGGTACTTGTGCAAGATGTTGAGTACCTAAGACCCTCGCTCATATATGTGAGCATATACTTCATTTTAAGAGCAGATCAAACCCACAGGTGTGATTGTTCCTGTACTTAAAATCAAACGTGTTTAAAGGCTCAGTTGAATCAGGATGAGGATGCTCAGTTTCTGCTGGCTCAAGGCTTGAAAGTTATGATACAATAGTGAGAGGGATTTTCCCTGGGACATCTGTTTCAGCCTCTTAGCCCAATTTAAAAATGTTATCCAATACTACCATAACTTTCTGTATTAATTGAAAGGGATGGAGATATACCAGCTGTAGCCAAGCCAGCAGAGATTTGGGTGGCTAAGCAACAGAAAAGGCACCATATTGAGTGAGCCAAAATTCAGTCTCAAAGTCATTTATTTTAACCAGTGACAATACGTTTAGACTCTAGTGTTTCAATTTGATTGATGGTTTAATATCATATATAATCTTTTTAATGAAGGAACCCATTTAAATATGTTAACATTTGCACTAGTAGTCTCCCATGTACATAACTGCATTTAATCATTACTCTGATTGTTTTTGTGGTTGTGTAATTTGCATCAGCAAAATAACTATGTCAGACCTGTGCTATCTTAATGAAAACTATGGTTACTTCTCTTTCATATATGCTTCTCACTGTTCATGTATAAAAGTGGCAGCAATCCCAGTCTCAAGTATATCGCTAAATGTATAGTTATCACTACGTGTGCTGTCAATTAAGAAATAAAAAAAATTAATGAGCTTAGTGTCTTTTCTAATTCCGCTTTGTTTAAAGCCTCATTGTGATTCGTTATCATGTGAATTGAGTAATTTAATTTTAAGACTTTTAATGTTAAAATACATCATCATTAGTGATGTATCTGAAGATTTCACGGTCTTAGTAATGGCGCTAAATCAAATTGGGAATCCCCTCTTAATCATCCAAGCTGCGCTCCAGCTCGCACCAGCAGTTTCGGGCTGGGGAGAAGTTTCGTTCCGCCCAGGATCACGCATTGTACCGGCCCGGGGAGGAGCGCAAAGCTCCGCACGCCGCGCGAGGTGTCGGCGCTGCAGGGCCCCGGGCGAGGCAGCTGCTCCGTGTCTGCTTTTGTTTATCCCTTGCTGGTTTGTGTAGCCTTTAGGCCAGCACATGAAACAATCGCTTCTACAGGGTCAGCTGCTGGTCAGAAGCAAAGCAAGAAAAGACTTTGCCTTAAAACGCCTCAGCCATCATTTCAGTGCAGCTGGCACCTGCTACTGGTGCGCAGCGGGAGGGTTAGGGGTCAAAGAGGCAGTTGTTCTAAACTCAGTGATGGCTTAAAGGGACTTGTAGATTAATCTGCTTTATTAACTTCTGTATATTAGATAACTATTGCAGTGAATGACAGTCCGTCTTTCTGAATAAGTCCCTTCACCTCATTCTCTTTTAAATTGGCTTTTGAGTAATGAATATTAAATAGAATACATTTCAGGGTAATTAAGTGGAAACATTAGGATGATGTTGTTTTACAATCATATCTATAAGTTTCTTGTGTATTTATCTTGCAATATTACTGTTCATTGCTTTTTGCTAGCAGAACAAAAAGCATAAATGTTTCAATTAAACAAGAGGAACTGGCTGTATTTCTCACTAAACTCGTGTCTTTGTGCTGCATAAATATTTTCAAAAAGCAAATAAGTTTAGGGAGAAATATAAAAATGTTTTATTCCTTGTTTACTCCCTGCAATGTAATACTTTACTTGGAAATGTTCAATTTCTACTGGCCTTGGTTCTGTTATATAAAACACTAAGAGGTGTTGGTTTGGGGAAGGTCAAAAAATATCACTGTTCCATAGAATCTAACTAGTGATATGAATAGCACCAATAATTTTGTAAAGTTCACATTATAATTCAAAATTCAGTTAGAAGTGATGCTTGCAGTCTGGAAAGAAAGCAATATCTTTACAAAATGGATAGGGAAAGGTAACAATCCATTCTGTGATCTGCTACTGGCAGATTTGCCATGTGAGTGATGAAACTCGCTCTCCGTGCACGAACCCCCTCCCCCATTTGGAAAAACAAAAAAGTAAATTTAAAATTCTAGGGCAGCAGCAGCTTACAAGGATGTTACTTGCTGTTGGATCTGATGGCAGCGGCTGAGATGGTGCTGGTTTGGAGATTCCATGTTGGATGAGGCGGTTACTGGGCGTTCTGACTGGGAGTCAGAGCAAAGGCACGTGGCAGGTGAAGGGGCTGGTTTGTGCCCAAAATTCTGTAGTGACTGGCAGACACTAAATATGTGTCCCACTTAATCTTGGCAGATGTCTGATTTTCAGGACTCGGTAACTGAACCTCAAAATCCACATTTTTCCTTGGCTAATGCTGTTGGTTTTGTCTGTTTGTGATCCTGAGAGACATTTTTGTGCTCAAGGTGTCTTCTGAAATCATGGCATCCAGCTGGGTTTTCTTCCTTTGGTGTTTACTTGTCTGGAGTTTTTTACTGAGATTCTTGTGTATTTGCATGTCTCCAGGATCCTTCACAGTTTTAAGACAAAATACATTTTAAAAAAAACCCCAATGTCACAATGGATTGATGAGATTTGGGGGTGCTGTTACCTTCTCTCAGCTTAGCCTAGCATTGTCTAGGTCAGCTTAGTTTAACTTCAGCAAATCCTCCCAGTGCTTTGCTGGGCACATCAGATCAGAGATTTGAGTGGCTGGAAGAGCACCACACACAAAGGACTGCAGCAACACGGGGTTTGACCTTTCAGAAGAACCATGTTTCTGAATTCATAAGTCGTTTTCCTTTTAAAAAAAAAAGAAATAGAAAAAATTAAAAATGAAGTGTGTGCAACCATTCTTTAAAATCTTTTTAGCGTGACAAGTAAAGTAATCTTCTATTGATACTTAAAAGTCCATCTGCAGAAATTCAGGCAGAATGTTAGAGAGATGCAATATCTATTGAAATGTTGAGTGTCAAACTGCCAGGGTAATGTATTTAGTATGAAATATAATATTCAGTGCATTTTGTTTTGATGACTGCATGAAATAGCCGTGTGCTCTTAGCCTTTGTTGTTGTTGTGAAAGATGATATTCACTGCCAAGTGTTGGTGGCTGCTCAGGACACAGGAGCAATATGCTTATTACCAGCTTTATCATCTGTCCTTGTGTTTATTTGCAAAAGCTTTGGTTACAGTTCAGTTCATCAGGATAACAAAAACACTTTTAATTGTTCCACAGAAGAAATTAGAATCAATTTATGAACAGTTTGAAAACAGAAGAGGCTTGCAATCTGTTAGGCAATGGGTAATTAATACTCGTTTTAGGCTTTTTAAGTTGTGTGCTGCTCCAGTGCTCTGCTCCAGCCAGCGGAGGGGTCACTGTGCCCTCCAGACCATCCTGGCACAGCAGTCACAGCCGAGCTGCTGCTTTTCTCCCACCCTCATTTCCTTCAAGGGATGGTTTAAAGCCCACCCTACCTCCTGTCCCTGCTAATCATCTCCGTATCCATTAATATGGCTGAAATAATTACCCCGGTTCTAATTGTCTCTTTGCCACTGGTTACTGTTGCTGTATGGGGGAAGCCTTTGGCTCTGCTCTGGCAGGCGTCCGCAGGGCTGAGCCCACCCTGAGCCCACCCTGAGCCCACCCTGAGCTGCTCTGAGCCCACCCTGAGCCTGCTCTGAGCCTGCTCTGAGCCCGCTCTGAGCCCACCCTGAACCCACCCTGAGCCCGCTCTGAGCCCANCCCTGAACCCCCCCTGAGCCCACCCTGAGCCTGCTCTGAGCCCACCCTGAACCCCCCCTGAGCCCACCCTGAGCCCGCTCTGAGCCCTTGCTGGAAGGTGTTGGTGTAGGTGAAATTTATGTTCTCTCCTCCCAAGAGGATTAAATATTGTGTAACTAATTATTTGGGTAGAGATGCTTGTAGGAGACACCAGCCTTATCCTGTGCCACCTCTCAGAGAAGAGTGCTGGCTGCACAGGACAGAGAGAGGCTCTCACTGTGTGGGCTGTAAAAGATGCTTAAGGATCTTCAGAGATGAGCCTGTGTTACAAAGCCCTGAACCTATCTGCTTCTTTATGTGCTGCTAAAAGCAGGGGGGAATGGGTATTAATTTTTTTGTAAGGTTTTTAAAGAGCTCAACCTTCTGGTACACCAGACTATCCTGAAGTTTGTGTTACAAATTATGGCAGGTTGTGCATTCCAGAGATCCCAGTTAATCACAGTTCTGTCATCTTTAAAAGCAGCTGTAGCATCATATAGTTACAGCCACTTGTTTAGAAATGGCTGAATCTTAAATAAGCAGCTTAGATTAATATAAAATGACAGTCTAGTAGCTGTAACTTAGAATCTCTGCATGCTACTAGCTAAAAAATGCAGATTAAGGATTGATGTCACAATCTTAAATTATTCCAGCCCGAGGTGGAATAACTTGCTGTCTAACAGGGAGCACAGATGGATAGGCAGGAAGAAGCTGTGCAGATACATGAGTTTGTAAACATCTGTCAGCTACAGCAGATACCCAAATACAAAATCTTGCACTTCAGGCAGCGCATGAGTATGTGACATTCAACAGAGGGTTTACATGAAATTCAGCACAGACAGAAGCAAGTCAACACACCCCGGAAGGTAATAATTAATGAAACATATCCCCTCCTCCCCGCAGAAGGAGGAGGGATTTCACTCATCAGGCGCTGTCAGTACTGCTGCTGTTAACTGTTCTGCTTCCAGAATTTAATGTTGCCAGCCCTTAGACCAAGCAAAACTGCTCCACCCTGTGGGACTCAGTGCTTTACTATGGGTGAGTCTGCAGTGGCCAGCTGGCATCACTTCTCCAGCTCTAGTGGATGTCAGCCTCCCCAGGAGCGTGGTGTCCCTTGGCAGAGATGGACCCAGTTCTGATGGGTGAGGCTGGACCTAAGTGTGATAGTCCTTCATGGAAAAAATTCAGATGCAACTGCAATTTGAAAATAACATATTCTGTCATGTTAGAATGGGCTCTCAGAGGAAAGATCCCACAATTACAGTTTGAAAACCTGCTAGGACAGGGCAGAGCTGTGCTGTGGGCAGCTCGTGTGCAGGGTGTAGCTGCTGCCCCTGTCCAGCTGTGCTGTGGGGATTCCCTGGTGTAGCACAAAGTTCTGCTTTGTAATCCTGTCAAAGGCCTGGAAGGCAGCTCACTGCTGGCTGAAGGTAGGGCATGATGAGAGGAAGCCTCAGCTTTGGAAAGACCTCTTTGCACTACTGCTGTGTCCTTGTGCTATTAACACAAGAACTAGAGGACCACAATGGCTCTGGTGCACGTGGCGGGGGCTGAACATGTCCTGGGGGTGTCCTTCTGAGGGTGTGCTTATGTTTCTTTTTAGATACAAAGTCAGGTTTGACCTAAGTTCATACACTCTTATTTTAGGACTATTTCTGCTGGCTCATGACTTGGACCTGCTTCCAGTGGATCCCCACTCTCAGCCCTTTGGCCAGTTCTAAAGATGTGCTGGGAAATGCAGAGCTCCACCTTCCCTGTAGCTGTTTCTTTTTCACATCACCCTTTTGGACAGAGGGAGACTGGGAGTGTCCCAGCAGGACGTAAAACTGATGGGAATACCCTGTGAGAGACACACTTGGATAATATTTCAGTCCATCAGCTGCTGCCATATACTGGTTCATGGTGTGCCTTGTCCTGACACCAGGATTGGGTGTTTTTCTCAGCCATTTACACCCTAATTCTCATAAAAGGAAGCAAAAAGGGCAGTGCCAGTTGAACTGTTGCAATCAGAGATACAGGACTGGGTCGCTCACAGGTTTTGTCTTCAACTGTTGAGTCATGAAATTTTAGTTACTAATATTTATTTAAATACATGTACTGGCAGTGTGCACAAAGAGGGTGAAATGCTGCATACTCTGAACAGAATCTGGAGGAATCTGGTCCATAGGGTGGGAATGCCAGGCTTGGCCTGAGGGCAGCGTGGAAGGCTTTGGGAAGGGCTCTGGATCCATTGCCTGGGCTCATGGACTGCCCATTTTCCTGCCTGATGCCTCTTCTGTCCCTCCCTGCCTCACTCCTTCCACAGCTCCTCCCTTCTTCCTGTACATGTCATGGAAATTGGCAGCAGGATGGGAGGGAGTTGGGAAGGGGAAAGAAAGGGAATAGGAAAGTCAGAAGGGAAGGGAGCTGCAGTGTCACCAGCCTCCCGTGCTGCTCTGGACAGCTTGATAACATTCCTTCCTGGACTGATGAGATTTCATCATGCAGGGGAAAAGGCACGTGGTTCTTAACCTCTTATATATTACAAAGCTCAGCTGACACGCTGTTTCTGACAGTTAAATATTTTTAGTTCAGGAATAATGGGCTGATTCTTGCTTTCAAGATAAATAAAAGTTTTGGTTTTTGTATTTCATCTGGAAATTTTGGTTTTGAACATGGGAAGTATCAACGTGAAAATCAAGCTTTCTAGTAAAATAAATATTTTAAAACAACAGATTAAAATTTAAAGTATTTAATAATCTTGGAATATTTAAATCTTCCTAGTGTTATTAGTAAATGATGACCCGTTTACTGATGTAGTAGGAATTGATGATGAAAGAACTAAGAATTCCAAAGGACATTTAAATTAGTAATTACAGCTCTTAAGTTAAGAGCAGACTCTCTGAAGCTGGAGCTTTAGAAACCTACCAAATTTTGTATGCTAAACAATGAAAAAAAAGTGAATTTTTCAGATCTGAATGGAAACAAAGAGTGCTATTACCAGTCAAGTATTTTGTTAAAATCTGTGCATGTTCCTGACCCTTCAAAATCCTTTGTAAAGGAATATACATACTGCTTTCTCTGGTGTTAATGTAATGCTCCTTTTGCTACAATGGGATTAGTTGCAGCACAGTAAAAGTTCCACCCCAACATATGGGAAAGAGAAGTGAGTTACAGGACCTGCAGTGGTGCAAATGTGGTGCTGGTACAGCAAAGCAGCCTTTTAATGGAAGGGCAGCTTCTCTTCCAGCTTCCTTGAGAACAAATTTTCGTAATGAAGGTTGTCTTGACCAACATTTTCCTCCTCCGTCCAAGGCTCTGAGGGAGGAGAAGCTGCGATGGATTAATTTACTGGAAGAACAGTTCTTTATTCTTGCCTGTTCTGTCAGTAGTTCCTTTTGCGAAGAAGGGGAATGGAGTGGCCCATGGAGAAAACAGCCCTGCACATGCCTGGGATGAGTCCTCGCTCGCTCTGGGATGCAGTGTGGCTGCTGTATGGCCAGGCGTTTCTGAGAGGGTTCTTACTCCTTAAGAGTCAGAAGTGGAATTGAAAACTTTGGACAGTAGGATCTTGTCAGAGATAAAGCCCAGAGCAGAAGGGAGGCTTTCACCACTGCCTTCCCGGCTGGCCAATATCAAACCACACAATTAATAGTTATTAATTACTATTACATACATAGCTTCATGTTGGCTTTTTTTTTATGAAATAAAACATTCATTGTATTCCTCGCTTCTCTCAGTGCTCTCAGTTCTCCTTACTCATAGAGACAGACAAGTGCTTTCCAGGCGAATTTTGGACATTTTGGTCATCTTTCACATTTAGGCCAAAAGCTTTCCAAAAGTATTTACTTTGTAGTTTGTTTGCAATTTAGAGCTTCTGGACTAGAGGCCTTGAAGGCAATCTCATGAGTTGTTTGATAAAGCTGAAGAGGTGGTGCTTTCCCTCTGGGTCTGTTGGGACCTGAGTGTGCCCTGTTCAGGTTAAGCATCACATTGGAAATATCTTCGTCCTTAGCACTTCTTCTAAGAAATATGGGTGCATGAGCTGTGGGGCTCAGACAAATTCACAGCTTGGGTGAGTCTGGTTTATTACTTAACAAATGCTTCTGTCCTAACAGCTGGCCTTGTTACAAGCAATGAAGATGAAAACCTAGTGAGGAATGCATTATAAGAAGTCGTAATTATTCTTCATGCTTGGAAAACACGCCGCTGTTAGTGCTCGTGCAGAGGTTTGGAATTGTTTGCTTTGGTTCCAAAGCAGCCTGGAACTGTTTTTGTCCTGTGAGTAACAAAACACAGTTTGCGTGATACCTGACTGTGAAGTCAAGTGAAGAATTGGCCTTTCCCACGCCAGACCATGTGTTCCTAACCTGGATGCTGAAATGATTTGTGGATCTCTCTGTTCCAGGTGATTTGTAGTGCTAGGATTCATCTTTTTCATTTAGTGAAACATGCTGTTTGACTTCGCCTTGGTCAGTTATTACAGGCTAGTTTGCAGTGTGGCAGCTCTCTGGAGACCCCGCTCACAGCTACTCATTGGCCTAGAAGAAAGGATTTAATGATTTTCTACTTCCTCTGTGTTTGGTTTTAGGGTGTAGATATTTTATAAACGTGAGTCAAACTATTTACTGGTGACATTTTACAAATTTTCTCCCTGTTTAATCTCTAAGTAATGTTTTTAGGTTTGTATATGTTGTGGCCTTCAGCGTTTGGGACGAACATATCTCAAGGATATCTTAGAGCATTTTATCTTTAAATGGATTCTATCGTTATTTTGTAATTTCTTTGTACAAGAATGGTGCCAATCCCTAAAATAAGTCTTACTCTTCCCAGCCAGACACACCAGAGGTACAGGAGTAGAGCAGAACAAGAAGAGGGCTCAGAGTCAGAGCTTTGTGGGGCTCTAGGGGTGTGCCAGCCAACGGGCAAAGTAAATTGTGCAGCTTCTCTTTGGGTGCCAGCAGAACCTAATTGTGTGAGCTGATAGATCTCAGAGCTCTATAGAGCTGATGAAGTGGCTTTTTCCCTGCTATAGAGCTCTGTAAAGCAAGTCACAGAGGTAAAGTAACATGTCTAAACTCCGAGGCTGGGTTTGTAGCTGTGGTGGAAAGGGTACAGACTTAAAGACCTCTTGCTGTAATCACAATTGCCTTGGCTGAAATAGGGAGTGTTCCTCTCCAGTGCCTGGCAGCGTCATGCACGGAGGAAGGCGGATGTGGGAAAACCAGAATCATGAAGAGCAGCCTGGGTTTTGTCTAAAACTCCTACAGATTGCTGGGCACACAACTTGTACAGATTGCTCTCTGGAAATAGCATGACAGCGGAGAAAATCCCGGAGTGAACTTAAAAGACTGTACCTCAAATTAACACTGCTCAAAATCTCAGTTCATATTTGGTTTTATTCCAACTTTGGCTTTGGAGCCAAGCTTTGGCATTAATTTTTTTAACTTTCTTCACCTGGTAGTTTGGTTATGGAAATATTTTTTTGGAAGAATGACTTCTGTAATACCATGTTCATATAGGAAACATCAGTGATTTCAGCATGGTTAGTAAAGGTTTCATGCATTTTTCCTTTTCAGCACATCACACAGTTTAACAACAGCATCCATGCTCATGTAAACTGTCTGAATTTTCTTTCAGGTGATGTCAGTCCTAATGAACACCATCATCTTTGGAGACTGCAGAAACCAATGGTCTACTTCAAGACCTCTGCTTGGACTTAGACTTCTCAATAAGAAAGTGAGTGTTTAACAAATTCCACCAGATTCACTCTTCACATGCTAAAATAGTAAAAATAGTTACTTCACATAGAACAGAGCTGCCTGCTGCCCTTCAAATTGCCCATCTATGTCCTTGGGCTCCGTTATGCTCACATTAGGAATGAAGAGTGGGTTTCGGCTCACGCACTCTGTGAGTATCTTACAGATAGTTCACAGAGGTTGAATGGCTCCATTTTCATGAAAAATCTGCTCAAACTTTTACCCCAACTTTTACACCCAACCTTGGATCATACAAGGATATGATTAACTTTTTCTAATAAACTTTGTTTTCATATTTCCAGAATTAAACAGAAGTTATGCAACCTCATCAGGCTTTTAGATAGAAAGATGAAACAAGAACACTGTGAAAATCACATCAGAAAAATTGCTTCCTAGAGAAATAGTTATCCAATTTCTTTCTCTGAATGGTTTCCCAGGAACAACTGGCTTTGGGGGGTATTATCCGAGCGCTTACGCTGAACTACTGGCATTGATTGCAATTTGGGTTGTGTGCATCTGAGGCAGATTCCGTAAACCAGGAAACACGCTGCAGTTTGCCCTTTCAATAAAATCTGAAGCTATGAATTTGGATATGCCCCTCATGTTTCCCTGGTGACTTCATAGCGACTCTGCTGTCTGGAATGGGAGCCTTCTGAGGGAACGCCTGTGCGCTGATCTGAATGTGTGCATTTTTTGTGTGGCGAGGCGTTGTTTCGGAGGATATTGACCTGTTGTCTGTGCCTTTCTGCAGAGCTGGCTCTAACTTTATTCTGAATTGCTTTGTCTCCTGGGCAGTCACAAGCCTCAGTGTATTACTGCTTTGGAGAATGAATTGTCTATACAATAAGAGGGCGCTGGAAAAAAATCAGACACTAAGATTAGCAGCAACCGCATACATTAAAATTCAAACTGAAATCCCAGCCATGGAAGGAAACTAATAGAAGAAGAAAATATATCAAGAAGAGAAGCGCTGTCTCATCATTCACCTGTGCTGAAGGATCCAATTTTAGCCATATCCAACAGCACTGTCATTCATCTTCTTGGTGTGTTATTGTGATTTAAATCCAAGCTCTATAAGAGAGAGCAGTTCTTTTAAAATGATTGAGAGGGAATAAGGGTAAATTCAGTGTTTAGGAAAACTTTATGACATCACAATATTATACTTTACAGATGGAAGCAATATTTCCTCCTTTGGAAGGAAAACTAATCATTTTCTATCTGCTCTGAGTCACTGCATCATTATAAAAGTGGGATATAAGTAGTTTTGTGCATTCCCAATCTTGTTCAAGACGACACTTTTGTTTATATAATGCTTCTGATTTATAGCGCTAAAGGATTAGCCTGACTACATATTAATTATATGGTTTTGATGCTTCAATATAAGAAGAAATTAAATATTTCACTTGAAGATAAAACCATGGAGCTGTATATCATAAGGAATAAATTTGTGACTGTCAGAATATTCTTTTTACTGAAATTAGACTCGTTCTAATGATTATGTGTTTTGCTTAGCAGACATGGATATGTATAAGCACCTTTACTTATGAACAAGTCTTATATTTCTTTTGGAAGGGTGAAGAACAGGAAATAGGATTTGTAATATTTGCATTGCCCCTTTTGTATCAAGGTTATTTATTTCACGTTCAGAAAAAGTAGGACACGTACTTATACATAACTGTAAAAGTCATCTCTGCTTGGCTCATTCCAGTGCACTGCGGATTTATTTATTGGGAATGGGTTCCTTTATTTCAGGTGGGGTCTCTGTCTCTACAGTTGCTGGGAAATAGCAAGCATGCAGTTACCATGTTGAGCTGCTTGTTCTGTTCTTCTTTTGTTTTAATGAGATCTTCTTTGCCCGTAATTCATTTCAAAGGGAAGGCATTGTGTTTACGTGGGGACTCAGAAAAATCGGGATGGATACGTGCTTGCACCAATAGGGTTAATGATGCCGAAATGGGAATCATACTTACAACTCACCCTAAGACAGCACTAATCTTTTGAGACAGCAGGATCTCAGTATGCACTGGGATGTTTAGAAACCCCAGGGCTCAGAACAGCTCCGTGGTGTTGGCACACGGATGCCATGGGTTGCTGTGTCCGGGAAGGGGAGGCAGAGATGTTATTCCTTGCTGTTGCTTGGGGATGCTGTTAATGCTTTCCATTGTGGGGTTGAATGAAGTTCTTGGAATGCCTCTTTTCTAAAAATAACTTGTGGACACTGGACAAGGCCTCAGGGTTGTGGCCTCCTCTACCCTGGATTCTGCGTTGGTCACGGTGTTTGGTGTTTGGTGCAGGCAGGTCCTGCGTCCTTCACGCCTGCTCCCAGGGCATGTTCAGAGTGGTTCAACGGCTTCAGGTTCAAGGGTTTCAGCTGTGTGATCAGCTGCTGCCTCTGCTCCCAGTGCTGCTGCAGTGGGCAGCAAAGATGGGGACTCGGGGTGTTACTGCTGAGAGGAACTGTGCTGAGGGCATGAAATTCGCCAAGGAGACACTAAAGCAAACACTCCCTATAACCCTGTGGAGTTGTCAGGGCTTAGCCTTGGTGTTGCAGTTTTATTACATTTTCTTTCATTATCCCATATTTTTGCATAGGTACAGGACAACTATAATTTTGATCATAGTCATGTGTGTTTAAGTTGGGATTTGTTTAAGGTTTAAACAGGTGTAAACCTTTTAAAGGTTTTTAAAAAAATCTGGCAAACAAATCCCAGACTTTCATGCTTTCTGACACTCTGTATGACACCCTACAAGTTACGTTAACTTCAAAAGTTTACTAAATTCTGCTTACTAAAAGCTGATTCTCAGCCTGCCTTTAACAAGTTCTCTTGTTATACACCTGAAATTTGTGGAATACAGGCAATACTCCTGTAGAGTGCAATGTCAGACTGCTCAGGAACCTTGCCAGGCACGTGGGCACAGGTTCATCAGAATGGTTCATTCTCCTCTGAATAATTGTCTGTATCAGTGCTTATCCCAGGGATGTGCTTGTGCCCAAGGCCATGAGGCTGTGACTGACACAGCCAATGCAATAAAGACTGAACAGGGTTATTTTCCTGGCTGTAGTGGCAGGGTGGTGGGCAGCACTACAGTCCTCCCCTGTTCCATATTTCTAAGCTAAACCAGCATTCTTGTAAGGTGATAAAAAGTCCTGCTTTAAGTGTCCACAGCTCTGCCAGAATATGTGGGAGGGAAGGGTGCAGGTGGGAGGGGAGAGGGGTAATTGGGCCAAAGGAGCACTTCATCCTTCTCAGTCCCGTTTGCCTTCTGCCGTGGGGTGACCTCAGGGCCAGCATTGCCCCACCAAGCAGTGCAAGTTAGCACGGTGGCTCTCTGCTCTCAGCTCTGGGTTTGGAACCCCTCAGAGTTATTCTGCAAGCAGGAGGCTCCTTTTAACTGCAAATGTTTAAAACTGAGCAGAAATCAATTTCCATTAGTAAGGAAATAAGCACAAACATAAAAGAAATATTAATAGAATAAAGAATAAATTGCTAATTGCATCCTGTACCTCCACACAAGCAAGCCCCAGCTCACCACACTGCTGCCAGACATCCCTGTGCAGTGGAGGCAGGCAGGATTATTGCCCCTGATCCGGCAAAGAGACCTTTGCTGAGATCCCATCAGTTTTGCAGGCACTGGTCCCCACAGTCCTGTGCAGGAAGGAGCCCTCAGGAGCTGTTCTTGGGGAGACTTTATTAGCTTGGCTCTTGTGGGCCAGCAAAGTCTGACACAATCACAGCAAAGAGCGTGGAAGCAACAGACAAAGAACATTTGAAAAACTCTAAATGAGGAGTGCAGACACATCCGGTACTTTAAATTGTTTCTGCGTGGCTTTGGGGTTGTTTTGGTGTTTGGGGTTTTTTTAAAAGAGAATCACAGAATGGTTTGGGTTGGAAGGGACCTTAAAGATCATCCAGTTCCAACCCCTTTGCCATGGGCAGGAACACCTTCCACTAGACCAAATACACAGATGAGTTGTGATAAATGGTGCTTAAGCTGTTCCTTTCAGGTGAGGACAGCCCGAGGGAGTGGTTCATGTTTGGGCTGTTGTGCAGGCTCTGTGGGTTGTCCTTCAGCCTCAGGTGTGAGGCCATTGGAGGGACTTCACCTCCCACCCCTGCAGGTGGTGAACTGCTGGGGGGGTTTGTGTGTCTGTTCTGTGCCAGATGGGTCTGGTTCCACCTTTCAGCGAGCCAGGCTGGGCTCTGACAGCTGTCCTGAGGGGGCAGGTGGGGCTGGCCTCGATGGCACATCCCACGGAGCCCTGTGCTGGAGGGTGGGGAGGAAGGACATTTCTGAGTCACGTGGGGTGGGAAAACTTCTTGTCGCAGTCGTTTCACTGCTGGCTCTCCACTGTTTCACACATTGCTTGGTCCGTGCTTACGCGACAGATGCTTGTTACGTTGCAGAACTGGCTTTTGAGGGCACCTGCGCATTCTGTCTGTGAGTCTCCCTCTGGTTTCCTTTCCATTTAACATACATTATCGTTATTATTTTTACCACCTCTTGCAATGCATCTCTCACTGTCAGGTCTCCTTTAACCAAACGTTTGGCGTTTGTTTTTCCAGGTCACTCAGAGCATGCTGGAGAGATGTGGCCAAAGCTCTGCACAGCAAAGGGGCCTCCGACCCCAGGGGTGTGGACGTGGATTGACAAGGACTTTGGAAACAGAGCACTGACTGATAAACCATCTCTGAAAGTGCTGGGACCCTGTTATATTGTTAGAGAGATTTTTTACCCTTGTGAAAACTATTTTTTAAAGATATCTTCTGCCTTTTTCTATCTCTGGCCTAAATGTAAGGATTTATAATAGTGAAAACAATGGAAAACCAGACTTAGTTTGAAGAATGTTTTCAGCCTGTCTTATCAAAATTTATAATCCTGTTATTTTGGCTTTATGAGACAGTGTAGACACAGTGCTTAACCAAAGAACAAAAGGATGTGCATTCCTTCTGAATTTTGTCTCAGTTAATGATTGTCAGTTTTGTACATAATAGTAAATAATATCTCATCAGCTGAAACCTCCAAGGTCACTCTTGAGGACATATTTATTTGAAAATGAGATGAAAGCCAGTACAAACTTTATATGACACCTTTTCAAACTAATAAAATTACTATTTTTCTACAAAATGTTATATATTTCTGTAGGTGCTAAAAAGCTGGAAGCAGAGAAATTCTTCAGCCTTTTCTCAATATTCTGTGTATATGTGTTTCCCGTGTAAACTATTTTAAACAAGGTCACAGTTCCATAAACTTCTTGCACCTGCAAGCTGCTTTGCAAGGTTGTTATGGCTTTGACTTTGAAAATATTTTGGAATAGGTCTCTTGAGACTTGGCCAATCCTCTCAAGGGGTGGATGGCCCAGGAACCAATTACCTATTGCCACTCAACACACTTTTTGCCATCTATCCTATAAAGTAGTCAGAAAATTATTAAAGAAAAGCTTCGGCTTCCACTTGTTCATGAGCCTGGACTCTGTGGCGTTTTCTTTATGCGCCTCGGACGTAACAGCGACATATTTCTTTGCAGCATGGGTGGTTAATGACAATGTGGACCACAAAGAAAACTGAAAATGAGCATTTTTAGGCTATAAGTATAGCAAGAAAATTGAGAAGGTTGCACACAGTGAAATAAGAGCTGATGGAGCATGACTTAGTGAAGTACTGATGATGTTCCTTCACAAGTACACATTTTCCAGGTCTTTGGAAACTGGGAAAAAAAAGCCACAGAAGAAAATAAAGGTGTTAAAATACTTTACAAAGAATAAGTCTATCCACCACTGCAGAAAAAAGGAAGAGACTTACAGTGGGGAGCAGTGGGTGTCCTGTGCTGGGCGGGAGGGGCTCTGCTGGCTGGGGAGATGCAAAATGAGTTGAAGGAAGACCTAAGAAAAATCAGAACTGATTAAGCAGTAAGTCAGTTTATTATGTGGAAAAGCTATTATGTGCAATTACAAACTTGCTTTGGGATTGAGTTGGGTTTTTCTATTATTTACCTAAGAAAAGGAAAAGATTTCACATGTTTGTCATGTTTGCTGACATTGGTGAATTTAATAATATTTCACCACTGCTTAGATAAGAACAGGAATTATTAGTTGTGGCCAACAGGGAGGAAAAGTTCATACCTGTATTTCTTACAGGGTTTTTTCCAGTTTTTTAATTTGCAATTGTTACTTTTCTGCACATTTTTAAGCAGCAGGAAGTGCAGCTGGAAGGAAGGTGTTCTGTCAGTTTGCTGTTTACATTTGAGCTCTGCTCGAAAAAGTATTTCAGCCAAAAGGTCTGAGCTGCAGGAGTGCTGAGCACCTGAGGAGTAATCCATGGAGGCAAAGGGGTCCATGGAGGCTACAGAAGTCCATGGAGGCTACAGCAATCCGTGGAGGTTCCTGGAGAGCTGCAGATTTGGGGTGTTCCTACCCCTGAGGCCGCATGCCGAGGTGTGAGGGCCTTGTGGGAAGTGTGTGAGTCACATCCTCGGGCACCTATGGATTTGCATGGCTGTTAAGTTTCCATTTTGGTCCCTAAAGGAAACTGGAACCTGTGCTGCTCAGCTGGGTTTTAAAAGCCGCAGAACGGATCCCCCAAGGCCTTGGGGAGGGGCCCTGGCAGTGCTGCCTCCTCTCTGACAGCTCTGGGACAAGCCCTGCCGTGGTCTCACGGCTCCGTGCGTTGGCATTAAAGGCTCAGGTGAAAGGTGATGGCTTCTGGGACTGCGTTCTGGTGAAAATAAAATCGTGGTGACACATCACGGGCACATGATCCCAAACCAGCCCCTTTTCAGGGGGAATTGGCTGCTTTTCGAGAGCTGAAGCTTTGGCACGTGGAAAGGGAGAGTACACAGGTCCCAGGAGTCCTGCCCAAGCTCCAGGGCTTCTCTAACGCCCAGCTGCAGCCTCCCTGGGGCACTCAGACACATCTCTGACACGTCCCTTCTAACACATCCCCTGTCACAGGTGAGGCTCCAGAGCGTCTTCTAAACTGGGCAAGCTGGAGATGAGTGTTTAAAGGGCATTTTCACCCTGGTAAACAATTGACAACAGGAATTAATTTAGATCAGCTGATTGTATAAATACACTTGCTTTTAGGTTAGGAAAGGCAAAGCACGGCAAATAGATTTATGGCTCCAGGCTCTTCTTCGGGAGGGTACTGTCAGCTTTGCAAAGGGGCCTGGTCACCGTGGGTGCAGCCCAGGTTTTCCACAGTGTTCACAAAGCACACGTAATGCCTTATGCATTTCTTGAAAAGACATAATTGCCTTAAGGGCTTTGGAATTCTTTTCTCCTTTAAAAGAAGTGGGAACAGTGGAATGGGAAATGTCAGAGGGAGATGCCACTCAGAACCCAAGCAACTTCCTCACAAGGAACAAACGTGAGCCTGTCTGGTAATGCAAACAGTGGGGGACTGTAAAATAGGGCTGGTTCTCCCCCAGGAGTGTTTTATATCCTCGGAGAGAAGAGCACAGCCTGCTGAGGCTCAGGTGAGCGTCCGTCCCTCTGTGAGCCAGAACAAACCCCCAGAGCCTCCCAGGGCCGGGCTCTGCTGGCTGGGGCAGCCGAGGGCAGCGCTGGGCCGAGCACAGCTTGAATACTGTGCCCTGCTTGCAAAAGGAGGCTCTGAAGAGCTCAGCCCCAGCATGTGCACACCTTACAGAGTAATTCCTTGGCTTCGTTAATGTTTTATCCTACAACGAGTTTACGATGACAGCAAACCTCTCAAACTGCGGCGGGATAACACGCTTCCTCACCCTATTAAAAAATAATGCTGGTGTAGATTTTATGTACCAGGGTGTAGACTGCTGTTAAGAGGCACTGCTTTGACAAAATTCTTTTTGAGGTTTACAGAAAGCATAATAAAATATGTAAGTTACATTTCTACAAACAAAAGCTATAACATAAGTTATTTATAAGCATGAGATACAAACGGTATCACGATAAATAAACCTTAATGGATACCTGTGGCATCCCTCCTAATGTAATTTGCCCAGCAAAAGTCATATTTAGTAGAAAAACCTGGCAGCAGCTGCGTGTTGGTATTTAAAATAAGAATGAAAGAGGGAAGGAAGCGGCTGCTTCCCCGGGCTTATCCCCGGCCTGCCTCCCTGCCTCCCCCTTCACCTGGGGCTGGCACTGCTGCTCCGAGAGACCAGATGTCTCTGCATCTTCCAGGGCTTGTCCACGAGACCAGGATGTTCCCTGTCGGCTTCACTACAGCCTGATTTTATCAGAGGTGGCAGAAGGAAATTGAGCCCCATCTGCCCGTCATCCTCTCTGCCCTCTTCCCTTTCCGTGGTAGCTCCTGCCCCAGCACCGCCCTTGTACCCTCTCCTTCTCATCTGGTCTCAGCCAATTGTGGAACAGTGCATGGATTCTGAAGTGAAATAAAGTTTTGGCTTTTTTTATATAGCAGGTAAGGTTACCAACCCCACAAAGATGGGCTTTGGAACAGGAATTGAAACCGCTAAGGCACGTTGATTTGCCAGAGGCTTCAGAACCCATTAGCATTGGCTCTGTGAGTGGGGTTCAACTGCTTCCACCCACTGGGACACGGAGGACAGGGTTTTACTGGCACCTGTGTGTCTGGACCCTTGGGCAGGGTTTATGGGGCAGGTGTCCTGATCTCCTCCATGTCGGGATATAGGGAATATCCCTTGTTCTGCTGGGGAAAAGGCTGCTGAGGCAGAGCTCCCCTTCCCTGCCCTCCCCTCTGCCTTCATGGGGTGAGGGGAGGCAGGAGGGTCACAGCCCTCCAAACCCAAAGGAAGGGGCAGAGGGGAATGACCTTTGGCTCCGCAGCACCACAGCTCTTCCCTCAGAAAAAGAGCAGCTGATTTAGCCCTTGTGGGCTGACAAAACCAGGGGTTTTTGTCAGCTCTGCTGAGCACCAGGAGCTGAGTGCCAGAGCCCAGTGTTGCCCCATGAGAGCACGGCCACAGGCTGGCACCCAGGGTCCTGCTCCCTCGCTGGGATGGGGCAGCCAGGCCACTGCTCTGTCCTGGGGCCTCGGCTCATCACTGACCAGGAGGGCTCATCACTGACCAGGAGGACCCACAGGGTCCCAGTGAGCCCTGCAGAAGGTACAAGGGTCAGGACCACATCCCCCTTCAGTGCACGAACCTCAGCCCTTGCCTGCCGGTGCCCTGCACAGCTGGGCACAGCTGGCTACAGGCAGAGCTCAGGCAGCAGCTCACTGCACGTAAGCTGCTTCTGGCTGTCCTGCCCCCCTTCCCCGTCCCATGCCAGGACACAGATTACCCACCTCCCTCTCCAGCCTGAACACCAGCATCACCCACCAGCTCCGCAGGAATGCTGCTTCCAGAGCTGAAAACCAACTGGTGTCCTCTGTCATGCTGACTTCCACCATGAGTTGTGTGCAATCACTCCAAACATGGTGGGTTTATGCAGCAATATCCATCCAGAAAAGGCTGTGGGGAACAGGACTGGCCTTGCCCAGCCTGAGACCCGCTGCCAAAGACAGGGGCTACAGCAGGAGCTCTGGAGCTGCAGCAGGAGCATCTCAGCACCTGCTGCTGCTTCCTGGTGCAGCATCCTTCCCTGTCACCCTGTAGGAAAAGACAAAACCCAGAGCAGTGAGCGATGCCTTTGGGGGATGGCACATCCCTGCTGCCTGCCCTGCCTCCGGCACCATCAGGGAGCCAGACCAGCTCACAGCCCTGAACTCCTCCGTGTTAAGGGAGGGTCTGTGGACAACGGATGAGTTTGATATGTGAAGCTGGCATGGCCTTAAGGAGGAAGATTTATTTGTGTCACTGTGACAGCTAGGGAGGCAGCATGAAGGTGCTTCTAAAGAGCTGAGCTGTAGGTCAGACACTGGTCAAACCTCTCTTCGTCCACCTGCTGGCTTCCAGCTGTTGGGCAGTACCTTGGGCAAGGGTTTCTGGCACCACTGCTGGTCCCAGGCCCCGACAGAGGGAGCCACTGGAGGAATTGGAGCTTCTGGACTGCCGGGGGGCAGCCCAAGATGCCACAGCCCGAGTGCTGGGGAAGGGGCAGTGTGAGAGAAGCTGAAAATGCAGAAACTCGGCTGATGAGATGTACCAGGACATCTGGTGCCCTGTGGGGCTGCTCGCGGTGGTACGGGGGTCAGACTCAGCTGGACTAAAGCCCCAGCACAGCAGTTCAGCAGCAGTGGAATGTGCTCAGGATCTCCAGGTGTGATCCAGCTGCGGTCACTGCCTGGGCTCGCTGAAGACCCTGCACCTGTACCTCCACAGCACCGTCACAGGCACGTTTCCGCTGCCACGTCCCAGGGTGAGCCCTGTGGGCACTGCAGCCCTGGGCACCACCGTGACTGCTGGGCTGTGCCAGCCTGCACCTCCCACCCCCACAGCTGCCTCACAAACACAGCGGTCACACGCTGCAGGGCTGTTCACAGCACGAGCAGTGGATGAGCTCCCGGCACTGGGGTGTCTCCTCTCCACGAGGTGCAGCACCACAGCCTGTGCCTGAGCAGCTGTGGAGGGTGGGTGCAGGGGGTTATCGCAGTGCTCATCATGTGGTTCTATTATCTCGTCCTCCAGGAAGCATTTTAAAAGCTGAAGGCACGTGGGGGTCCTGCAAGGACATGGTCCTGCAAGGACACCCTCCCTCCAGGGCCCTCTGTGTTTTGATCCTGAAGACATTCCTGGGGCTGAGGAAGGCATGTGTGCACCGTTACCAAACCCAGTGACCACGGCAGGCCGCAGCACAGCCCCCTTCACGTCATGTCCATGGCAGCCAGGCCTGGGAGCAGCTCTGGGTTTCAGGCATGAGTGAGACAGCTGCCACATCTCTGTCCCCAGTGACTCCCAGTGACAGACTGGATGAGGGGCTCTTCTGTCCAGTGGTGCCAGGCAGGTGGTCACTCCTCTTCCAGAGCTTTACTTACTTTTTTCCCCACTTAACTTTGTCCCCCCATACCCTTGCAGGTGACTGGGAGCAGTGCTCCCTGGTCAGTCCCTGTGCCCAGGCACCCTGGCAGGGCTGGCTCAGCCACACTCCCCGACAGGCCCAAGGAGCTGTGCCCCAGCGTGGCAGGGCTGCACCGTGTTCCTCTCTGCCAGCATCACGCACTCGGCACCACATCAGTTAATACCTGTACAATATGCAGAATTTTACAGGGAATGACAATGCCACAGCAGCCTTCCCATCCCCCTCCTGCCTGCATGGCTCTGTCCAGCACTGTCCCGCTGGTGCTGTCCAGCACTGTCCTGCTGGTGCTGCACGCCCTTGCTGCCCATGTGCTGGGTTAGAGGCACCTGCAGCTCCTGCTCGTGGCTGGCACTCCCAGCTGGGCTCCTGGCATGCTCTGCCTCACCGTGCCATGACAGGCAGAGGCCACGGGCTGTGCTGTGCTATGCCGTGCCACTCCATACAAAGGCCATGCCATGCTGTGCCAGGGCCAGGCCATGCTGTGCCGTGCTTTGCCTTGCATGCCTGGGGCCTGGCAGAGCCCAGCTGGGTGTGGGGTCTCTTACCTCCCTGTGAGGGGAAGCTGCCTGGCTGCTGGAGCCTGCCCGGGGGTCCCGCTGCCTCCCTCTGCCCGGTGGAGCCAGCCCTGAGCGGGGTCCGGCTCCCCGACACGGCGCAGGGTAACCCGGGTTTGGGTGGGCACGTCGGCTCCCGCACCACCACCACCCCGCAGGCACCCGGCCGGCCCCTGGCACTGCCGGGGGTCGCAGCACCGGCCGTGCCGGAGGGGCCAGGGCGCCGTCAGGGCCGCAGATCCGCTCGCTCCGCGCCGGGCGGACGCGGGGCCGGGAGGGCGAACCCGGCGCGGAGCCACGGAGCGCGGAGCCTGGCAAAGCGCCAGCGGAATTTCGGTCGGAAGCAGCCGCGGGGCTGTGCGGAGCTGTACGGGGCTGTGCGGGGTTATGCGGGGCTGGACGGAGCTGTACGGGGCTGTGCGGAGCTTTTCGGGGTTATGCGGGGCTGTGCGAGGCTCTGTGCGGGGCTGCGCGGGGTTCTGCGCCGTTGTGAGGGGTTCTGCGGGGCTCTGCCCTGGTTCTGCGCCGTTGTGAGGGGTTCTGCGGGGCTCTGCGCAGGGTTCTGCGAGCCCCCCGCCCGCAGAGGGGCGAGGGAGACGACGCGGCTGCGGGAAAGCTGCATTTAAGGATACCATACGTCCGGGGTTATTAATTATAAAACATAATTAAAGTAAAACTGCAGAACGTCAACATATTAAATTTAAAAGCTAATATTAAAATAGCGTTAATATTTAATAAGGTAGCTGAGCGTTACAGAGCTGTACGCTGATACTCTATATTTAACTGTGTAAAACCAGGAGAGTTTTCCGAAAGAAAAATGTATTGTTTAGCTGATTATCAAAGACTCTGTGATATATTATCCATTTCACAAAAATAATATAGATATCTTTTTAAATATAGTAATAAAAACATACTAGTGCCTTTTAAATATACTATTACTTACCACCCCTTTTCATATTGTACTATCACAGACACTTTGGAATTGGTTTAAAAGCACATCATTCATTATTCAAAGCTCATCTTTGCATATTATTCCAGCTCAAGTCTGCCAGGCTCCCTGTGAAATCGTTCACAAAATTGATAACAGCAGACACACACGCAATAAAAAGATCGCCTTGGGCAGCCCGAGCTCCCATTATGCAGATCGAGCTGCAATTTTCTCTAACAAAGCCTGCCCTGATCCAGGACTGGGTGGCACTTTATTTATTTATTTATTTATTTATTTATTTAGCCTCCACCGGTTGCCTTTTTTTTTTTTTTTCCCCTTTTTCCCCCCCCCTGTTTCCTTTTTTTTTTTTTTTCCCCCTTTTCCCCCCCTCTCCTTTTCCCTTCTGCCCCCGCCCCGTCGCCTCCCGCCCGCCCCGCCGGGCCGTCCGGAGCGGGGCCCCGAGGGCTGTGCGCCCGCGGCCGCTCCGGCGGGGCTGTGCGGCCCCGCACCAGCTTGCGGGATCGTCTCAATCGGATTAGCTCCGCTCCGGGGAGCGGTTGATGGCGGCTCCGCACCGAGCGGGGACAATCCGATTAGGGCTGCCCGGGGCCGGGGCTGGCATCGGGCGGTCCCCCCGGGGGTTGGGCGTTTAATGGCCACGTTAGTGACCGCCGGGCAGGGCGGGGCTGGTGTCCCTCGGTGCCGGAGCCGGGGAAACCCTCTCGACGGCAGCGGGCCGGGACGCGCCTCCGTCAGTGCCGGCGCCGGGGAACTCCGGGCGGCAGCTTCGCCGCGGCCGTCGGACCCCATCGGGGCCGGAGCCTACTCCGACCCTGCGACCCGTGCGGAGCATGGTGGGTCTCAAAAAAGGCACACCTGGTCCCGCCTTTGCCGTGGGGCCGCCGCGGGAGCGGAGCCGCGGGCAGCGGGGCTCGCAGGTGCCGCCGGGCGGGCTCCGAGCGCAGCGCCTGTGCCCGGCAGGTCCGTCCCGCTCGCTGCCGCTGCCGGCGAAACGATTCGGAGCGTTGCGGTAATTGAATACTAAGGTTTAAAAACTAATCAAGTCCTTCCTGTCACCGCTCCGGCATCCCGGGCTCGCCCTGCCAGGTGCTGATCAAATGCCATTACATTCTATTAACAGGGAAATTCTATTCCCTGTTTTCATTTCCCTTTATAAGAGGGAACTAAGTAAATGCACTGAGCGTTATTTAATTGTTAACGCCTTGAGTCCCGTTCGGCCGTCAGGGACCGGCTGCAAACGCGCTCGGCGGCCGCGCCGGGCTCTGAGAATTAAGCCCAAACGGAATCTCGCCCTGTAGGGTCCC
>VZTI01005567.1:488247-504914 GCA_013397865.1 Struthidea cinerea
CGGTGCTGCCGCTCTCTCCGCCTGTGCGGGGGAAGCGGCCGGGAGCGATCCCGGCTTTGGGACACGGTCGGCAGCGCCGCCTGGGAACGAGGGGCGGCGGGGCGGGAGGAGTGCGGGACCGTCGCTCCCCGGAGCAGGCGCCGGTGCAGGCCCCACCGCTCCCCGGTAATTTCTCCCCGCCAGCCCCGCGGTTCCGACGCGCCCGCCGGAGCAGCCCGGCGGTTTTCGTTTTGCTGCCTTTTCTGCGCGCACCGCGCCGGCAGCAGGACGGCGGTGGCTGTGGCCGAGGCTCCCGGTGCTCGCCCCCAGCAACGTTGTGCGGAGGATTTTTAAGAACAACCTCCCGTAGTTCTCGGGCCCGGGTGCCCCGGCCTCCACCAGCGGGGGAAGCTGCAAAACTGACATTTTTAGAAAGCAGCCACGGCCAGGCGGGTTTCCCCCGGCCATGGGCAGGAGCCGGCGCTCCCGTGGCCGCGTTCCCGGGAGGAGGGGGCTCTGCCGCTCCCACGGCCGCAGCCCGGCCTCGGTCAGCGGGAGACTGCAGGAGCGTAGCGTCGTTCCCGGGCTCGCCGGTCCCGGTCCCGGCTGCGGCACAGGGCAGTTCAGGGCCAGGCAGCCACGCAGGGCGAGGGACGGAGAAAATAATTCTCTAACTGGTTCTTTTCTCAGCGGTACCAGGGCACGGGCTCCGGTCGATTTGGTTTGTCGGGGGCAGGCTGTGGAGGTCCCACGGCAGGGCCAAATCCAGTCACACCGGGGTGATGGTGCTGGGGCCGTGCAGCTGCCCGACTGGTGCCGTTCACCAGCCAGAACGTGCAGCCTAAGCTGAAACACCGATCGAGGGGAGGTCGCTGGCTGAGAAGGAAGAAAAAACAACGGGGAAATCTATACCGGGCGACAGGGTGCGAGAGACGGCCGCACTCCGGTCCACTGTCCCCACCAGCACCCCGCCACTGCTGCGCCCCAGCCCCAGCCCGGCCCTGTTTGGTGCATTCGTTATCCCACCGCCCTTCGCCGCGCGGCGATGCCGGGACCGCCGGCCCTCGGCGTTCCCCCCATCAGCGGCTGCGGGGCGGAGAGGGAGAGAGCCCCCTGGTACCGTACACAGAGCAGCCCCGAGAAACCCGAGTGTTACTGAAAGCGTGGAAGAATCCAGCTCTGAATGGGGATGGCATACACGGGCACACATATTCACGTGTGTGTGGGTGTTGCGTTCTATCTGCACCGTCGAACATCCATAAAGTGCGTTTTGTTCAACACATCATTGTTCTTTAACTGCTCGAACACCCCCTAACTATAAACTTCTATGTTCCCGATTTCCCTGCACTTTTTCCCAAACTGCTGTGAGCCAGGAGCAGTGTATTTGCGGGGAGCAAAATGCTGCTGCGTTCTGCAGGAGCCGGCTTTGTGACGGGCGGGGATCCTGCGCAAAGCCACGGGGTGCTCACAGCCTGTAATGAACGGCAGTGCCAAGTGGGTCCAAACTCGGCAGTGACAGCCCAGGGGGTCCCCTCGCCACTGCTGCCCGTGGGCTGTGCCACAGGCAGCGGGACTGAGCCTCGGGGCACCCCAGTTTGTCAAAGGATTTAATAAACCACAACCAAACTTCCATTTCAACCATTTGAGTAGTCATCAAATAGCGGGATTTATGTCCCGGGAGCTGCCTTGGGCTTGCTGGAGTCTGTGGCTGGGGTCTTTGTTCCCGAGGAGCTGTCTCGAGTGCGTTTTGAGCTGTGCTGAGGACGAGGGACACAGGCTGCCTCGTGCATCAGTGTCTTGTAAGACGAGAGCGCGTGGGCGGTACAGGGGTTCCGATGTGTGCGGTCGTGCTGAAGGGGCACGAGTGGGGGTTACCTCCAATTACTCTGTCCAGTTAATCCAGTGTTTACAGGAGCCTCAGGGAAACATCAGTTGGAACAAACACACGGTATTTCTCCCTGTGGATGAGAGCAGTGTTCCCTGCCAGCCTGGTTCAGGTGTGACAGGATTGTCTGATGGTCCCTGCTGTGTCTCTCTGAAGGTCTATCAACAGAGAGAGACACCTGAAGGGGCCTGCACGGACTTTAGACCCTAGCAGCTTGAGCCTTTTTGTCCCAAGAATTGTAATTGTGGAGGATGTGGGTGCCCGGTGGAGGAGAGGACACGTTTTGGGCGTGGGCTGGCTGTTGTCCTAATCCTGTTGATTGTCCTGTCCAGATTTTGCACTTGGGCTGTGGAGTGGGCAACTTCAGTCGAGCTGTTGTGTATGGGCAGCTGTTTGACTTCCCAGTTTCTGAAACACCCTTCTTGCAGCACAGGTCCTGGCTAGTTGTGGGGGAGCACGGTTTACCTCTCACCCTCCCACTCATCACTAAATGCTCCTTTACCTCCATGGGAGACTCCTCAAAGCACTGCAGCCAGCCGAGGAGGAGATCGGTGTGTGCAGGCAGGGTGAGGGCAGCAGCAGCTCCTGCAGCTGTATTGCAGCATGGCTGTTTCAGGGGGAGTCATTCAAGTGTAGGCAGTGAAAGTCATGATGGGGATGTGGTCTGAGAGTGCTGAAGATGCTGCACATCCCATCAAGCTGAATTTTAATCTGTTGATGCTTGATGCTGCTATGAAATTGATAATTCTTAGCATTTGGATGATCTTTCCAAAGCAGTCTTAAACCTGCAAGTGAAATATCTCTGTGAATTTATGTTTTGAAAAGCCCATGCTATGTATCTAAACTCCTCTGTTTGGAAGTTTTAAGCCCAGAGAAACTTGTCTTTATTGAACAAGGATGGAAAAATGCAATGAGAATTAAGGATTATTGAACTGTCAGTGGGACAGGTTGTTTTCCAAGCTTTGCTTCTTTGTGTGTGTGAATGGTCTCCCAGGTAGGGCTGAGCAGCTGCGTGGGTGGATGCACAAGGCAGAGCTCGGCATAACCGGAGGAACATCGACCATCTCCCCAGAGCTCCTCCTGGCTTTGCTTAAGCCCCAGCCCGAAGCAGCCCCTGTGCCGTGCCCTCATGCACAAACCCTCTGCGGATAAAAACGGCTCCACAATTTGCCTCTCTCAGCATTATTTTGTGCCCAGGGTATTAGATGTTACAAAGTAATGCACGGTGATCAAATCTGTATAGGCAATTCTTTTCCTAAATGGGCCCTAAAATCAATGGGTTATTAGCTCTCCTCCACTCCATGATGAAAGCCTGGTCCTGTTAAACATGCAAACTACACAATATTCAATGCTTTGGTTTACAAAAGTGTTTTCCTCAGCTAGGTCACAATTTAGCTCATTTATAGCTGACATAAATAATACTGAGATTTACATCACACCTCTGAACTTTCCTCAAAGCACGTATTTCTGCACCGAAATCATTCCCGCTGCTGAGGAGTAATAATTTAAGGGCCGCGACTCACCCAGGTGAGCACTTGCTCCTGTAGCTGCTCCTCCTCAGTCAGTAGATTCCGTCCTTACGTGTTGCCTGAGCGAGTTGGACCAGGTGGATGAAGTACTCGCTTCTGTGCAGGAGGGCATTTTTCGAGGAAGAGGTATTTACACCCTTGGTTTCGGCTATTTGGAGCATGTCCCCTCAACACCGTGTGTTTCCCTTGCCCACCCTTTTGAGTCTTTTAAGCTCCTAACTTTTTCCTCATGCAGCAGATTAAATATTTCTACTTGGTGCCCACTTGTTTTTGGGTATCTGAGTTTGCCTCCTGGAGGAGGTGGCTTTGATGGGCAGAGCTATAGTGCAGTTTGTGGCAGTTTGCCACCTATGTGCTTTTCCCCCCTTTTTGATGAGGACTCAGCATTTCTAGACATTTCAGAGACATTAAAAACCTGTTGTTAAGGTCAGAGCAGTAATGGTATTTAGATATATACTCCCCTGAATTTAATTTTAGGATAAGAAACAAAATATCCTTCCCAGATCATTGTGACAATAGGAGCCAGCTGCCTAAAGGCATCTCTGCATCGTGCATTCAGAAACGTCCACGTGTCCTTTGTAGGATGTGCCCAGAGCTGGAATGCTGGGAGCGAGAAGCAGAGATGTTTGAGAGGGATCTTGTGCTCTTTGGGCAGCACAGATGGAAGTTTCCACACTTCCGCAGGAGAGGTGTGAGCTGTGCTCTGCCTCAGCCCCATGAACTGTGTGATCACAGGATCACGGAACGGTTTGGGTGGGAAGGGACCTTAAAGCTCATCCCATTCCACCCCTGCCATGGGCAGGGACATCTTCCACTGTCCCAGGCTGCTCCAAGCCCCATCCAGCCTGGCCTTGGACATTTTGGTGTAGGTGATGCTGGGTGTCCACAGACTGTGCTCCACCAAGTGGAACCTGAGCTGGCTGGGGTGCTGAGTGGGGCAGGCTCTAAACACCCTCACAAACTCAGACCTTAGGCCATTCTTCAAAAGATAAAAATAAAACAAAAAGAGTGAAATCTGCCTGTGGATAATGGTCTCCCAGAGATGTCCCAGTAACATCTGCAGTATCTGTACAGACATCAAGGGTGCTGTGCTGGTCCTTGGTGAATGTTCTGAGCTGAGCCTGCAAGTATTTACCTCCTGGGAGTTCAAGGGAGTGGTTTTGCTCCTCTGCGGAGCATCTCCCACTTCCACATGAAGAGGCAGAGAGAGCAGGACCTTTGTTATTACCAGCATGTGGGATTTGCTGGGTCCTTTGCTGCTGCTCTGCCCAGTGGCAGGACCACAGGGATCAGACCCAGCTTCTCCTGTCCCTGTGCCAGCCGGCCCAACAAAACTGTACCTGTGCCTCACCCTAGCTTGGGCCAGTTTGCTGGAATGGGCAGGTGGGAGAAAATGGCCCTGTCTCCAGCTCTGCTGCACATCTGAGCTCCTTGAATGAATCTCTGCCCCTCATCAGGTAATTCTGGATGATGGCAGTGGGATGCATTTCACTCCATGCCATGACCGGTTTCCTTCAGGAACTAATCCAGGTAGGAAGCAGTGCCATGGCAAATTGGTGTGAACCCCGTGCCCTGGTGAAGGTCCTCACATTTGGCAGGAGGTTGGGCTGCCTGGTCCATCATCTGTGTGCCTGAACCTCCAGCTCTGTTCAGGTGAAGCTGCATTCTTATATACTTCTTGTTAGGGACACCAGGCACGATCTCATTGCCTTGGTTTTATTATCTTTCATCTTTGGACTGAGTAGCAGCTGATGGAGGGGATAAAATTCATACCATGGCTTGCCTACAGTAGTACTAGGCTTCCTCAATCTTTTGAAAACAGAAGGTCATCAACTCCTGCCAGACTCCTTAAATGACTTAAACTCAATGCCACAAGTGTTCCAGAATGCCCAAATGATCCCATTAATTTGGCATCCAGTATATGCTGCATTATACATACCGACTTCCATTGGCACATGCCACATCCAATCCATTAGTTGTGCACAAATGCACTTAAGTTTTTTATTGCTCTTAGTTTTGTGTCATCAGCAAAGAAAGGTAAAGTTGATCTTCATCTAAATCACTGACATGGATTATTGCAATTGATTACAACGAAGAAAGAGCTTTTCAAGTTTTAAAGTTATGTTGTCTTTTATTTCCCCAAGTAGTAATCTGTACTGTTTAAGTTATTGCACAAGAACCGTCTCAGTAAGAGCTGCCCGTATTACATTCCTTGTTGAGAACATTTGTGTGCTTGGCTGTCGTGATTCCCCAGTTCTGTACAGAACTTTTATTCCTTCTGGTGGCAGAAAGGCACTCGACGTTCTTCACTCAATCCAGATAGAGGAAGAAGAGGAGCATTGGCTGAAGCTAAAGTTTGGGAAGTTGTGTTTTAATCTATGATTAGAAAAATCCTATTTTATTTATAGTTTAATCCACCATTCTTCCCAAGCTCAGCCTCCTAACTGGGCTAGTGTGTTTCCCATCTCAGAACACTTGTGACACCCGGGTATCCAGAGAGCAGCACACAAGGGAAGGATGTGACCCAGCTTCATGGCGTTTTTCTGACCAGTCATTGTGTACAACTGCAAGAAAAATGAGGGAAACTGTCTGTCCTCCCAAATCACCCTGCTTGCCCTGTGCCAGAACTGCTCTGTGCACTTGGGCACTGCTTTACAGCTTGCTGTTCCCAGCATTTACACTTGTGCCCTTCTCAGGCAGAAACTTGCACCCAAACTCATCCCAGCACAGCTCAGGAGTCCTGTTGAAGTTACGTGGTTAAAATCAACTCTGTGTTTGCAAGAGTAATGCTTCAGCTTGAATTCAAGGTGCTGAACTCCCAGGTACTTTCACAGGGCAGTAGGTGCCAACACAGTTGTGAAAGACCCTCTGCATCTTCAGGGCAGCCTGGCAGTGCCTCTCCTCTGCTGCTCTCCACTGTTTCAGGTCTCTTCAAAACTCCACACCAGCTCTAAGGGCAGCAGTTCTTAAAACATAACCCTGAAACTCAACTAAAGGACTAATTATTAGTTAATAAAGCTTGTGGTTTACGGGCTGCAGTGCTAGAGGAGCCTGGCTCAGAACGGAGCTGTTAAACACCAGGGCTGCTGGAACAGTCGGGCTGTTCTCATATGAGCGAGAGGGCCAGCCCTTCAGAGGGTGTAAATCAGCAAAGATCCATTAACTTCAGTGGGTCTCATCTACTTTACATCAGCTGAGGACATGACCTTGAGAACTTAATTGGTGGTATAATATAAAGGCATTACAGTCTCTCCTCCTGTTCACCCGCACACGCCGTTCCCATTACTGGTAATGGGAGCAGCCTGCAGGGGAATGCGCAGCCGGGGTGGGCATGGCTGGTGCCAGCCCCAGGCTGCTCCCACCAGGGCTGCTGCTCTGTTAAGCTGCCCCCGGCCTCCAGAGAGCCCATGCTCTCAAGTGGAGTAGGAAACCAAAGCAAAACAGTTAATAATTAAAGAAGCCTTTGTCTCCCTTGGACTGGTGGGACGGAGCAAGAGCTCCAAGGGCACCTGCGAGGGCTGGGCGTGTGCTGTGGGCCTCGCCAGGTGGGCACCCTGCCAGCAGGGCATGAGGCTGGAGTGGGTGGGGAGCAACTTCTGTCATGCCACCGCTGCAGGTAGGTATGGCATGAACCATGGTGTGAGCTGTGTTTCCCTTGGAAATCAGGAAAATAGGGAATTTTAGTGCAGCAGAAAATGTTTCTAGGTCTGGGCAAAAGGTATTCCAAGAGCAGCCTGGGATGAAGCCTCCTGACTGCAGCCCACAGGCAGAGGCTCCAGGCTGGGCTGTTCCTCCATGCCAGCTCTTCTCCTGTCCCCCCCAAACATGTGCCCAACTCTGGCTCTGGGGCACAGCAGAAGCAGAGAAGATGGGGATGCTTTAGCTGTCACAGAGCTGCAGACTGGGAGGAGGAAACAGTGATCCTTCAAGATCTTTCGTCAAGTCCCTTTTCTTATGTCTTTTATACCCTTGAGGATGGCACACGGGCAGGCAGGTGGGTGCATCTGCAGGGTGATACGTAGGAGATGATTCCTTCACAGGCAGCAGAGACATTGTGGTAATCCATCTTGTTTTGGTTCTGGCACCTAAAAATCTCTTTGGGGAGCTGCAGTTCTGCACCCTGCTTCCTGGATTATCCTAATCTGTGCTCCTGAACAGACCTTCAAAGCAGTACTTAGTCATGCTTTTCCTGGAGATTCTAAAAATACTCTTTTTCGTCCTTGTGACATGTCTTCTGAAGGCATCCTGTCTCCATGTTGCCTTTCTGCTCCTGGCTGAGGCATATGTTGTTGTCTCTCAGGTCACAGCTTGCCTATTTCTGGTCTTGTGCAGCTCCTCAGCCCTTCTTTTCAGTCAGCTTTGGCAGCTTCTGAGCCCCCTGCTCCCAGGTTTCCTCTGCTCCCAGCTTTCCTCTCTGCACAGGTGCATGGTTGCTCTCCGTCTGGAGCCAAGAGACCCCTCAGCATTTTACTGCTCGAATGGCACCCTAATGTTGCTCTGTCTTCTTTTTGTAGGGTTGCAGGGAAAAAAAAAGTGGGATGTTGCATCTTGCCCAGAGAAGCTGAGATGGGTAATTGATTCTGAAAGCAGTTTGCACAGTCGGGGACTCGCTCGCTGAAGCTGTCGCGTTGCACTGGGGAGCTTTGCCGTTTCGGTGCTCCAGCGGAGCAGCTGTTGTACCCAGCATTGTTTCCAGATTGTCACGGGCTGTGGAGGTTCCCCTGTCCTCAGACTGTTCATCAGGAATGCTTTCAACTTGAATTTGTCCCCTTTATTCAGCAGGAGGCCAACGAAGGGTGTGGGGCCTGTGGGGAAGGAGCCTTTTCTGTGTTGAATCCAGGCTTAGTGGTTTCACTTTGAAACTCCGTTTTAGAGCCTTTGAGCCCGGTGCTTACATGCCCCGTGCTACCTCCCCATGTGGCAAAAGGAGACTGTCTCTGAGAGCCCAAGCAGGGAGAAAGCCTTTTCCACCCCTTCTAGGCTGAAATATTTTGGAGTACCTGGAATAAGTGAAGTGCTCAGGATAAAACCACTTGCAGGACCTTTTTGGAGATCTGAAATGTGACCCTCCTCTAGATCATCAAGGGCAGAAATTGTAGGGGTTTAGGGGTTTTTTTCTGCCTTGTCATGCTTGTGGCTTTCCTACATTGATCTCTGTGAAGCTGACCTTCTCTGTCTCCAGCCAAGTGCTCAGAGGGGAAGGAAGTACTTCTGCTGCATGGAGGTGCTGGAGTGAAACCTCTGCCCCTTTTCACTGCCATACCCAACAAGGCAGGGAAAATAAAGCAACCTGTGTCCCTTCCTCATGCCAGGACTTTCCTGCAAACTGCAGGCAGTTTTTCAAAAACGTTTAGATGGGGCTTCCAACCTCTGTGTGACTGCCTGTCAAACTGCTCTGAGGGAGATCCTTCTGGCACAAATCTCCTGTTTCCCAGTTAAAGTTTTAGCTTCCTGTACTGTTCAAGATTCACATGGACAACTGGTTTTCCCTGTTTGCTCTGCAGGGTCCCCAGACAGGTCTTTGAAGGCAGTTGCCTTTGTCACACCGTGCACAGCAGAGCCTGTCAGCCCTTTGTCACATCTGGGCTCGTGGTCCTACAGCTCATGGAAGATGAGACTTCCATGAGTGGGAGCGAAACCAAAGGAAACCAGGCTGAAGTGCACAACACAAATCACTGTTCACTAGCTCAGATGGAAAAAAGAGACCCTCCCTCAGTCTTGTCCATCTCTGTTTACTTCTGCTTCCTTACTTGCTTTGGATGCCAGTCTGCAGTTTCCCAGCTGCAGCTGGAACACCTCCCATAGTGCTGGCTCGTCTTCTCAGAGGTGTTTGTTGCTTTGATCTTTGTCTTTTTCTCTGGCCAAGACTTTTCCTTCTTATCTATTAAAATTAACAGTGGGGCAGAGGCAGAAATGCACAAGGTGGGATCCACTCTCTGGCCATGATGGTTGTGGCACTGAGTGAGGTGGGAAAGCTCCAAGGGATTGAGGGTGAATGGGGCACGAGCTGGTGGGACTGGAGGGCAGGAGGCAATGGAAATGCAGCAAGTGGGAAAGCTGCAGGGGAAGATCAGAGACAGGAAACATTCCAGACCTCTGTGCATGCACAGAAAACTGAGAAGGAGGGGGAAGCCGGGAATGAACAAGAAGAGCAAAGCTGGAGGTGGGAGTGATGGGAACACCTGCGAGAGAGCAGGGGAAGGGCTGTGCAGAGCTGCAGTGGTGGGGAAGAGCCATGAGGATGCCTGGAGCGGTGGGAAGCTCTGCCGTAGGGCTTTGATGGACTTTAAGGTGGAAAAGGAATCTTTTTGTGTTTAAAACCTCAGTGCAGTGGGGCTCTATGTGAGCAAGCAACCGGGTACTGCCTTAGAAATGGAAATGGCTTGACACGAGTTCCTGCTGAGGGGCAGGGGGGGAGTGCACAGCGCACTGTGCAGTGTTTGGGCGTCCCTATAGATAGCGAGCACTGGGACAGCTCCGTGGTGAAATCACCAGCCCACAGGGCAAGACAGAAAACAAAAAACCGGGTAAAATACGGCAAGAAGGACTCAAAAACCCTGCAGAGCGCAGTAAGCAGTTGTTACAGAACAGCTGAAGAAAGTGGGTGGAAGCAAGAGAGAGAAATGGGGCCGGAGGAAACCCAGGCGAACCCCCCTGAACAACAGGAAGCTCTGAGAAGCGGCTCCAGCAGCGCCTCGCAGCGAGCGGCTGGAGCACGGCCGGGCGAAGCGGGGCCGTGGCTGCCCGGCCGACATCTGCTCTCGGTGACAATAGCACGGCCTGACAAGTTCATTGTGGCTCGGCACGGGGCAGCAGGTGGGAGAGGCACTGTGTGCAGCCACCTGCTCGCCGCCTGTGTGCCCGTCCCCCGGGGCTGCCGCGGGAGCTCCGCTGCATTCAGCCCCCGGAGGGGCGGCCGGTGCTGCCCCCAGGTAGGGAGGGAGGCTGACACCCGCTGATGGGGGCTGTGCTGGAGGGGGGCTCTTAAAGTAGCCGTAGAAGGGTCGAGCTTTTACCTTTTATAGATCTCACTTGGGTAGAGAGCGGCGGGGCTTTTTTGTTCATTCCAGAAAAATAAATCTCTTTTAAGATAATCTTTGTGTCTGGAATTTAGTGACGTGTCATGGAAGGCTCAAACATGTATGAAAATAGATGAGGCAAAAACAAAGCAGCCAAGCCAAATCCTACACCTGTAACCCTTCCTGAACGCACCAGGCAGTGGGAGAGCTCAGCTGCTCCCAGCGCTTGGCTGGTGCCGCCTGAATGTCATTAGTGTACAATAGGGTTTGATCGGAATTGGCATCGCTCTTGCCAGGGAGTGAATGGGCTGAGAGCGATTGAAGCAGCCGAGGATGCAGCCTCCTGCACCGAGCTCAGTAAGTACTCGAGTAACAGTCAGCTCTGGTTTAGAGGCCAAAGTCAACTGTGAATAACACCAATAAACTCGGGCTGCGCACTCCCGATCAGCCCTGCCGTAGTCCAGGGAGAGCCAGGAGGGAATTTTCCCCCTTCTCTCTGTGTAAGTGCCAGGAACAGCAGGGTCTGTCAGATTCGGGGCAGCATGAGGAACTCGCTGTGTCGTGATGTTTGCTGCACAAGCCTTTTCGGAGCTCTTCGACGATTCCTCGTATGCTGGGATAGAGCGTTCATAGAGCTGTTCTGATTTACCGAAAATCTGGCTCACGGGCCCCATTTCACAATCCCGTCGGCTGCCAAATGCTTCAGTGCACGTTTCAGTTTGAGTTTTCATCTAGATAAGTGCACGCGTTGAGTTTGGCCGGTTGCGCGTACAAAGGCTGCTCCGGACCGAGCGGCGGCGGGGCGGCTCCGGCGGGGCCGGGGAGCTCCGGCTGCCGGGGCTCAGTGACCCCCCCGGGGCTCTGTGCGCCGCTCGAGGGCAGCGCTGCAGAGGATGCCCTCGGGCTGGGCTGCGCACAGCTGCAGGGAGCAAACACAGACCCGACCGCACAGATCCCACTTCTATCCATGGTGGCATTAAAATAGCAGGCTTGCTTCTGGTGCGACAGCCAAAACAGCCGCTAATGGGGAGGGGAAAGAGAAGCTGGAAATGTCGCTGTCTTCATGCAAAAGCCAAGCTCCACGTTGCTCGTTTTGATGCCAGATACGGTATGGCAGAACTGGTTCCACAGGAACAGCTGCTGGGAGCTCAAGGGGGTGCAGCACCTTTCAGGGGGGCACAGCCTGTCCGTCCTCCTGTCTCCCCAAGTCTCCGGTCTTAAACAAGTCTTTAAAAGGATTGCAAGGCTCGCTGCTTCAGCTGTGCTTGCCCAGCTCACGGAGCACAGCACTCGAGTTGTCTAATTAAAAATGTGTTGCCAGATTTCAAGGGATCTCAGGGTTAGAAGTTTTTTGGTACCAACCTCCGGCGTTTTAAGATGTTCTCTTAGAACAACAGGAAGATTTAAATGGGTGTTTAAAAAAAATCAGCCTAAGGTATTTAGAGATTTGCTTTTAATTATGAAGAGTAAATTAAAATGTAGTTGTTCCATGGCAAGGTCATCTTAATTCAGTGTCTAATTATACAGGTATTAAATTTCTCCCAAATAAAGCCTTATTTGAGCTAAGATAATTCGTTTAAAAAGTAATCCAGTCTTGAATGAAATATTCCTAATGATGAAGAATCGATTCAAAATTTAAGTACTTAATCACAGCCACCGTAAAAATTAATATATTGCTCCCTTTTTTTTTTTTTTTTTTTGCCTTGATTTGTATAATTTTAGCTTCCAGCCCTTGGAACCAGTGGCACACTTGTTTGCTCAATGCTGCTCAGTCCTACACAGGAGACTCAGGTTTACTTCACCTCCTGGTTTCTCTTTGTTCAACTTAACAAACTGCTCCCATCCTCTGTCTTTACTTCCAGAGGGATCTCTCCCGCTGGAAATGTGCTTTGTTGGAAGCCAAGGCAAAGTCCTGGAGCAGAGGATGCTCTCAGGAATAAGTGTGATGCTTCCCTGCTCCTCACAAATTCTGTTGAACAGCTTCAGTTTTTGTGCTGAGGTTCTTTTAGTGGCTGAATTAATCTTCCCAACACCGAAAATTAGCAACAAAATCAGCAACAGTCTGTTACCAGGATGGCTTGAATTTGGTTCCCCAGGAAATTATACAAGTGACCTTATTTTATCTTGGGATGGTGTGTAACCACATCACAACCCAGAAACTAGAGGGGACAAACTGGAGAGCTGAGACTCCTCCCAGAAGCTCTGAGAGCATGAAGGAGTCGTTTTGGCAATGTGGGATAAGAACTGTAGTTAGATCTTGATTATGTTAATGTGGACAGGAGTGAAATAACTAAAATATAGATATTTGCTTTCTCCTGAGTTCCAGCGTTAACAGCCCATTCTGCAAGCAGGGCTACTTCATGTGTCAAGGATCCTGCATGCTTCAGACATGGAAAGTCTCAAGAATATTCATCTCTCTTACTCTCGAGATTCGGGATTAGTCTGAAACCAATTAAATTAAATTTTAATTCTTGAGCTGGGTTTGTTTGCCAGTTCCACGAGCACACGCGCGGCGCCTCGGGGTGCAGCCAGTCCGGCTGTTTACTGCCCCCGGCCCGGGCAGGGAGCGGGGTCAGGCATGAGGGCGATACCTGGGCCGGTCCCTGCTCCCCGGGCATCGGCGGCGGCGCAGCGGGACCCGGTACCGCCCGTGCCGCCCTCGCTCAAAGGCGCTCTTGTCCTGCCTCGCCAAAATTTATTGGTGCGAGGGCTGGTAATTGATGGCTCTGAAGGCTGCATTGTGGGGCTCTGCCGCCGGCAGAGGGGCGCGTTAATGGGGCATTGTGCGGGCCGCCCTGAGCCTGGCATGCGCTGTCGGCTGTGAAAAGTTAGCAAGGAGAAGCCTTGTTCCGCCGGCGCTGACTCCTCTGATTTACGGCGGCTCCCCTGCGCTCGGAAGTGCTGCGACATTCCCCAGTAAATAGGGATGTATGAACGATTCTCTTTCCCTCCTTTCCCTCCTCTTATCCGCTCTTCCCAAATATGTAAACACTGAGCAGGCTTTATTCTTCTTCAGTGATCATTCAATTGTCCCCAGACTGTATCTTTTGGTAAATTTATTGCTGGCTATTTAAAAAAAAAAAACCAACAAAACACCAACTCAAATGCATTTTGCATATTAACACGTAACTCTTATTCCTGTCTGCTCAGTTTGGAAATGGTTGGATTGCTTTTATAAAGAAAAAAATGGCTAATAAAATTGGCCTCAGCACCGTTGCTTTGCAATTCTTATGAACAGTAAAGTGCCTCTTACAGTCATTGATGTTAAAAGCTATTTCTAAATTATGGTGCCATTTATTATCTCTAGTGTCCAAAGTAAGTTTAAATGATGCTTATAATTCATGTTTTACCAAATTTCCTTTTCCCCCTGAGGATACCTCTGATTAACTTATGCACATTTAAGCGCTTTTTAAATTCCTCTTTTATTGCCATTATGCTCTGAAAATCTCAGCGATTCTCAAAAATGGGTAATAAACTTGAGATAAAATGCTGCAGTTTTAGATCAATGCTGACATATCACTGTGGTGATTTCTTCAGAGCTAAAGTGATAATGCTTCATATTTACAGAATATATACTAGGTTATTACTACAGTATTACCATTTTGTTCTAAGATGAAATGAGTAATTTACCAATTTATTAAACAGTTACATTTAAGTATTGCTTAGGACATTACCACACCAATCTGTTTACTTAGCTTGAAGAGTTACCATTAAGAAACCCTGTTTATTTAGGTAAAATTTGTAATGATCGTCCCCTTCATTAAGAAACTTATTTTTCTGCAAGCCTAATTGCCTGGAAATGAGTTTCTCCTTATTTACTATGGTGAATTTTGCTAAGCCAGCTAAAACCATCACCCTCACAAGAAGTGCTGGAGAAATTAATAATACATACATGGAACAGTTTTAATTAGTATAATACCAAATGTTAATAAAAGATTTATGATCCAGTTAAAAGTTGTAACGATCACAACAGGAAAAGGGCTGAAATGTGGTGGCGGTGATCTGTTAAAAATAAACAAATGCTGCCAAACTCTCCAAATCGAGGATAGAGGAGATTTTTTTTCTTCTCCTGCCCTTATGTGAGTCCTGGCTCAATGATCTGTAAGGTCAGGCTCTGACCCCACGGAAGCCAGAGTAAATCCAGAAAGGCAAGAGGATAGCCGTGGGGGTTATCCTGGGGGACAGCAGGGCGGGAGACGCCCGGTGCAAGGGAAGAGGCTGCATTTAACTCAGCTGTGCCACTGGGCTGGGAGCAGGCAGCTCCTGCCTGGGAGACCCAAACCCCAGCCAGCCCCAGGCGGGTTTAGCAGAGCTTCAGCATTGCTGGAACAACCTTTAGCCCCGTTCTAGGAAAATAGTTTGTGTTTTAAGTAGCTCATAAGGCCAGCGGTGGAGGATGCAGATAGAACCAGCTTGCCTCCAGCCAAAGGCAGATGCAATAAGCAGTGGCTGAATTTCCAGAGGTTATTCCCTCAAGAGGAGCACACCAAAAAGTGTCTCAAGTCACAAATATCCCAGGTGCCCCTTGCAGCTCTGCTGGTGCGGAGCACAGACAGCCCCTGCCAAAGGCTGAGCCTGCGGCCGGCCAGCAGCGCAGACGGACAAGCCCTTGCAGAGCTGGGCTGGCTGCTGCTGCTCGGGGAGGGCTGGTGAGGGCAGGCACCACAGCACCCATCTCGAGTCTTTGGACGTTGGAATGAGGATTTCAAGTGGGAGACCCTCTGTAACTGCATGGGTGGTGCGGCTGGGGAAGGAGCTGTGTGGGGGGACATTGAGGGACTTTGGTCACTGCTGAGACCTGCTCTGAGGGTATTTAGTCAGATGAGATAAATTAAGATCCTGCCTTAAACCCCCTGGAATGTGCCTGGCTGGGCATTTCACCTATGTCTTCAAGATGAAGCCCTAAAATGTGATGTTGGAAACATATGAAGATTCAGAGCAGAAATGGATATTGCTTGCTTGGATTTGGGGGATTTTGGGGCAGGAGCAAGTGCTGTGATCTTTATTGTTTTCTTGAATGCTGCCTGGATTTGTCTCTCAGCAGCACTGACAGGAGTGTGACTCTTCTGGCACAGTTTGGGGATGCTCAAAGCAAGTATCAGAAGCCAGTCTTGTGCTGCACCCCATCAAGGGGCTCAAACTCAGACGGCACATGCTGGATCTCATCCCATGTCCAGCAGGAGCAGAGGCACTGTGCACAGGTAACGCGTTACCCGGGTAAGTACCAGCACAAGCCAGCAGTGTGACTCTGACCTGAGGGGCAGCAAGTGCACAGGGGAGCTCGGGATGAGCTTTCTCAGCAGATCTGCTCCAGCCGAAGGCCCGCCACCGGAGGATGAATACACAGAATGCGTAAGATCACAGAATCACAGAATTAACTAGGTTGGAAAAGACCTTTGGGATCCTTGAGTCCAAGATGAATGTCTTGCTGGTGGGGCTGGGCTTCCTTGCTGCATTGGGTGAGGCCAGTACTCCAGAACAAATGACTGATGGCAAAGTTTGTGTCAATAACACAATTGGATGTCCTATCCCTGTCACAACCCTTGCTTTTGGAGCAGTGAATAGCTGAGCTGTAGCAAACCAGGAGCACTCTGTCACTTCCTTTTGCCAGCTCGCTGGGCCAGGCACAGCTTGGGAAGGCGTTGGTGAACTCCTCTTGTTCCTAAGCAGTAAAACCCTTCGTTGCTCAGGGTGCTGAGCCCTTCATCTTGACACTCAGCATGCTGGAGTGGATCTGCAACTCTGCTGGGGCCTGTTTCCTTTTTTTAAATTCCTCTTAAGAAGTTCCCAGTGAAAAACCTGAACTGGAGTCCCAGGCTGAGTCTCCAGTGTTGCCTGTCCAGCCTGGGGATGTACTTGCTGTGCTCTGGAGAACAAACGAATGTCAAGAGATTTACTGAATTGTCTGGACAATGTGGAGATTTTATTCATTCCTAAACTTCAGAATGTGACTTTCCTTATTTGTTCTTTCCAAGGCCAGAAAAGGAAATGCCGTATTTATTCTTGCTAATGTAGCAATATTGATTAAGTCATAAAGCACATACAAATACATATTGACTCATATTACATTAAAGTGTCTATCACTTACTACTTGTTCCTCAATAACACTATAGTTATATTAAAAAAATGCATTAAAATTGGCATTACCTCAAGGAAAGTGGGATCTGCCAGCATTATTAATACTAGGTTTTGGGGGGGGGGGGGTGGGGGGGGAAGCTTAAAAGAGGATGTAAGTGTTAAAAATGGAAAACCGCC
>VZTI01005567.1:504982-523831 GCA_013397865.1 Struthidea cinerea
GTTAAAAATGGAAACCCGCCTCCCTTTTCCCTGAACAGTGACCAGATACTTGTGGCTGTCCCAGTCATTCAGTCACAGGTCCTGAGCTCTCGGGTCAGTACTTGGGTTGTGCTGGAAAACTTTGCGGTGGGTGATGTCCTGCATGATGGGATGAGCGATGGATGTCCCTTCAGCATCAGCACATCCCTGCAGAGCTGGGGGCTGTTGCTGTCCGTGGTTGGAAGGGGAGGGCAGGTCTGTGCTTGGCTGGCTGTTGGAGCACAGTGGGCAGCCTCCTGCCCAAAGCTGTGTTTGCAACTCGTCTGTTCCCACTAAACTGATGTTTAAAGCCAGAGCTTAAAATTGAGATCCTCACAATCCCCACTTAACTCTAGAGGTTCCTCCCGGTGCTCTGCACCCTGCTTTCTGCCTCCCAAGTCTCTCAGGTGCCAGGATTTTGGCAGGTTTCAAACACTGTCACAGATAACCTCACTCTGGTTGTGTGCTGCAGGCGTTTGGCCGCATCCACGATGGCACCCATGGGTGGCAGGGTGGGCCCTTGTTTGGGATCTGCTGGGTGCTCAGTGCCTGTTTCCCCAAAATGCTGACTGGACCTTGCAGGTCTGCAGATGGGGTGGGCACAGAGCAAGGACTTCCTGTGTTCCCAGGAAGGTACCCGCTCTGTATGGCAGCGAGGGTTTAGGGCTTCTTTCAGAAAACAGGGTCACATTTCTGCTGTAATTTGAGTAGAAGAGGAACTTCAGTCTGGGTCTTCATCATCCTAAGGACAGGATGACTTCTCTGTGTTTTGAGTGAGAAAAGACTCATGTGGTTCACAAGCTTGGGAGCAGGGAGAGCAGCCACAGCCACCCCCAGTAGGAGCAGATTCCTCTCTCCACTGAGGACCCAAGAGCATTGGTGCTTTTAGTTTCTGTCTTGATATATTGGATTTTGTCTCCTGGTCTTAGAAGTTGAACTTTACTCCCAGATACAACCTTGGAGTGAAATGCACAGGTGTTGGACAGCCAGCCCATTAACCTCGGCTTGTGAGTCTCCAGGGTGGTGCGGGTGCTGCAGAAACTGTGCTCACCGTGCACTGGGAGCCACCGGGTGCGTGGGAAAGGGGACACGCAGGTGGGGAGCATCCAGCAGTGGATGGCAGTGGAAGGTGTGGAGGTTTAGAAATTCAGTACCCCCACCAGACTCTCCCAAACCACACACAGCTCGCTTGGTCCCCTCCTCCCCTCCACCTTCCTCCTCTGGAGGATGGAATTGAGAATTTGAGGCACAAAAGGTGAAGATCACAGGTGAGAAAATAACATAATCATAACATAACAAAAGCAATAAGATAATTTACTGGAAACAGCAATGAGATAAGAAAATGAACAGCAACAATATCAATAACAATATTAATAACAATATTAATATTAATAACAATATTAATAACAAAAGTATACAAAAGAGAAGGTGACTCAATGCAAAAATGCTCCCTGTGGACCCCAAACACTGAACAAGCGTGGGCAGTGCCACCATGTTTTCCCACTGGAAGCCACATCCTTCTTCTCAGAAGCCAGTGTCTTTTTTCCCTGGCTCCAACAATGACATGATGTGGCATGGAATGACCTCCAGGTCCTGGCCAAAACTATGACAGAAAGGTAAACTTCATTTCTGGGAGTATAAATAGGGCAGAAATTGCAGGAAGGGCACTCAGTTTCCTGCTGGGGGAAATCAAACATCTTTGGACTTCGAGGCTGGGCGAGGTGACTCTGATGGACACACCGGGCTGATAAGGAACCGAGTGTACCCAGGCTCCAGGAATGGTCAGGAGCTGCTGTGGCTGCTCCGGAGGAGGAACATGGCCATGGCAAGTGGGTGAGCAGGAGGTGAGTGGGATGGGCTGTGCTGCCTTGCTGCTTCTGCTCCGCAACGCCTCCAGGACCTGGAATTGTGCTGCAGGTGGATTGTGCAGAGATTTAAGGATTTCTGTTAGTTTTAAGAAGCTCTGTCTGTATGAGGATTTGGCCACTGCTTCACACAGCCTGGGAGGTTGCCTGAACATGCGCTGCCTTCTCACATACAGCACTAAATTAATGAAACCAGAAGAGAAATTGTTTTAATACTCATATTTCTTTTTTGCAGAATGTGTTTAGCCTTTTCTGTGCAAAGAAAAACTCCAGCAAAATACTGTCCACATGGCTATTTTATGCTTCTGCCTGTCTTTTCTTCTCTTTATAATTAGCCTAATATGATATCTGATCCCTGCTCTTTTTAGTGTTTGTGTGCCAGTCTGACAGCCCTAGTGCTGTTATTTCTTAGATAAGTTAATCACTTCTTAATGACTGGACAAGGTATCTTTATTTAACTGCATAAAGAGATTTAACTTTTCCCGTTAAGATGTGACCGCTGGTTTATGTTTTGTTAATGACATGTAATGTTGGTGTACGGCTCAGGTGGTACACACGTGTCAGAGAGGGCTTGGGCATCTGGTTTTAGAGGCTGTGAAAGGGGTGGGGAGGAGGAACTTGTTCTCTATTAATCTGAATTTATTAGGAAAGTCCTCTTGCGAGCCTGGCTAGCTGCTGCTGTTGCTGCTGCTTCACGGCCCAGTGTGTGGCCACAGGCTGGTACTGCAAAATCAGAGGTGGGTTTAAGTCACATCACCTCCTTTGTGCTTATGGTTGAACACATACAGAAGTGCTTATTTGTAACGTTATTTTAAGTACTTGCTGCAAGATTGTTGTAAGATTATTACCTTCTTATAAACAAAATAAACATTCCTAAAATGTGGAGGCCCAAGGAGTGGTGCTCAGTTAGATCCGTGTGTGAGCAGTGCACACAGAGGTCCCCATTTCCTTGTCAAGCTGTCCCCCGTGCTGGCACGATGCTCAGGGGAGCAGGGCTGTCTGTGCCAGACTGGTGGAAGCTGGAGGATGCTGCTGGCAGCAGGACTGAGGACAAGACAACTGAATTTAAAAGCTTGATTGTCTGAGCCCTGAGATAAAGGGCCCAGACACAGAATGGTTCACCCTTGTGCAAAAATGTGCTTTCTGGGTAAGGTGTACTCTGCAAAAATGAAAGAAGAGAATGAGTGAGAATAGAGCAAAGCATTTATCTGAGCTCCAAGAAGTTACTGGAGATTTGTCCAGGAACAAAACTCCCACCACCTCTGAGCTTAGAGCTTGAGAATCCTCCTGCTCCAGCTCCACAAGCCTGCAGAAGTCAGGAGGGACTGGTTTGAACTGGTTTTATCTATCAACCCCCTGTGCACATGAGCTGTTCAGTTCTGGATGCAGCTCCAAGCTCACTGTGGGGCTCTGAGCCTGGTTTTCTCTAGCATCATTTAGAGCAAAGCTTGTGGAAGGAAGCAGAAACATGAGATGCTCCAGCCCCGAGCCCAGGTGTGCTGGTGCCTTCTTGGGGCTGGGTCTTCTGGGGCAGGAGAAGAAGTGCTCAGATGGAAGCCAGGCCCTTTAAAGCATCTGAAACTGGCCTGCCAAAACTGAAGGCAGCAGAAGCCCTTCCCTTCTTTATTTGAAAGTTTTGTCCCTAACATTTATGAATATCTTAAAGTGTTTGGCAGGGAATCTGTATTCCCACCTGACAAGAAAAAAGCCAGGCCATTCCTTGGAGTTTTAATTTTACTGGCCGCCTCTAATGTCAGTCTTATCAATGATATCTTTTCTTTCCCAGTAGCATATTCTAATAAGAAACTAAATCACAAAGACAAAAAGCTTCTGGCATCTCCATTTTGCGGACTTCTGCCTCCATCTACGGCATATTTACAAGAAACATTCATTGCTGGAGCACTTGCTCAGAATATGGAAAGAGTTGATCCCAACACCTTTGAAAGCGAGGTCCCTCTCTGCTCCACAGCCTGGTCCTGGGGACCAAACCTGGACCAGGCTCCCAACCACACCCCGGCGCTTTGGGCCTCCACACCGGGCACTGGGCAAGGAGAAGCAGCCGGCGAGTCACTGCAGAGGAGCAAAGGGATCATTTAGCTGTGCATTCGCAAGTGCGATGTGCACGCACGGAGCAGAAATGGGGCTTCTTGGTCAGATTTATGAGGGTTTCACACCTGGAGCAGTGTGGGTGGTGAAGTGGTCTGAGTGTGAGCAATGGAAATCCAGTTCAGAAATACAAAATTAGATCACAGCTGCACCCTGCTGTGGGCACAGGAATGCAGTGGCAAAGGGGAAAAAACATCCAATAGTGTTGTGTACTGTAAAGAACTCTTCAGACAAAACAGAACAGGGAATCTTACAGTGATTTTAGGCTGCGCTGTTGCAGAGCTGTGAGCAGGGCCGGAGCAGCCCTGCCAGCCCTTGTCAAACCCACCCCCATCCCCTGACTGCCAGTGTGTCAGGAGCATTAATACCCTCTGTGGAGATGGGAGAATGGGGGTAGCAAGAGGTCAAGTGGCTTCATTAGGCGGCGGCGGATTTCGCAGTGGGGGCCGCAGGCCGGAGCGTGGCGCGGCGGGAGCGCTTTGTGGGCCCTCGGCGGGCCGGCCCCGCCGCGGCTCGCAGGCCTCGCTCTGCGCTGGAACCCGCACTTAGCTCTGCCCTCACGGGCTCGGCTGCTGGCCCGGCGGGTGCTGACGGCGTCTGACCGGGCTCTGCGGGCCCACGGGGTGGCTTTGACGCCCTCGCCTTGGCGGGTCTCTGCTGGGGAAACTGCCACTGGTCGTGGTGGGATTCAGCCTCCTCCCAAATCCCGCAGGGACACAAGGAGCAAGAGGCATCTCTGGGCAATTCTGGCATCAACTGCAATAGTAATAACAATTAGCAATTATGCAGAGTTATACGCCTTTGGTGCCTATTACAGGCATCAATGAGGAGTTCTGTTTCTGTTTCCTACTTGTAGCTGGCCTGATCTTGCATTTTAATGGCAGATGCTCTGAGATAATTAGAGCGGCTGCAGATGAACCCCGGGGGTGGTTTGCTGCTGCTGCAGTGTGGCACGGCCAGTCAACCTTCCCAGCCCCCCAGTATGTGCCCAGTCCTCGATGGTCGAAAGCCACGTGCCATACAGCCTGTATTTTGGAGAAGGAGGGGAAAAAAAGAGAAATGGTTTCTGCTGCCCACAGCAGAGTTGTCCTGGGGTCCGTCTCCGGGTGATGGAATGGGGTGGCGGGTACCCCTCTGGAGCTGTGGGGCCCATGGGGATCAGCACCGCTGCCTCCTTGCCTGGTGCGCTCTCTGCAGCTGAAGCTGCTGGAAAAGAAGGTGGAAATGAGGCTGGGAGGCTGCAGAGGCTCCGGCCAGGCCCCAGCGCTCCCTCCTTGCTGGCGCCGGGAGCAAACGCTCCTCTGCGAGCAGAGGAAACGCAGATCCGCGCTGCAGCTTCCCCTCCCTCCCTCCAGCTCCCCGAGAAAAAAATGGTTAATGTAATATTGCATCAGATTGGACTCTGAGGAGCAGAAAGCCAATTTTGGGGGAATGTGAGCCAACCTACATTTAACTGGGATGCTGATATTTACTGTTGCAGTGATCCGGGCCTGTAGCATGGGTGAAGTCGCTGGCTGGGGATTCAAAGTCCAATTAGGCAGTGTTAATAGAGAAGGCAGCGATGCTTCATTGAGAGAAATTACCAAAATTGTACTTTCAGGACAGTCAATTAGCTGTGTTTTGACAAAGCAACAAAAAGATGAAACTGAAGCCCTTGGAAAAAAGAATGAGAGAATTCAGAGGGAACATGTCTGTTTGGGGAATCCTAATATTTTTTGTTGAAATCATTAAGTGAAATTAAATACTATTTTAAACCGAAGGGATAGAATATCTAATTAAGATAGAAAAAAGGTTTGGGGAAGGGTATTGTTGAGGGGATTAGAGAAATGGTTTACAATTCATGTTGACTGAGGCGGGGCCCCCTGAATGTATTAGGTATATTAGTAACGGGGATGGGAAAAATCTCTCAACAAGCAGATCTGAAGTTTAGGAAGGGTTTCTTTAGGGTGACTCCAAGGCTCCCAGACTCCAGAGTGAAGCATGGGAATGAAGCCAGGGAAATCAAGGAGATTGAGGACAAGGTGTGCTTTTGGAGCTGCGCTGGGGCTCCCACGCTGTGCCGTGGTCCCAGTGCTGGTGTGGGAGTCGCTCCAGCAGCAAAGGGGCTGCAGGGCTTGAAGAGCCCTGGGATGGCCAAGCAGTGAGGGGGAGGAGGATCTGGGTGGTCCAGGGCCCCCTGGATGGTGGGAGCGAGGGAAGTCCTGCCACGGGATAGTGCAGACAGTGGCCCCGTGGTACACCCTGTGCTGCAGGAGCCCATCCCTGAGCCCTGCCCGAGCTGCTGCCAGAGCCCCCCTGGAAAACACATGGCAGGAGCTTGGGTGCCTTTGTGTGCTCACCCTTGATCTGGTTGTGTTTATTCTAAGACCTACACCTCTGCTTTGCCGTTATGTTTCCAGGCCTTGGTCTGAGACCAGTGTGCTCTTCCAGAACAGAGCAGGGGGTGATGGGCTGGGGGTCCCTCCCAGACATTTCCATGATGATTTGTGAGACCCTTGCAAACATCAATCCCCGGAGCAAAGCCCCAGTGCATGGACAGGGCTGGCTGGAAGTGTCAGGAGGTTTCGCTGGCAATTCCTCAGTAACCTGGGATGATTTTCCCATATTTTGCAGCCAGTGCTCCCACTCTTAACACACAGCTCCAGTAAAACTCTTCTGCCTAAAGACCTCTCCTAAGGAACTCCATTTTTGACCGATATCATCCTACTGCTTAATTCATTTGATATACAGAGACAGTTAGTGAAATATGCACGCTACATTATATTAAAGAGAAATGTAACCTTCAATTGGTATCTGATGTGCACTTTGCAATAACTGCTATTAGTTGTCTATAAAACTCCTAGACATCATTTGATTTTATTACCATTATATTATTTTACTTGGGAACATATAGGAGGAGTGGTGATTGCAGGTCTTCAAGTGCTTACTGGGAAATATTTAGCACAGAATGTTTTATTTATTAGCATAAAGAGACACAACGGATTGTTGGTGATTAAAGTGATGATACTGCTGCCATACTTGTCAAAAATATAGACCTAATTCAATAGAAAGGCGACAGTCAGTCTCCATGTTGATCTATGCTGCAGCAAACTGCCTCTGAAAGCAGCACAAAGCCTGAATTGGCCTCTTAATTTTATGCTCTAGGGCATAGTATAAAAAAGGGAATTCTTTCTAAGTGCCTGTAATTGCATGTTAGCAGAACCTAAAATATAAGCCAAATTTTGAAATCATAAGTGTTAAGTTTTCCATTTCAATTCCTTCCCCTCCTCCTCCAAAAAAATATCATCAAAACAGAAGAGCTTTAAAATGCCTCGCTGTCCCACATCATTAATAAAATATAGAGTATATTCAGCCTTTAATTGCAAATGTACATTTTGAAAGAAAATACTTAAAAAAAAAAACCCTAATTTTCCTTGTCTCCTGGGTGTCCAGCACTGGAGCAGGGGCCGCGCCGTACATGTCACTCTCTGTTTTGCCGTGGTGTGTTTCAAACAGCAGCAATGTCCTGCCTGACTTAGGTCTGCTTGGATGGGCTGGACTATTGTTTCCCTCCCTGAGCTGGGGAAAGCTGTGAATTAGGTAAATCATGCAGGTCACTGTGTATCAAGAGGAGGGAGGCAGCCCCACAGCCCCTGGGTGGGTTTGGGGCCACTCTACCCAGGCTGGTGATGTTGCAGCTCCTGCCACCTCCCAGAGGTCAAGTCAGTGTGGTGATGCCAGGGAGGTGGGTCAGCAAGTCCAAACCACTCAGGTGGAGCAGCTTTCCACTGGGAGTCTAGAGGGAAGGGCTTGTGTCCTTCCTTTGCCCTGCGCTAAAATTGGATTCGCTTTGCACAGACACAAATCAGCATTTGCCTTGAAAAAAGTTCAATGTATCTCCCCTGCCGCCCTCCTTGCATGGATCAGTGTTTACAACTTCACTCCTCTGAACAGACAGCAGGAAAAAAATAAGATTAACCATTTTGTACACTTGATGGCTTCATTGGACAGGCAATAAATCAATACAATTGAATTGAAGCAGATAGTGTTCAAATGCTATTATCCGTCTCTCTGTTATTGAGCTGGGATCCTCGGAATGACATGGAAAGATCCCTCCAGCTCCAGGATTCCCTTCCCTAGGAAACCTGCAGGATTCAACCTGCTCCAGGGCTCACCCGAACCCACTGGGCAGCCCTGCACTTTGCTGCTGATTTAATCCTTTCTGGGTTCGTTACCCAAACCTCCTCTGTTCTGGGTTTGCTGTTCCACGGTTCGGTTGTTGCATGCAAGCAGAAAATCATCTTAAATGCTGACGCTGGTGACATTGTGAGACACTGTGCTCATAATGAGAGAAGTCTGCTGGCAGAGCCGAGGGTGGCAATGCCGTGTGCTCCAGGAAGTGTTTCCAGGGCTGGAAGCAGAGGCTTTGAAGAACTAATCTGCTCCTGTGTGTATTTGTTGTTGCTTTCTTGCAGTGAGACTGCCAGCTAAGGTCTGGCTGCTGCAGCCCCTGCAATCGTGGCCATTTATTTATTCAGGACTGCTTGGAGAGCACAGGGATTTTACCAAGGAATTTCCTGGTGCTCCCTGCCTGGTTCAGGTGTCTGTGTTTCCATAGCTTCCCAGGACAGATGACGGCAGTGTGAAGTTTCGTTTTTGCAGAAAGGAAGAGTCATCTGTAACAGCTTAAAGGCCAAATTTAATGTTGATTAAATGGGCCTGACTCCAGCACAGTCGCTGTTAAGTTACACCTTCATAAAAACAAGGTAAATCCAGCCAAAACCTGAACACTGCAAGGACCGAAGTTGAGTTCAAGATTTCAACAGTGTTTTGTTTGCACAGTGTTCTGTTTCTCTCGCATAGGGCTCAGTGTTTGGGGGTCACCCTCCTGCAGGGCACACGGTTCGGGTGCTGTCCCCAGGTCCTGTGTCCGGGTGCTGTGTCCCGGTGCTGTGTCCGGGTGCTGTGTCCGGGTGCTGTGTCCCGGTGCTGTATCCAGGTGCTGCCCCCAGGTGCTGTGTCCCGGGGCTGCCCCCGGGTGCTGTGTCCGGGTGCTGTGTCCGGGTGCTGTGTCCCGGTGCTGTATCCAGGTGCTGCCCCCAGGTGCTGTGTCCCGGTGCTGTGTCCAGGTGCTGTATCCAGGTGCTGTGTCCCGGTGCTGTGTCCCGGTGCTGTATCCAGGTGCTGCCCCCAGGTGCTGTGTCCCGGTGCTGTGTCCAGGTGCTGTATCCAGGTGCTGTGTCCCGGTGCTGTGTCCCGGTGCTGTATCCAGGTGCTGCCCCCAGGTGCTGTGTCCCGGTGCTGTGTCCAGGTGCTGTATCCAGGTGCTGTGTCCCGGTGCTGTGTCCCGGTGCTGTATCCAGGTGCTGCCCCCAGGTGCTGTGTCCCGGTGCTGTGTCCAGGTGCTGTATCCAGGTGCTGTGTCCCGGTGCTGTGTCCCGGTGCTGTATCCAGGTGCTGCCCCCAGGTGCTGTGTCCCGGTGCTGTGTCCAGGTGCTGTATCCAGGTGCTGTGTCCCGGTGCTGTGTCCCGGTGCTGTATCCAGGTGCTGCCCCCAGGTGCTGTGTCCCGGTGCTGTGTCCAGGTGCTGTATCCAGGTGCTGTGTCCCGGTGCTGTGTCCCGGTGCTGTATCCAGGTGCTGCCCCCAGGTGCTGTGTCCCGGTGCTGTGTCCAGGTGCTGTATCCAGGTGCTGTGTCCCGGTGCTGTGTCCCGGTGCTGTATCCAGGTGCTGCCCCCAGGTGCTGTGTCCCGGTGCTGTGTCCAGGTGCTGTATCCAGGTGCTGTGTCCCGGTGCTGTGTCCCGGTGCTGTATCCAGGTGCTGCCCCCAGGTGCTGTGTCCCGGTGCTGTGTCCAGGTGCTGTATCCAGGTGCTGTGTCCCGGTGCTGTGTCCCGGTGCTGTATCCAGGTGCTGCCCCCAGGTGCTGTGTCCCGGTGCTGTGTCCAGGTGCTGTATCCAGGTGCTGTGTCCCGGTGCTGTGTCCCGGTGCTGTATCCAGGTGCTGCCCCCAGGTGCTGTGTCCCGGTGCTGTGTCCAGGTGCTGTATCCAGGTGCTGTGTCCCGGTGCTGTGTCCCGGTGCTGTATCCAGGTGCTGCCCCCAGGTGCTGTGTCCCGGTGCTGTGTCCAGGTGCTGTATCCAGGTGCTGTGTCCCGGTGCTGTGTCCCGGTGCTGTATCCAGGTGCTGCCCCCAGGTGCTGTGTCCCGGTGCTGTGTCCAGGTGCTGTATCCAGGTGCTGTGTCCCGGTGCTGTGTCCCGGTGCTGTATCCAGGTGCTGCCCCCAGGTGCTGTGTCCCGGTGCTGTGTCCAGGTGCTGTATCCAGGTGCTGTGTCCCGGTGCTGTGTCCCGGTGCTGTATCCAGGTGCTGCCCCCAGGTGCTGTGTCCCGGTGCTGTGTCCAGGTGCTGTATCCAGGTGCTGTGTCCCGGTGCTGTGTCCCGGTGCTGTATCCAGGTGCTGCCCCCAGGTGCTGTGTCCCGGTGCTGTGTCCAGGTGCTGTATCCAGGTGCTGTGTCCCGGTGCTGTGTCCCGGTGCTGTATCCAGGTGCTGCCCCCAGGTGCTGTGTCCCGGTGCTGTGTCCAGGTGCTGTATCCAGGTGCTGTGTCCCGGTGCTGTGTCCCGGTGCTGTATCCAGGTGCTGCCCCCAGGTGCTGTGTCCCGGTGCTGTGTCCAGGTGCTGTATCCAGGTGCTGTGTCCCGGTGCTGTGTCCCGGTGCTGTATCCAGGTGCTGCCCCCAGGTGCTGTGTCCCGGTGCTGTGTCCAGGTGCTGTATCNGTCCCGGTGCTGTGTCCCGGTGCTGTCCCGGTGCTGTCCCGGTGCTGTGTCCCGGTGCTGTGTCCCGGTGCTGTCCCCGCTCCGGCTTTGGACGCCGTTCCCTGCGCGATCTGTGATTCCGGAGCGCCCTCTGGCGCCCGGACGCCGCCACGGCCCGGCCGGCCACGTGCCGAGACCAGAACACGCAAGGTGATGCAGGTGAGCGGACACAGCGACAACGCGGGTGGCACAGTGATAGAACGCGGGTGGCACAGTGACAGCACGTGCTGCAGTACAAGACAGATAGGAGCTCTTATTATGAGGTTGCTGTCAGCACTCAGACTTCCAAATTTTAGATGAAATTGAAGAAATTCTTCTTGAGGAAGATGGAAATCCTCTTTCTTGCAAGAAAGCTATATGTTATTCTGAGAGCTAATATACCACAGGACCCCAACTACTGGTAAACCCACCAGACACTTTTTGGAAGCCTACATCTCACAGACATGCACCAGGTTCCCAACTGGTATGGGGAACGAGAATTAAATATGGAGTCCGTGTGTCCTTTGTTCGTGTCAACCAGAAACAAGGGCGGTGGGTGACCTTTCTCCAGGGATTCGTTTTCCCCACTATAGGGTACAGTTGTGAGATGAGCACTGAGATAATTGTGTGAATATTTTGTCACCTTTCTGTCTCTGCCCGCTGCAGATTACCACCAGCAGTACAACAGAGACTTCATTTGAAGTAGGTTTCCAATGCAGGGGACAGTACAAGCATGTAGGAGCCCCTGCCATCACTGAACAGCCTTCCACTGTGGGATTGTCAGATCTGGCTGCACCTGGATGGAAATGGCCGGCCAGAATATCCTAAACCTCTGCTCTGTGTGACCAGCCTCAAAACTGGACTCTGTTCTGGACATGGGTCTTGCACCCAGCACTGCGGTGCCCACTGGGCTGGAGCCCAGCCTGGGTCCAAGGGCCCTTGGAACATCTGTCTCTGTGACATCAGGTCACACTGAGTGCTCAGCCAGCCCAGTGTCTGCCAACAGCACCTGGAAGAGATGTGTGAGAGCAGACCCAAGATTACAGTGATCTTGTCCCCAGAATATCTTCCCAAACTGTTCCAGGATTTATTGAGCCACAGAACAGAGTCTTTTGCCTATTCTCCCTTGTTGCTTTTTCTTTTCCCATGAGCGTGTCTGACGCTCATGGAGTTCTGACGTCCCCAGCATCCTGTGGCAGTGACTTGCACAGCTCTGCTACGTGTTGGCTGAGGATCTGCCTCTTTATTTTTTTTTATATTTAATCTGCCACCTACAAGTTTCATTTTATGTCCTCTATTTCTTGTATTAGGGGAGACATCAGACAGTTGTTTCTTGTTCTCCATGCTTCTTGTTATTGAATAGCCCTTTATTTTGTCTTTTTTTTTTTTCCAACATGACTATTGCTACCTACAGTAGTCAAGATGTGGTTGTACCCCACACTCATACACTGACCTAATGATATTTTCTGTTTATCTCCCAGAGATTCCTAACATTCAATTTGATTTTTGACCTTTTCAGTGCTTCACACAGATCACAGAGCTATGTATTACACCTCTAAACTCACACTTGTGATCAGAGATCCAACCAGAGCCCATTGTTTCATCTGTAAGATTTTCAAAACTGCCATTTGAAAATGTGATAAATGTTCATTTTTTCAGTAAATATCTTTGTCCAAAAGCCTGAAGAAGCCTATAAGCACATATATATACATATGCATGTATATACAATCCTGTAAAGTGATCTGTGGGTGGTTTGTGTGCAGGAGCCAGTAACCCACCTGGAATGCTGCTGCGATGATAAAACCCCATCCTGCTGCCCTAGCTGGACACATTCAACCCAGCCTGCAGAGTGGTTTATTACTGTTGTTCACATTAGATAAGCTCAGCAAAGTCCAGAAATAAATTGATTCATGTGTATGGCTTTGAATATACATCATGTTCTTCTGCATGGCTTTGAAATGGTTTTGAAAGACCTTTCCCAGGTTTGTCTCTGCAAATTTGAGAGCTGTGATCCAGATCCATGTGTAAAACCACACGGCTTCAGATTCCTGGTTTCCAAGAGTGCCCTTTAGCACAAACTGCAGACAGGGAACTGTTTTAGCCTAATGAGCAAATAGAAATACAAGAGCTCACCACATGTATCCCACATAGTATGGTTTTCCTGGCCATGACCTTGTTGATGGAGGAGGTGCTTGATGCATCAAAATTCCTTAGCAGGAGCAGTCAGAAACTTGGAGTCCTCCCGTTTCCTTCCCTGCAGCACCTTGAGCCTGCAAGATGTCCTGATGAAGAGCCAAGGAACTGAGAGAATGCAGCAGCGAAATTTGCACACTGCTCCAGCTAGGAAAAGTAGAGGAACAAAATTATACTGCCATCAAAATGATATCCTTCTGCCTTTTTATCCACCTCAGGGGCCCTGGAGACTCTTGTGGAGAGGGTGAAATGCAGCAGTGCAGGAGCTGGGATGATAACAACACATCAACTTTCCCAGGTTTGTCTGTGGATCCAGCAGATTTTTTTTTTTTGCAGGGGGTGTGATGGAGAGAAGAACAGAAGGGCCCATTGCACTTTGGAGATGTGGAGCTCCTGTCTGCCTGTGCTCTAAGTTCAGAGATCAGGAATGATGTTGGCCCAGCTTTTGACTCTCCTGACATCTGTATTATGAGCTGTGCATGCCAGTGGGACCCTGGGGACAAAACACACCTTTGACTGGTGTGCTTGAGGTCCTTACACAACATGTTGAGTGAGGTCAAATGTAGCAGAGAACCAAGGGGAGGATGAGAGGGATTATTTTCTTTCCCTAGGCAGATTTATTTTAAGTGTGGAAGCTGTGTATCTGCCCAAGAGGGCAGGTAAGATTCTCACTGAGCCAGATGGGGTCTGCCCACAGAGAACACGGCTCTGCCATGTTTCCTGGCCTGGGGGTTAGTGTGGATCATGCTATCCCAGCTCTGAGGTCTGTGACTGTGGCCAAGGGCACTCAGCCTCCCCATGCACGACCTTTCAATAAACAACCCTCCGGTGGGAAGGGTGTAGTAGATAGGCAGAGACAGGCAAACCTCACCCGGGACACCTGGGGATGGATGGAACTCGGGCGAAGGCAGCCAGCCATGTAGGAAGCTGATTTGGGATCACTAGATGGTGCTGTTGACCTTGAAATGGGAACAGACAGTGCTGCGATGAGGGACTCTCTTTCCTGAACTTGTAGCCAGAGCACCTGCGCAAAGTTTCAGTTGACTAACGGCATCCTACGCGTTACTCAAACATCAAATGGCCCTGCCCCTCGGGCTCTGGCAGTGAAGCTGTAGAAAAGGAGTATAACAAACACAGGAAAATCAGGGACCGGACACAATCGTGCTGTGCCCCACCCCAAGGCCTCATGTCTGCTCTTCCAGACCCTGCAGGAACCACGGGGCACAGGGACAATATTTCAAAGCTTGTGCTGCAGGAGGAGTAGATGTGAAAAGTGACCACGAGAACAGGCGACTTTGATGTGGAGTACCAGGTGTTCTCTCCCATCCCCACGGCCATGGCTGCCTGTGGGTGGTCAACAGAGCTCATTCACCCTGGCAGTGATGCAGAACATCATTTTGGGATCAAGTTCATAGGGTTTTACAAGCAGAGCAGTGCCGTGGGCTGGCAGCAGGTACAGTATCAGTACACAGCAGCAAATGAAATTGCAGGAGGAGTCATTGTAGCTCATGGGACAAGGGCATCTGGCATCACTGGGGAGAGGACGTTAGGTGTGGTCTGCCTTGCCAGCTTTACAGACACATGGCTTACGGAGCTCTTCACTGCCATCCCCCTTCCTGAGACATCTCAGCCCCACCAACTCCAAACTCCTACTGCTCCTTCTACTGGGAGCTGGCCTCACCTTTGGGACCTGCAGGGCACAGAAAGTTTTAAAGTATCTTGGCTTTTCTCCCAGTTCCAGCCAGGACAGGGTTATTTTTTGCAGTAGCCAGGAAGGGTCATGGCCAGGACACAGAGGCTATTCTGTACTGGATATTTAAAAAAAAAAAAAAAAAAAAAAAAAAAAAAAAGAGAGCGAGAAATTTCAGGTTATCTCAATTTTTACTGCTGTGACACTGACACCTGTAATCTATCTGTGTAACCTTACTTCTTATCATCACTGCGGTACCTGAGTGCCTTCTCTGTGGACATCCTGGCTCATCTGTCATTCCTCCCTTTTATGGTTGCATGTCTGAAATTGGGCCCTAACAGGAGAAGGATCCCCTGAAAGCTCTATGCAAGAACATAGAAGAGATGGAGCAGCACCAGCTCATGCTGCCATAAGCAGAAGCTGGGTCACCAGCCTCCCTCTGCTCCCCTTATGCAGCTTTCTTTGGTGCTGAAGGACCTTCTGATGCAGCTCTCCATGCTGCTCTGCATAAATAATGTGCTACAGGCAAAGCTGGGGATGGAACAGGCAGTACATAAAGAGGGAAGACGAAGAAAACTTCCAGTGCCGCTTACAGCAGGATCAGCAGCAAAAGCAGACTGTGGGTAAGAAAGAAGACAACCAGATAAGGATGGTCCCTCCATCACAGCTCCCTGTCCTGAGCTGGCTGCAAACCAGCCTGGAGGTGATGGGAAATTACAAACGCAAGGCCAAATCTTCTCAAAAGCAGCCCCCAGGAGATGCAGCTCTCACCTGTGTTCAGGGCTCAGGCTGCCTGGCACCCAGCAGGGCGGCTCTGTCCCTGCTGCCACCGCAGTGCCCGGACAGCACATTGCTCTTGCTGGTACCCCCAGTCCACAGGGATGAAGACAGCTAACACCTGCGTCTGGCTGCCCCATCTGGTGATGGCAATATGCAGTGATTTCAGGCTAAAGTGAAATATTTGGATTTTCTGGTGGGCAAGTGATGTCTTTTTGAGATCAAGAAGGGTAAGTTTTTTGATGCCATTTAAGATTTTGGTCCTAGTTCATTGGGACAGAAACTATTGACTAGTGAAGGGAGGAGGAGCCCCGTGAAGAGATTACGTGACAGCCATGGGGCAGTGCAGCTGAAGATTATTTCATTATGTCAGCGTGTAAATTAAGATTGCATAGGAAATCTTTACTGTCTCTATAGCTTCTGATTGCTTGGCTGCAACTGTGCTGTGGTTTTAACCATGCTTAAAATACAATTTCCTAAGTTTTGTAAAAGCTCACTAAAAAGAGAATTCCATTAAGGGAAACTCTGTTTTTTCCCTCAGTTGTCCCTGTACGGCTGTTTCTAAATCACTTGTAAGCCTTTTCTACTATGCCGAGTATTACACAGCACAGAGCTGAGCAAAGTAAAATGATCGATATTGTAATGGACTCCTCATCCTAGTACATGGCAGAAATAATAAATGTCATGATATATGACAGCCCTTCTAAAGCCCTGTGGAGCCAAACGAGATGCAGTAAGCATATATCTCCTACTTCCTACCCCTGTTTTGCTTCTCTGTGTCTGTCCTTTGTTTCCTCCCACATTTATTTCCTCCGTAATGGAAGACTGTAATTGAATTAAAAGTGACTCTGCACGCAGGAGGACATGCTGTGGTTGCACTGTTCCCTCCAACAGACCTGGGCGGACTTCTGGAGCTGCAGCATTTGTGAGCTGCTCGGTGCCCTGTGGGGCAGGTTTGTGGGTGGGTTTGACCAGTAGCCATGTCCTCCTGCTGGCATTACACCAGGTAAATGTAATTCATTCCCTTCCACTATTACCATGTAGGATTCACCTTCCAGCTCCAGTCTGACATTTGGGTCATGCCATAACTTCATTTTAAATTTTGATACTAGTTCCCATTTTGAAGCCACACCAAACAAATGCCTCATCTGCATCTGGACAGCTCTGAAGACTGAGGTATCTGATCAGTTAATGATGCCTCTCTCTGCCAGGGACACCAGCCACTGCACTTGGTGGGATTTCTGCCTCTGCTGCTTCGCAGATCCCTGTGTGTATCTTCTCAGTAGCTGCCACTCTTCCTACCCTAAGGGCCACCCTCAGCAGTAATTACTTTGTAAAGATAATAAGAAATTAACCAAACCAAATGTTAGAAATTTAAATAAACACTGTTTGTTCTCTGGTTCCTTGTGAGATTTTAAGGGAGAAAATCACAGAATCACAGAATATCCTGAGCTGGAAGGGACCCACAGGAATCATCCAGTCCAGCTCCTGGCCCTGCACAGACACCCCAGCAACCCCACCCTGTGCATCCTTGGAGCTCTGGCAGCTTCGGGGCCGTGCCCATTCCCTGGGGAGCCTGGGCAGTGCCCAGCACCCTCTGGGGAAGAACCTTTCCCTGCTCTCCAGCCTGAGCCTGCCCTGGCCCAGCTCCAGCCGCTCCCTGGGTGCTGTCCCTGTCCCGGAGCAGAGCTCAGAGCTGTCCCTGCGCTGCCCTCGGGAAGATCTGGACTGAAAAAAACCAGGAAGGGCGGCCCAGGATACTTAAATGACCACTCTACTCTCTTCTTTTGTGACTTTGACATCCATCAGGGTGTTATTTCTACACATAAAAAGGATGCACAGGTTGCAATTTGATGACATCTCTACCATAAGATGTAAAGGAAGAAAAAACCTGTTTTGCTTGAATACTCTTGCCATAAGCTACAAGTGTGTCACCAGCTATTTAAGTACAACAAACTGGCAGGAAGATGATAAGAGAAATAGAAAAAAAATGCAAATTTGAACCAATATAATTATTTCCAAGTCAGCTGTAATTAGTGCTGGTCAGTCACCACACTGCTGTGGCAAACTGGCCCAGACAAGCTGCAGAGATGGAGTCCTCCGTGTGTGATCCACACGGGTGCTTCCAGACCAGGTGGCCTCCAGAGGTGCCTTCCAGCCAAAATTCCCTGGTGCCTCTAAAAGAGGACTCCCACAGTGGCCCCGGTTGCCCATCCTCACTCATATGCTAAGCCACACTCTGATTTATTCCTGCACCTTGTTTTCACACACAATTTAACTATTACTGAATTTTAGTCAGCCTGTGGCAATCCACCTGACAATGCCTCAGCGGACAATCTGCTTTAATGTTAATAGGATTGTAGAGGATCATATCCTGGTGAAACCATCACTCAGGTAATCTCTGATTTGAAAAAGCTAATTGTATTTTTCAAATAGGAGAAATTACACTCAAAACTAAGCTGGATGTATATTCTGTGGAACTGTATTTGCTGTTTGCAAAGGGGCCGGCTTTGTGGAAGAGTGAGGAAGGGGAATCTTTGACAGGGTAAGTTTCCTTTTCCCATTTTTCACTTCAGTTTGTCTTATTTTCAGCAACATCATTTAATGTTGCTCCTTTATGAATGTGAATGAAGGTAACACAACTAAAAGTTATACACTTCCAATCAGTGGAGAGATAAGAGCACCAAGAGCCTATATATTTTTATTTTTGAAGAGTAAGTGTTCAGTTAAGTGTGAGATCAGCACACAAGGGACCTGACTTGTGCAGATCAGCCCCCGAACACGATGGCCCGGAATGCGTGGATGGTGAGTCCAGCCCAGGGCCAGTGATGGGCTCCCACTGGTGAGGCAAACAAGTCTTTCCAGGGCTGGTAGCTCTAAGTATAAAATAACCCTGTGACTTTTAATTTGGTTGTGACAGATTTCCCCGTGTGCTAATTTACATTAAAAAGTGGTTTGCTCCCATCACACACCAGCTGAAAAGGGGGTTCCCAGTGTTGTTGTCCCTGGCCTTCAGAGCCAGTGGCACAGGGAGCAGTAGCTCGGGACGGGAGCTCATCCTAACAGGTAATGCACAGGAAAGGGGCTGCTTTCGTTCCTTTATTATTTTAGTCAAGGATGACGGCAGCAACCAGCCCCGGGCACAGAGTGGGGAGAGCACGTTCCACTGCAGCAGGGCTCTCCGGCCAGCGGAGCAGCTCGGCCTGGTGCGGCTGCAAGCCTTGTGCCGGGAGCGGGGCTGTGGCCGCGCGCCCATCGCTGTGCCCCACGTGTTGCGCGGCCGTGGAGCGGAAGGCAGCGGATCCTCCCCATCGCTGTGCCCCGCGTCTTGCGCGGCGGTGCACCGAAAGGCGCCGGCTCCCCGCGGCCCGGGGCAGCCCCGGCTCCGGCCAGGGCTCCGGCCAGGGCTCCGGCGCGGCGGGACC
>VZTI01005567.1:524262-546889 GCA_013397865.1 Struthidea cinerea
GGGGGCTCTGTCGGGGCCGTTCCCGCGCGGCCGCCGCGGCCGTTCCCGCGCGCGCTCCCCACGTGGCGCGCGGCCTGCACGTGGCGGGGCCCGTCCCGCTTTGTCCCGCGCTTTGTTCCCGGTGTCTCCCGGCCGTTCCTAAGGACGCGGCGCGCTGGGATCGCCCGCGGAGCACATGGCAGCGCGACCGGAGGCGGAGCACGTGCAGCGCCGCGCGGCCGCGCGCGCCTTTCCGCCTGTCGCTCCGGGGCAGGCCCGGCCGCCCAAAGCGGGCGATTACGGAGGTGGCATGGCTCCGGGCACCGCGAGGGACGCTGGGCGGGGATGGTCTTGAAGCTGCTGGGCTTGAACGGGCCGCGCGGGGAGCTGCGTGGTCGGCAGCAGGCCGCGCACTCGCCTGGGGTTTTCCTCACCCCACGTGTTCCACTGCGTGCGTGCCCAGAGCGCCGCTAGTTCTCTGTGCAGGTGCAAGGCCTGGGAGCAGCAGGTTGCAAAATAAGTGGTTAGCAAATACCTGCGTCTTCAGTAAAACAGTAGACGTATAATTGAATGTCCTTTTACAGGCTGCGAGCTTAAAGCGGATAAGGAGTATCAGTTTAAAGTAGATGATGAAGAAAACGAACATCAGTTGTCTCTGAGAACGGCAAGTAGTGTTTGGTTTTTAACTTTACATTTTTAATGTAGTGGTGTGCTGTGATGCAAGAAGTGAGTTTTTTGACGCATCGTTTATTTCTCTAGTCTGAATTCTTCTAGAGATAAATGTTATGTGAAGCTGTTCATAAGCATCTCTTATTGGCAGTGGAGTGTATAATGTAATTTCAGATATTTTCTGTATAAAGTTTCTCCACGGATCGTTCACTGTTGACAGCAAGCAATGCAAGGCTGGAAAAGGTTAAAAATCAACTCACAGTATGTTAATAAATACATACTAAATGGAATTAAATGCCAAGCTATACACTTAGGCATCCCTAATGCAAATAGTGCAGATGCTACAGGAGCACAGGGGGAAGGATAGATTTATAAGACTCACACATAGGCACACTTCTGTAGACTACTTTAGTAGTCTAAGTAGTTGTAGACTACTACTTAGTAGAAACTTTATTTTGAAAAGTGTTTCATTGTGTTCCCAAACATAATTCCAGTTCTTGTTCTTTCCCCGAAGCAGATAATAAGTAAATCCAAATAAGAGGGCAAAAGGTGTATGTTTTGATTTTTGTCCTTGGTTTGCCCTCTCCAAGGATGTAACTGGGAAACCCCATCTTTCATTCAGATAATTCATCTGACAGACTCCTGGAGAGTTCTTGGGTATGTCCTTGGAGCTTTCTGGTGCCACACAAGTCAGACACATTATTTCAAGGCTTTCGTTCTGGGTAGCAGAACAATAATATGCCCCAGCTTCAAAGACAAGGTATTGAAGAGTTACAGCATCTCTGCTGCTTATTGCTGTGTTTATTTAGATACAAAGAGATGCTTTGATACCTGGGAGCAAGAGAGTCTTACAATTGTGGACTAATTCCTGCAGCAGAATTGCTTCCTGGAGATCACTTGCATAATAATGATCTCCAAACACTTCATAGTGTTACTTAAAACACTTCTGTGTTAGTTATGTGAGTCATGTGTTTTCCATCCTTGTGTATTATGACAAGTACAGCCTGGAACTGACAATTAATAACTTGTTCTTAAATACAATTTCTTTTGATAGAAGAATATAACAATAAAGTAGGGAAGTCCATATGCAAAGTTCTTGTATCCGAGTGTTTTTTATGCAGATAAAATTAGTGATACTTGAATTGTATAATTTTATGCAAAATTCCTTTTCTATTTTTTTATTTTTTTAAAATGACCTGTAGCATCTCTTCTGATGTACACTTGTGTGAGGGATGAAGCAGATCAATCCACAGCACTACTTTGTTAGTCTTGTGGGGGGAATTAAGTCTTTAAACAATAACCTCTTTTCATAGAACAAAAAGGGATGATACACAGGAGAAATGGGGTTAAGATAACAAAGACGGGGAGAAAAGGGGGTAAAAGTGAAAAGAGGAGGATGGATGAAGGAGGTAAAAGTGGTGTTAGTTTCTGAAAATGTCTTAGTAATGATAGCTGAGAGCAGGAACGGTCACTGCCTCATTACCTATTTATTCAGTGTGCATTCCTTCAGTGTAGAAATTTAAGCATGTGCATGGATGTTTGCCAAACGCAGGAAATAAATGAAGAGTAAGTGCTGTAGTATTACTTGAACTGGGGCAAATGACAGGAGTAGTAGAGGGTGGAGGGCATGCTATAAAATTTTTGTCCCACTAACTGAACAATTCAGTGTTGTTGATAACAGATTTGAGAGGTGACATCAAAGCTGCAATTTCACTTCTTTAAATTACTAATAAAAATCTGCCAGAATTAGTGAATCCAGTATTCTGTTTCCCAGCCTTCAGTCTGGTGCATCTAAGTCTGGACCATTATAGCCTCCTTAAAGCTCAGCTCTTGGAGAATGGAAACTTGAGTTGTATGCCTCTGCCTGAAGTATTCACACCCACGTCTCCTGTGGGTTGGAAGGCTTTCTTTGTATGGGCTTTAGGAAAGGAAAGGGAACACAGAGCCTTGTGCACTGCTATTGGGAATAGTTGTAGTGCAAGGGATTCTTGGTTTTCACATCTTCTGCATGTAGTCCTAAGAGGCCAGAGGCTCAGTGAACTGGAATTTCAGGCCTGACCAATGTCTGTCACTCACTTGTCTCCTTGCAGCTATGAGTTTTGACTCTTCAGAAAGTGCCAGACTCTTACTCAGAGTAAGGGATCCAGGCAGATGAGTTCAGAAATGCCTTGAGACAGCAGTTCTCAGTCCGTGGTGAATTAAAGCAAAAGGCACATGCATAAATCGCAGCGTTCAACTAAGCTGGTGTTAGACTTGACTCCTCAGTGAATATCAAGTAAGCAGGAGGTGCACAGTGTGATAAAGGGAAGTGACTGGCAGATGGAATATGGTGGGAAGGGGAAGGCTATAGGCTGTGATTCTATAAAAGAGATGATGTGTTTGTGCTTCTTTCCTTGGACCAGCTATAGGGCTGACTGAAGTTGCCACTGCCTCATTTCAGTGCAGTGATCCAGCAGCAAATGACCTGATTTCACTGTCATCAAAACATGCCTGGAGGTGTGCCTTGGAAGGTTCAGTGTTGTTGAGAAAGAGTATTGGCTTGGGCTGGAGTGCGATTGAATCATTAGCGGTTAGAAATGCACATTTCAGCATTCATTGATGCAGAACAGCGAATGGGGTTTAGAAGACTTTAAAATATTGGGGAAGTTGCTCAGACTGTGCCTTGTTCTACACTTCACAGGTTACTTTAGGAGCTGGAGCCAAAGACGAATTACACGTTGTAGAAGCAGAAGCACTGGACTATGAAGGCAACCCTACTAAAGTAGTACTGGCATCTCTGAAAATGTCAGTGCAGCCTACAGTAAGTGCCAAAACTTGGGAAAATTGACCGTAATATTGGTCTCTAGTGTGAAAAAAGTTAGAAATGGCTTGGGTCAACTGAATTTTAGTGAGGCTGAACAGTGTGTTCAGGCAAGCGTCTGTTTTGGTGGTAGTAAATACAAACATCTTTTTTGTGCCTGGTAGAGTTACTTTAGTTATCTGGAGATAATTTACTTTTTCAAATTACACATTTTTTAAAGCGATAGTAATTATGCATGTCATCTATACATGCACAAGCATATGCAAGCAGATTCATCTTAAAGCTGTGTTGCTTTCTTAAAACCCGGGATGAGAGCAATTAGTTTTTTTATGTAGGTCCCAAGCTTTTCAGGTGATTGCTATTCTTTGTTGCTATAAGGGCACCCTGTTGTCATTTCTGCTATCTGGAATGTAGTTTGACTCAGTTGCTGATGATGTACAAGTAGAACTACATAACTCTAGGGGCAGGGAGGACGGATAATGTTCAAATTTACATTGTTGCCAAGTGGAGTAGAAACAAATGTGTATTGGTATGGCCTTGGTGTGCTTTAACTAGGATAAGCAACGAATGTAGTAAATGCCTGTTGGTGGCTTATTGACCCTGAGTTGACTCTAACACTTGCAGAATATTCTGTCAATGGGAACTTGGAGTAACTGTGTTAGCCATGGAGTCTCCAGCTGTTGGTGCTGTTGTTTCCACTTGGATGGAGTGTCTGTTGTACACTTCTGGGATATTCGACTGAATAACAATGCTTTGTCCCACAGGTCTCATTAGGTGGCTTCGAGATCACGCCACCAGTGGTGTTGAGATTGAAATGTGGTTCAGGGCCTGTTTATGTCAGCGGTCAGCACCTCGTGGGTACGTATGGCTGCTCTGTCACTGGCACCACCAGCAGAGCTCCAGGAGATGTGTAGCTGGTGCCTCCAGCAGTGCTTTTGCTGATACTGACCCTCTGAATCTTAAAGTCACATCCTCGGTGGCATGAAGTGACTGTAGGGCAGAAGTTCAGAGGAGTGCTTGCATGCCTTTGCTTGCCAATTGTTTTGTATGGATAAGGGGCATTTATCAACCTTGCAAATTTGAGTTCTAATTCCTCCCCTTAAAAGTGGGTGTTGATGTCCCACTGTTGGCTTTCTGCTTATCAGCCAAGTGTGAGAAGACTACCCATAAAAAAGTTTTGATTTTTAGCTAAACTAACCCAGGACTAGCCTTCTCCTTTGGGGAATTGTCTTTGATCTTTCTCTCTATTAGTTTTTAAATGTGTCTCCTTAGGAATGGAGAAAATGTTATTTTTAACTTTCTGTGGTCTGTGTGTGTGAGGAGTGTTCCAACCAGTGTGCGTAGTGGTCATTCACCAATTTTGGATTTCCCTGTAGTGGTATCTGCATGCAGTCAGCTGGAAAACTGGTCAGTGGTTAGGTCACTAGTGGGAAGCTTCCCACTATCAATTCAGCACTTCAGCAAGACCAGAGCTACTCAGTTGTGGGTGATGCTCTTTGTTTCCTACTAGCAGTCTTGCTTTACGTATTGCTCAATAAGGTGAGGGTTTTATGTGTTGCCTTTGTTTTATCAGCATTAGAAGAAGAACCAGAATCAGATGAGGAGGAAGATGATACAAAAATTGTTAATGCTTCAACAAAGAGACCTGCAAGTGGAGGAGGAGCTAAAACACCACAGGTATGTGGACTTGCAGTCACTTTGTTTACAGCATTTTCTTTTAGTTTGGTATTAGTGCTGCCTCTAGGAGTAAGTTAGATGGCTTGCTATAATAAGTGGAAGGGGATTATTCTGTACTAAATTACAGAAGTGTAATTAACTACAGAAAGCTCCCAAAGTTTTGCTGGAGGGTGAATATAATGGCTACTTTTGTGGAAATTCTGTCCCCTGCAGTAACCGCAGGTTCTGGTATAAACATCAGTGTGTACTGCAGGAGTTAAAATGCTGAAGGAAAGGTTCGTATGCTCAGAGCACATGCAGTAAACTTGCCAATAGCTTTGGACCTGGCAGCTGTAACTTCCTGGGTTTAGCTAAATTGATGAAAGATAGTCTTGTAGTTATGTCACAATTATTTTAGATGACAGTTGCTCTTTATTACTGCAAAATGGTATCAACACTTAACAGGCTTTTCTTTTTTAAAGAAAAAGCCAAAACTAGCAGAAGATGATGAGGATGATGATGAAGATGAGGATGACGACGATGAGTATGTATTCTTGTTTGATAATGTATTTTGAAATACAGGGTTAACTTTCAGAATATGAATTGTGTGACATAACTGGATCCTAAGTGAAACAGCTGCTGTATCTTGGCTAGGGAAAAAGCATACTTGCCTTATTTATCTCTGCAATGCTATCTAAATTAATGTTATTCAGATATGTCATACTGGGTTATAACGCTTTGCTTCCTGTTACTCATTAACTTCTAACAAGAGTAGTGGAAGTCTGTAGGATACATCCCTTCAGTATTAAAGAGGAGGGAATGCATGTAACTGCTTTAAAGGAAGTGCTTGCCCTAGCACTTAGCCATGTGTTAAGGTATAAGGTAAACTTGGAAAGATTGCTTGCTTCCTTCATGAATAAAACATTTTACTGGGAGGGAGGGGGAAGATAATTCCTAATGTGAATCTTGAGTTATGATGAGTGACTTCCTTTCTAATTGTAGTGATGAGGATGACTTAGAGGATGATGAGGAAGAAATTAAAGCACCAATAAAGAAAGTAAGTGGCTAATACTGTGATACAACAGTAACTGGGCAGGTAGTCCCTTAAATCAATGAGTTTTAGCAGAGCTGTCTGGAAGGTGTGAATGGGGGATGCATTAGATTTAGCTCAGTCTATGTAAAGAAATTGTAATAGGATGTGAGAACACTTCAATGTGAGTGAGTGTCCATCCAGTCCATCTTTTATTTCCTTGGCTGCAAAGGGTGATCGGGTTTTTATCAGCACAGGCATGCAGCTGTCAGACTGGTGTGGGCCTGGATGGCTGTTGGGCAGCAAACAAAATCCTGCTCCAGGCAGGTTGTGCTTTGCAGTTTCAGTCCTGCACGTTGTGGAAAGGATTTTTTAGCGACCTTAAATACAAAAGGCTGTAAATGTGTGAGTCTCTGGAAAAGGTTCACTGCAGACAGGCAAGTGCTTGGATGTGCCATTCCATTAGGCCTCGAGTGCCATCTGCTGGTGCAGTAAACGCACAGCAGGGCAACTGCGCAGGTAGAAGGGAGGCATTTTCTTGTGTACTTCGGCTTGAGTTTTTGTGCTCATATCTGCTGTTTAAAAACAAATATTTAATGTTTTAATTCACCATGTGCTGCTCTGTCCCTCCTGAATTTGCATAGGTGATAGTGCACAATGGCCTGGTAAAGACATTCTGAACTGCAGGTTCCTGCTATCTGATATAATCCAGGGTGACTGAACAAAATGGTCCCTTGATTTATATAGGAATGTTAGACTCCATATCTTAAACGTTTGTGCAGTATCATGTCCCATGCACATCCCAGACAATGTTTCTGGATAAAATGGCAAATGAGGTAATGGTTGTGTTGCAGAAGAAAAATAGCACTGAATGAGGTCATGGAACTGCAGTGCCACCAGGAATTAATCTTAAAGCAATATCTGCCCCACAAAGACTGCATGTTAATATATAAGGAAAGATGATATATTTAAGGAAAATATAGTGGGAGTCCCACACAAGCTGTATGGTATCATAACAGAACTTGTTCTTGGGTATGCTACTGTGCTGCACCAACAGGTTTTCCTTTGGGTTCCTGTAACGTGCTATCTTGAGTGTACTTGCAGCTCATTTGACAGATGAACTTGTGTGCTTTCTTTTCAGCCTGTTCGTGAGGTTGCAGGAAAAAATATGCAGAAAGCAAAGCAAAATGGAAAAGACTCTAAGCCATCCACACCAGCATCTAAATCAAAAGTGAGTGAAAACAACTGAGAAAAACAAAGGTTTATTCTAGTGTGGAAGCTAGTTTTGTTGCCTAATGGTAACTTCAAACAGCATACTAATATTCAAGTTAGGTTTTTTAATCTTAATATGAAGCGTGTTGGGGAATACCGTTCACTGCTTCATGTTCTCTGAAGCTCTTGAGTGATCAGTATTTACCTACAACAGCCAAGATTTGAAATCAGACCTACTGTCCTTTAAGAATATTGGTAAATCTTTGGTTTGAAACACTAAATCTATTGTTTTTGTGCAGCACCTTGTACAAGAGGGTGCCTGCCAAGTGTTTCCACCGGAGAACAGTTGGAGGCTGCTGCTGCTAAGGGGCTCTAATGACACTGACCCACTTCAGGACTGACAGTTTCCTGTTCAGTGCTGTGTAACCGTGTCCTGCTTCCTCGCACAGCTTTTCCTTGCTGCATGTACTCAGATGTGATGCTGGGAAGGCTCATAAAGAAATGAGCGTGGGGTACATGGCAGGATAGCATCTGAAAAGCAGTGCAGGTGTGCCTTTTAAAGCATGACCTAATCTGGCTGCAGATGTGGAGTAAACTCTGAATCACTAAATATTCTGGCTATTTTTGGTTTCATTTCTATTGAGAGGGCTGTGGAGGCACCTGCCCAGAAGCATAAGATACCAGCTATGCTAACCATAGTAACTCCAGACTTCAAATATGTTTTTTCATGCTTCTGAGGAATGTGTGGGAAGCACAAATTTAGGTTTTGTGACCTTTTGAAAACAATATGGACTATCAATGTGATAGCTTGTTCTTCTGTTCCATATAAAATCTACAGTAGGTTCTAATCTACTGTAACCTTGTTTTTATAAAGTTCATCTTATATTCTGAGTAGCTTTATGTGCAAGGTACTAATGAAATGAATAATTTTCAGACTCCAGATTCCAAGAAGGATAAAACTCTAACTCCAAAAACACCAAAAGTCCCTCTGTCGTTAGAGGAGATAAAAGCAAAAATGCAAGCATCTGTAGATAAGGTGAGTTTTTTGAATTGAGGTTTCTCAGCCTTGTTTTTACAGTTCCACAGATGAGAAGAATTGGATGTTTTAAGAAATGGTTATGGTGTTGCTGATTGCTGTGCTGTTACCATCAGCATGTGTTGATGTTGAAACTCAGAAAAATGAAAACACATTTGGGGAAAAAAAAGCCTCTGTACTCATGAGAAACAAACCCACTTTGTTTCTGTATTCCTCCAGTAGTGCTGATTAGCAGTTTGGTATTTCTTAGTGAACTGTTACCGTTGAAATTAAAATAAAATAAAACAACAAAAAACAAACACAAAAACCCTTAGGTGATATTTTTTCTAAAGATGACTTAACTAGTGTTAGATACACATTTTAGGTAACTAAAGTGGAGTGAGTTCCTCGCATGCTTGGAATGCCTTGGTCTTGAAGCAGTATCCCGGTGCTTGTAAGGCCCAGTAACTTCCAGAAGAGGGAGATAGGTGCTTGTGATATGAGCTGATACATTGCTAAGGACCTGAAAGCATTTGATTTCTGGAGGGATATGGGGTTGAGTCTCCTTTCAGTGGATGCTTCACCCTTTAAAGGTGGCAGGGCAGTCACTTGTTCTGGTTGTTACCAGCTATGACTAGCAGTTGGTAGTCACACTTGTGAGTAGTATTCTTAGCTGCTGTTAAAGTATAAAATAGGAAATTCAGTTCTGGGCTGGCTGGGTGTAGTGGGTGATTCTTTTCCTCCTTAGCCAGGGTGGAAGTGCGTGTGCAAGCAAGGGGTGTGTTCTGAGTACCCCTGTGCTCGTAGCAGATGGGAGTGAGGACCTGACTGGTTGTACTTGGCTGGCTCAGAAGTGCTGATAGGGGTGCTAGGCAAAATAGTTGGTTTGCTGATGGGGAAAATAATGCCCTTTTTAACCCCATGCAAGGGCAAACAAAGGTCACCTAAAGAATTAGTATCATCTTCTGCTTAGATTGTTAGTGTTTTGAGGCTACTTTGTTCCAGGAATGCAAAACAAGATCGGAAGCGTTTAAATACAGGGTGGATGCAGAGTGAGCAATGACGGGCTGTGATGAGGATGGAAGTGCACAGCCCTAGACTGTGAGCCTGACATGATGGATGGGACCATTCTAGTGGGTCACAATAACCCCTGGATGCTGCTGTGGTGTTCTGAAATGACTCAGAGGAGCCATGATTGGTGGTGTTTCTGCAGTGTAAGCACAAGTGGCTGAGCTGCTCAAGTAGACATGTCCCTGCAGAGGGAAGCATGCAGATCAGATAACTGGCAAAAAGAGCTTTAAAATACATTATCTGCTGCTGAAAAGTTTTTACTGGGAAATGCTGTCTAAGCACTGTAGCAGGGAGCTTAATTTAATGTGTTTTCCAAGATGGTACTGGAGCATCCCACTTCATAAGGGAAGGGGTGTCTGCATTCTGTATATACAGGACTCCAGCTGACAGCCAGCAAGTTAACTGATTTTTTAAAATCACTAGATCTAGAGCGGAACCCTTGTATTCAGTAGGTGTCAGGAAGCTAATAGAAAAGTATGAGGAAAGACAGTGGCCAAATCCAAGCTTTCTGGTTGCAGTATTGCAGTTTAAAATATTCCTCATGTTGCTGTTTCCTTTGAACAGAAATTGCTGCCTTGTGCAATGCGTTGAGTAGCAGCTCAGTGTGCTGTCCTCGTTGTATTTCAACTGATGCACCTGAAAAATTGGAAAGTATTTCTCTTGGGGCATGTGAAAGGGGATCAGTGTCTCCTAAAATAGCATGCTGTAGTGTTTTCCCTGGAGATACTAGGAGCCATGGTGGTAAACCTGTATGATCTATTAACTGAATCTGCCTTGTGCATTTGAGCATGTGCAAAGACAATTCCAGGCATTACAAGGAAATGTTTCTACAGAGCGGTTCTTTAAATAAATAGAAGTGGTGTACTAATGAGTAGTGTATTTGTGAGTTTTAAAGGATAGGTGCGAGGTCAGTTCATGTTTTGCTTTGGAGAGCTGAAGTTAAAAACCTACCTGGTAAGAGTCCATAAATATGGAATTAGTTCTAGTTTATCTGTATAGCATGGGGCTGTTGGCTACAGGCTAAGTTACTTAAGTGGTGAATGCTCGCTGTTGTGCCCTTCAGCATCAGCAAAGAGTCTTAGCAATTCAGTGTGTAGCCACTCCTGTGAGAAATAACTGGGTATGGCAGAGAAACAAACTTTCTAAAATGGTTTAAAGCAGATTAGTGTGGGAAGTTGCAAGGTGAGTTCAAATTCCACATGTGTTGCAAAGGGTTTCCAGCATCACAGGTTATTTATTGGAAGCGTTAAATGATCTGCAGACCCTAAAGCTTGCTTTTTTTTCAAATAGGGTACTACCCTTCCAAAGCTGGAGCCAAAATTTGCCAATTACGTTAAGAATTGCTTCAGGACGGAGGACCAGAAGGTAACGGAATTCATCAGAGCTTGATAAAGTCCAAAAGCTTTTATAACCTGACCTAGGGATTCTTTTCTACTTAATCTTTATAAGCTTTGGACTGTTTCAAAGGGTTACAAACCACAAACAATACTTCAGATTAAATAAATGGGAATGGTTTTAAGGGTTTAGTTGGCTAAGATGGGAAAGCTAATATTTTATTACATTTTTCCAGCTTTTATATGGTTGGTAAATTATCTCTTGCTTACTAAACCCGCAGAATTTTCCTTTTGGCACCATATTGGCTAAGGAAATGAGCTGTGGTTTTCCTTGCTGCTGAATTTGGCCACCTAGGCTAGTCTACTGTTCAGCCCTTTGTTGGGGAGGGTGTCTGGGAGGGGGAGCTGTTTTGTGATGGAGATTATGGCATTCTTGCTACATTCTCTCCCAAAATCAACTGAGCTCTTAAAAGAGCGCAAGCCAAAAGGTGGTATCAGGAAGCAAGTTTCTGAACTAGTTATTACTTAACACAGACTAGGCTGAAAATAGGTCTTAGATTTCCCTATCAAAATTCCTTTAAGTTAATTTTTCTGGTGACAGAATTCCTTATGCTTTCCTGCTTCCCTCAGTGGTTCAGAGTAAACTTGTCTGATGGACAAATTGATACGTTCTTAAAGGAATGTTGAAAAGCAGTCAGCCTCAGCCCCTGGAGCTGCTGTGACATTAGCCAGGGTAGGCAGAGTTCAGCCAATATTTGCCTAGCTGGTCCACACCCATCCTCTCGCTCACCTTCACTGAATTCTTACTAATGTGACTGTGAGTAACAGTCTTCTAGCAGAAGGACCCAATGTCATGCTTTCAAATTTATTTTCTCTGAAAGGAATGCATTTTTTGTTATAATTTGATGTCAATTTTTATGGAGTAAGTGGAGATAGTAAACTCTATAAAATAATTACAAAAATAATTTTAAAAATGGAGTTCAATTTCTAACTTTTTGTGTACACTTCCAGGTCATTCAAGCTCTCTGGCAGTGGAGACAGACTCTGTAAGAAAAGAAAACAGTTTAAACAGTTCATTAAAATCTGCAGTCTTATTTCTGTAACCATTATTTGGCTGTTCTTTTTACAAATGCTGAAAGAGCTATCCCTCCTGTGTCTGATAAATGTCATCCAGATTACCTTGCCAAGAATGTGTTGTCCAAAATGCCTGTTTAGTTTTTAAAGATGGGACTCCACCCTCAGCTTCATTTTAAGTATGTATGGAATGTTTTGATAAGGCATGGTGGTGGTCAGACAAATGGAAATGGTGGGGAGACTAAATGTATGTGGAAAAAAATAAAATTTAGTATTTTAATAAAGTACTATTGTTTCTTTTTTTATGGATTGGGGGAGTCTGCTTACTAAACCCGGAGATAATATGGCTTTAAAGTTCTCTGAGGAACTGCCTTTGAGTATTTTAGCTGCTTTACCAAGTACACATAAGCTATCCTCGTGTGTTGTCAACTTAAAAACAACTCCAGTTCCATGAGCTTTGGAGCTACTGAGCAGATGATTGGTGAGAAGGCTTAAGTGGCAAGCGGCGCTTTATTCTTGTCTGAAAGTGACCACTAATTATATAATTGCCTAAAACAGCCCTTCCTGCATCTCAGTTTCTGACCTGCTTCGTTGTGCTTTGGTTTATGGTTTCTCTGTAACTACTGAGTTTATAGGGCCTGGGACTCCACTTGTAAAATGCAGTACTTTTGATTTGGGATTTGCTGGCTGTGCTGCTCCTCTGAGGAGCTGCAGAGTCTGAGGTTGCCTCACATAATGACTCCTGTGAGGGTTTTGTGGCGAAAAGAATTAGCTTGAATGCTGTAGGATGTGCCTAGAGAGCTCACTGATCGACAGCGGAGCCTGTGGATAAATTCCTTTGAATGCTGAGACTAATCTCCAGCAAATCCAAGAGCTTACGTGGTCAGGTAGTCCTCTTGGGTCCTCTGCTCTTGATTATGGCCTACATGTGATGCTAAGAGGCAGAGGTAAAATTTTGGGCCATTCTTGTCACATGAAGTAACCTGAAAAGCGTGTAGGGGCTTTCACGTGAAGGAAAGCAAGGATGTGAAACAGGAGACTCCTCAAGGCTCCTGTTTAAATGTGTCACTTCCAATGCTTGACTGTCGCATCTTGTGGGACTGGGAGAATACTAAGAAAGCACTTAAATGGTTGTGTGGTAACTATTAAACTTGGCTTTAATCCTCAGTGTTTGAGAACTAATGCAACTGTCTTGTGTTCCTCACAGCAGCACACCCCTAAGTGAGAGTAAAGCAGGCCTTAGCAGGTTGAGGTTTTCCCCACTTGAAGGACTTGCACACTTGGGTCCTGCAGAAGTTGGCTTTGCAGGATGTGTAAGCACACACTGGGTTGTGCTGTTTGGGCATGGGGTCTCTTTTCCTGAGTCTTCTTTACAAGTTGTTTAAGTAGGATGTACAATTTGGTTTGTAAAATTGCCACTGAAAATACTTTTTTAAGTGCTGCTATAAAACCCTTAGGTCCTATAGTTGAGATGCTGGGTGTAGTGGAAAGCAGTGCAAGTCTCCAGAGGCAAAGAGTTCTTTTTGGGAAAACAAAGCCAAGTGAAGTGCATGATAGAGAAGCAAAACTGTGCAAGTCTTGTGTCAAAGATTCGTTTAAGCTTGAGTATGATTGCAGCATGTGAAATGGCAGAGTATAAGGGTTTGAAATGCCTGTTTTGGTGGGGTTATGTCAATAGATGATGTCATGTGCACAAGTGAGAGCAGATTTCCCTGGTGAAATAGAGTTAATGGCACAGACAGGCTTATTTAAGCAAAATTGCCCTCAATTTTGGCTGAAAGAAGTGAAAATTGTACAGTAATTTCAGCAAGAGCCTTTCTAGCCAATAAAATATTCTGATTATTAAAGTTTAAGAAAAGCTGGGGTGTTGTCTGTCTGTAGGTGACTGACCAAAGCAAGTCTGGGGTGCAGCCACACTGCACAAGCATTGCAGGGGGGACATGGAGCCTGTATGGGCAGCTCTAAAGGAAATCATTGCTGTGCTGGTGCTGAGGTGTAACATAGGTCAAGTCGTTGCCAGGCTGCTGCTGAACATCATGAGGCATCTTTGAGGCACCCTCATGGCATAAAAAATAGCTTCACTTGGCCCTGGTTAGCTCACCCACTGTTTCCTGCCAGTTTATGGAGTCATGAGGGGTGGTCAGTGGCTGCCCACTGCCCCACTCCTGGCTGTGGGGCCATGTCCCTACCTCTGCTGTTGTGCTGGTCACATCTCCAAACCCTGGCTCCTTTTGGGACTGGCCATCTGATGACTGGATGCAGCTGTATCCTCTTGGATATTCATGTGCAGCTGCCAGTTCTTTCCCTTTGAACGGAGCCTCTAAGGTTGATGTAAAAAAAAGCTCAGATGTGAAAATACCTGTTGAAGAGACAAATACCAGATGTGGGTTGTTGAAGTACTGTTCTTGACTTTCTGCAGAGTTGAAACATGTTCTTGCCATGGTAATGATGGCAACAAAGCTGTAGTGTTTTGATAGCTGTGTCGAGGGTTCTGAGCCTCTGTGTGATCCTGGTCCTCAAGGGTGGCTTATTTGGGAGCATGGAGCTCCGCAGCCAAATGCATTGATATTTTCTCATGCCATGATGGGAAAACAACTTGACTTCCCTTTACAGGATGGTGAAATGCCTCTCCAAGTAGCGGTGCCTTCACCTTTCCTTTGTACATGAATTTCCCCTACTGCTGCCTTTCCTGTTCCAGGATCTGTCTGTTCCTGGGTTTTTCATGTTTCATTTCCTTCTGCAAGTGTTTCATCCCGTACAGTGAACAGGTCGTTGGTGTCCCCCTGCATGGGACAAAGGGAAGGCCGCCCAGCTGAGTTGGTATGTGGGACCATGCAGGGTTGACAGCAGATAGAGCTGCTCCATATGGATCTACTTTGTCTCAAAGTCTCCGGTGTCTCTTGGCATCTCTTTGCAGAAGAAGCGATAACAGAAGAATCCCATCCTGTCAGGATTCCATGCCTTATTCCTGGGGGTGTTCAGGAGAAGTGCTTGTGGCCACCTTAGGTCTGTCCTGGGGTTCTGTTTGCCCCTGTGATCCAGCAAACCTGCCAGAGCAGCGTTTCAGAGTCCAGGGGCTGTGATGAGTGCGAGGCTCTTATTTTGCCTGTGCTCAGCAATTGTTGCAGCCTTTGGAGAGAAGCAACTCGAGCATGGCTGGCAGGAGGGTGGGAGTGTGTGTGGGCTGAGGTAATGGAAAACAGGGCCAGGATGGGTGGCGGTTCTGGGCTTCTTGCCACCCAGACGGTCCCTCAGGGGCTAAGTTCATGCTCCTACCCAGATACCCCAAGCCATGTCCTGTCTCTTTTGCATGTGCCATTGCTGACTAGCAGCCAAACTCCCTCAGCTTTTCCTTCCCTCTCTGTGGAACCAGCACCTAGATCCTTACTCCCCTCGCTGTTTTCCCAAAAGGGCATTTAAGACTGGATCCTACTTAGAAATGTCATAGAAAAAGCTGCAAAAGAATGGGGTGGTTTGGAGCTCAGCGTTGGATGGAGCGCAGCGCCTTTATTCCCTGCCCTTGGCTAGTGGGCAGTAGGTTCTGGCAAGCAGCAGCAAGTGCAATTGGTTGGGTTGAGTGAGGTTTGGAGGTTTTGTGATCTGGTATTTATTAAGGATTGCTTTGTCTGAGCCTGGTTCTCAGTCTGAACAAGGAGAGCTGAGAGTGCGTGATGGGGTGCAGGAGAAGCGATACTGGACTTGCGGTGTGCCTGAAGGGGCCTGACCTCTCCTCCCGTTTGCTGGCTACTTGCTGGTTTGCCTACTTGGGCACTTCTGGGAACAGTTCTGTGTTGTGTTGGAGCAGCTCTTCAGTGGCTGGCCTTTGGGCTGTCTTGCGTAAATGGGTTTTAAGCAGTGCCTAATTGGGACCAAGTGAATCAATCAAATATATCAAATGTTAATTAAGATGTGTGCCCTGGGGGCCACATGTATGGCCTGTGTCCAGTTGTATGAAGATGACTTTTGCTCTTCTCCTTACTTTCTTCAAAAACTTTCTTCTCTCCTTCCACCACTTCTGTCACCTCTCCCTGACCAAGCCATAAGAGCCTTTATGGGAAAAGGATCCTGGGAGAAAACAAGCAAGAAAAGGCAACGAATAAAAGAAGAGGGAGAAAGGTGGTCAAGGGTCAAAAGTGAGAATGGGAAAAGTTACGACCCTGGGAGGGATGCTCAGCAGGGCACCTCTGACAGTGCCCACCCACACTGAGCTGGCCATGCCAGAGCCGTGTGCTGCTGCCCAGAGGCTTGTCCAGCACAAGGGCATGGCCATCACCCCACTTGGACTGCAAATGGCAAAAGGAGGGAACAGAACTAGGCCACTCAGAGTGGATGCACCTGATTCACCTCAAGGGATTAGTTTATGCTGGTACTAGAAACAGTCTTTGTCTTAATTGAAGGCAATTTTGTTACAAGGGTCCTGCAGTCTTACTTAACTAATTGCTGGGGCCTGAAGCCTGCTGAGCCCCATCCAGTTCTCTTGACTTACTGTATGTAAGAGAAAACAGTTTCTCTTGCCTGTTTTCAAATCAAGCCTTCGTTTTACATTGGTTTTGGTTTTTTTAATGAGTAATGATTGCAGGGAGAGTTGAAGGTGTATTGAAGCTGTTGAGGTACTTGGTATTTCAGCGCTCCAGCCAGCTTTATCTGTGCCTGTTCATGAAACTTTTCCCACTGCTCCTTACATTTGTCCCAAAGCTTGTAATTGTGCTATTTCCCCAAGAATGTCCTTGATGAAAAGCTTCTAGCAGCCCTTATTGTGCTGTTTTGAGGCAGTGAATGTTATCTCAGCAGGGCTTCGAGTGGTGCTGTTCCCTGTGTGTAAATGTGTGTGAGGACACCAACAACAGTGCACAGCTACAGCTAATGAGTAAAGCTTTCAGTTTAATAATAAGGTTACCTTTGGTGTTCAGGACATTCTTCCCTGTTCCTTAAATCTTTCCCCCATACTTTCAAGCCTTTCCTTCCAATTTTCTACATGGAAAATAGATTTTAACTAAATAACTATAGCTAAGGGCAATAACATGTCTTGGGACCACTATAGTGCAGGGCACCCAGCCAGTCCTTGTGATCTCCAGAGAGCACAGAAGGACAGGGAGATTGGGGGATCTTGGCTTGATTTTTAGGGTCTCGAATTAGGAGAGATGCTTCTACTTGTTCCCTCTAGCTTCTTGGTTCTGAATAGTCCTTTCCAACTCATTCCCAGTTCTACATCTTGCCACAACCTTCTCCTTGCTTAGTCCTTCACTGCTCTTCAGACTTCTCAGTCTTCTGATCCTTATCAGTTCCTCCTCCAGTCTTCCCTACCCACTGCCGCTGGAGCAGCACAGCCTTTCCCGGGTCTCTAGGAAAAGCTTGGACACCGTTGCAAACCTGGTGCTCCATGAATCCCCTTTCTGGATTGCTTGGAAAAGTGTCCCTGAGAGCCCAGGTGTGGCTGGTGCCCTCAGTTTGGTGGTGGTGGAGAATGCTGATAAAAGCCCTGCTGGATGGAGCTCTGCTTGTAGGAGACGCTTGTGCGTGCCCCAGGAGAATGGGACTTCCAGAGATGTCTCTTTACTGATCTGTGGCATCGATGCTCCAGAAAAATGCCATGTTCCAATGTGTTTTTGTGTAAATCCACCCATATTATATTTTTTGTATTCTTGCTCTGATGCAAAGTGTGGCTACAGTTCCTCTTCAGAAGGATTAGTAGCAACATGGGTTTTCCAGCGTTGTTTTCAGAAACTGTCCTGTCTCACAGCCCACCCTGAGTTCCTCCAAGGTCACTCATTCACTTGTGCCATCACTGAGGATGGTGGCAAAGGGCATTGAGAGATCTCTGATGTCACCAGTCAGTGCCTGCATCAACCCTGAACTGCCCCTGCAGTGGCCAGTTGTGGGGACAGGGGTGGTCGTGCACCTTGTGTGAGGTCCTGCCCTGAGCCAGCAGTTGGGGCAGAGGGCAAGAGCCCAGTGTGGTGGTGTGGGAAGGGATCGGTCATCCCACAGACAGGGCTTGAGATGGTGACTTGCTGGAGGCAGCTTAATTCAGGAGACTTCAGTCTAAGAGGTTTATGTTTAAGACCTGTTGAGCTGAAAAGCTCCAAGTTAAGGAAATACTAAGTTTTGAAGCTTAACAGCTTGTGATTTTTTTAATTTTTTTTTTTTTAGGGAAAAATGAAACCATGGAGGAATATAAATCCAAGGAGCCAAGCCCTAGGATTTAATGCAGTGCAAAAGCTGAAAAGTGGAATTTCCCACTGGTTTGCATAGGGTTGTCTGCAGAGGTTGGCTTGTTCTTGCCTCCCTTCAGAAGCATTCTAGCAGCTGCCATGTGCTGTCAGAGGGGAGCTGCTCCCCTGCTCCTGGGCACTGGGATCAAGGAAAGCCCACGTGTGTCCACGCTGTGCCAGACACTGGAGCAGGGGTGGCCAGGCTGGGGGACACGGAGTGGGAGCAGGCTCTGGCTGAGGGGCCCTGGGCACTGAGCGGGGCTGGATACCCAGGAGAACAGGGTATTGAACTAACCCATGGTCTGTCCTTTAGCTTGAGATGTCCATCATTGTCAGTGATTTCATTTGCCTCATTGCTCTGCTGATAAAGCACTGGAATTTGCTTATGAGTATGCTGGAGCTTTCAGAGGAATCTGAGATTTCAGTCCCCAAATCCCACTGAAATCCAGGGGGTGTTCCAGTGGAGAAAAACCTTTGTAAACTCTGAAACCTTGCCTGCTGGATAATGCCTGCCTCTCTTGGGTTTCTTTTCTCTTATAAAGCAATGATTCACATCAGAGTAAGGGCTGTAGCATGCCTGGTTCTCCCTTTGCAAGGGGCCACGAGACATCCCTGTGGCTGAGAGCTGGAAGGGATGCTGCAGTTGCCTCTGTTCCCAAGAGGTCCAGGGTAGGCTGTTGGCTGCAGAAGCTGCTGGGAGCATCCCTGCTCTCTCTGGAGTTGGGATGGCCTGTCTGCAGCTCTAGGCTGGTTGCTGGTGTCTTTTAGGATTTCCTGGCCACCTCCCTTCTCCCAGGACTCAGTTCTCTGCCCTGCCCTGGCTCCCTCCCTTTCAGTCCACAGAAGGCTGCCCTGGTTTGTTGTTGCTCCTGTGAATGCTAGAGGACAAAAGCTGCCATGCTCGATATCCTATTCTTTGTATTTCTTTTATTGTTCCATTTTCTGTTATTTTATGTTGGTTTTTATTTGTCATGCATTAAGTGCCCTTCCAGCCTGTGTTCTTCAAGGCAGGAGCTCCCGCTGGCCAAAGGAAGCCTGCGTTGGTCACAGCAGGGAAAACTCAGGCTGAGCTGGGCTGATACATCTGTGTGAGCTCTCTCACTCACCACTGAGGTGCTCCAGATCATTCCTTAGAGCTGTTCTCCGCTTAACTCTGAATGGTGGCTGTGTTGCCTTTATCCAACCTCCAGGCTGGATAAACTTCACCTCTTTCCAGCAGGGCTTCCCAGCAGCTGTGAAATAGCAAATATTTCTTGCTGAACCGATGGGGTCGTGCCACACCTGCCCCTCAGCAGTGCCAGTCTTCAGGCCTCTTGACTGCGGCCCCAGCCCAGCCAGGTGCTGGGTCACCTCAGGGGATTGGTGCCTGTATTTACTTGCAGGATCAGTGCCGCTGATCCCTGGTGCCATTCCCACTGGCTGGCATGGCATGGTGCAGTTCCATGTTTCAGCGTGGATTTGTGGGACTTACAAAGCACAGCTCAATGGTCACAAGCTCAAAACTCTGTGAGCAAAGGGCATCCAGCAGCAAAAGCACTGGTTTGGGTTCTTTTTTTTTAGCATAATGAATGCTCTGTGCTTTGTGCTTCCAGTGCTTAGTGATGGCTGAATCCAAGTCCTGACTGTTCTTCACCAAGTTCCTTCTGCAAGACTGTGCCTGAATGTGGTGGAGCTGAGGCTGAAGTCCTGTGCTCCTGGACAGTTCAGGGTTGTTTTGAGGTGGCTCTTTTGTCAAATGGCAGTAACTGCAAAGCATCCCCTCCTTCCCTGTCTGTCCAGACTATGTGGCAGAAGCCTTTCTTACCTTGGGATGAAGTTGTCTTTTTGTGTGTAAACTGGATAAAGACAGAACAGGCACCCCAGCCAGTCTAAAAGTTGTCTTTCCTTTTACCAAGGCTTTCAAATTCAGAAATCCTCTTCAATCTGATTTTCTGTAAGCAAAAATTTGCTTATTGGAACAACCCAAAGCTGGAGATGCAGATGACAGGAGCAAACAGCACACGGATTTTCTCACCGGCAGCAGGGCTGGGATGTAGAGCTGAACTTGGTCTTTGTAAAACATCAGCCCAGGTTTTTTCATTTTAATTTAAATCTTGGTGTGCTAGATGCAGCAGGGCCAGATCCTGGCCGTTCCCGCTGGCTTCTCTTTCACATTCCAAAGGCGTGTCCGGGGTGGGAAGGCTTCCCACTCAAGCATGCTCTTAAGTCCTCGGCCCATTGAATGGGCTCCGCGCTCTGTGAAATGCCCGCTCCTCGTGTGATATGGACCAGTGGAGCAGGGCGAGGGAAGCTCATTTCACTGGGGGCACCTCCACTGCCCTGCAAGTGAAAGGTCAGGCTGCTCAGACTTTGATTTGAGCTGCTGAAGGGCGGTCACTAATCCAATAAGCCACCGGGGCACTGTAGGACACAGCCTTAATTCAGGCATTTGCAAGGGTGAGTGGAAGGCAGTAACCCCAGGAGCTCCCAGGGCGTCCTGCAGCGCACGGTCCTACCCGGCCTGTGTCTTGCTTAATAAAGCGTTGAGAACATCGAGCTCTCAGGAGTGTGCTGTGCCAGCCTTCACACCCTGAGTGTGCTGTAAGAAAAATAAACAGCTTTAAATGTTTCCCAGTGGGCATGGGCTGCTCTGGCTGGATTTGTGCTGGGAATCTGATCACACAGGAGCCTTGAGCAGCGGAGCAACAGGTCTGGGTGTGGAGCTTTTAGTATCAGATATATATACACACACACACATATATTCATAACAGCATACAGCTAAATGATATTTCTATTTTTTCAGAGATGCATATGAGCTGCCTCATCTCTGTTCTGTGCCCCATCAGTGTTGTTCAAGGCTGGTAGTCTGAGATTCACCCAATATTGGTATATTAAAGATTAAGGGGTTTTGCCAGACTACTGAGGCACGAAAGATGGATCTAGTTTAAATAAGGAACTCATGTGTGGTTGCAAATGAAATAATTGAAAAAAGAAACCCCCCACGTGCCCTCTTTAAAACAACCCCTGGCGTTGCCCTGGTAGTTTGTGCTGTTTGAGGTGTCCAGGTCCTTGTGCCCTGTGTGGATCCAAGTCCTCTGGCCGCAGTTGGGTCACAGCTGTGGGAGGCAGCTGTGCTGCCAGGACACAGCTCCTCAGCACGGTCTGGGCCAGCGTCACCTGCGATGAGTTTTTCCATGCATAGCTCACAGCTCCGTTGTAGCTGCTGTAATTTTACCTGCTGTTGGGGCAATTAAATTGATAAATGTTAGCAGCAGCTTCACAAATTCCTTTTCTAGCTGTTCTGCTTCCACCCAGGTGCAGCAGCCCTGGGCCAGCTTGGGTGTTGGGCAGAGCCATCAGTCACCGTCTAAGGAGCCTTTCTTGGAGGCAGGTGATGGGGCTGCCACAATGAAGAGCCTGAGGAGCAATCAAAGCTCACACCCACAGGTAACTGTGAGGGTTTTGGAGGAGTTACTGCCTCTGGCTTTGCAGAACTCCTGTGTGCACTGGGCAGCAGATACTGGACTTAGCGAGGTGAGGGGCTGGTGCACATGGCAACGCTGGGCGTGACCTCTGCTGTGGGTGCCTTTCCTGTGGGACTGAGCAGCACCTACTAGCATAAGACGGCACAGGCTGGTCTTCTCCCACACAAACTGCTTCCAAAAAATGAGGTATTGGTGATGATTAGGGATATATGGGATATTTTCACATCTAAGCTAAATACTGTCATCTTGTGAGTCCCCAAATTCTGTATCATTCCAGTGTAGGCATCTCGGTGAGCTCAACTTGTAGGGCTCAGGATGGTGGCTCTGATGTTCTTGGCCTTGTGTGAAAACAGCTTTCAGCTGTAGCGAGGTGCCATGGGACTGCCGGGACGGGGATGCATGGGGCCTCTGATGCTGGTGACATCAGCAACTGACAGCAGTTTGGGTTGTTTTTATTTTTTTTACTTGCAGATCCATAAGACCAGAAGTGTGAAGTCTGTTAGATACATCACAGGCATGTGTTAGTGCTGGAGGTTTTATAAGGACTTGCTTTGATCACTGTTTTAAAACTTAATGTTTTCTGTGCCTCTTGGGCTTGAAGCTGTGGGCTGAAAAGCCCTGTGACTTGATGCCTGAAGGGTCCCCAGTGATGAGCTCCAGGGATTAAAGATGCTGCTTGATTTGTGGCTGAGAGTGCCGGGGGAGGAAGCACCTCGGTCCCTGCAGAGGTGGGAGCAGCTGGGCCCGACACGCTGCACTGATGCACGCTGTTATTCGAGTGGAGAATTTGGAAAGCTAGGAGTTCTGAGCTATGGTTATGTTCTCACTTAATAAGGTGTTAACTGACTTTGGGTGCTCTTTGGAGAGTTCGGCTATGCGTGGAGGTTAATGGTTCCTGGCATCTTGTCTGCTACAAACGAGCTTTCAGACAAGAGGAAAGAGTTACCACACGCTATCAGCGTGTGCATTTTTTTTCTTAACCTAAAACAAACCCCAAAAGAAACCAAAAAGCTCCCCAAACCTGAGGCGGAGGAAGCCCCTGGGCTTTCCCCGGGGCCGCGGGCGGTGCGGGGCGGCGGAGCGGCCGCTGGAGGGCAGGCGAGCCGTGCGG
>VZTI01005567.1:547357-576117 GCA_013397865.1 Struthidea cinerea
CGGGGCTGGCCCGGCCCGGGGGGACGCGGGGGGGCACTTGCTGATGATCGGAAGTTACTGACAATAAGCACCTTCATCCCCCCAAAGGCGGAGAGAGGGAGAGGAGGAGGAGGAGGAGAGACAGGGGGAGAGGAGAGCTGATGCCTGACGAGTCACTCGGCGGAGGCAGAGCGGGCGGTACCACAACTTCCCGGCGGCGCGGAGCGGCGCGGAGCAGCGCGGCGCGGATCGGAGCTCGCCGGCCGGATCGCTCCCATGTCAGCGCGGCGGCGGGGGACTGCGCTCCGCTAGCGACCAGCCGCCGGCCAACCCCCTCCTCGCCCAGCGATGTATTCACTGCTCTCAGCCTGCACTTGCCTGTAAGGATTATGGCATATTTCTAAGTACTTTTTTTAAAATTTTTTAAAAATATTTTTAATTTTTTAAAAACTTTCATTCTGGAGGCTCGGTTGCATTTTCCTTGCAGCCAGGTGGTAATGGGGTCCTGAGCCTTTCTACAAGCAGAGCATCACTCTGCGCCCTTTAAAAAATTGCAAACAAAAACAAAGCAAAAAAAAAAAATCAACTTTAACCATTTTACCGCATCATTTGATCTTTTGTTGCTTTTTTTTTTCTCCTCTCCAGATGTTTACATTTCCTGCTGCTGTGCTTTCAGGTACAGGTACGTGTCCTTTCTGTCCTCTCTCGCTTTTGGTTGTAAAATAGAAACAAAGGCGGCGTGCTGACCTCGAGTGCCAGGCAGGTTTGGCTGGGGCTTTCACTTGTTTCCCTCTAGTTTTTATGGCTGTATTAAACCGAGCCCCGCACCAGATGCTGGAGTGTCACTTGCCCCGGACCGGGGCTTCCCCCTGTGCTCAGCTCCCGTTCCGTGCCCGGTTGTGCTTGGCCGCCGGTGCGGGCTGGGGTGCAGCGGGTGCGCCGGTAGCCTGCCGTAGCGGGATCCTCTGGAGTGCATTAGCCTGGCTAATGATGTGAGAGGGAGTGCTGGACTCTCCTTGCACAATGTTGATTGATGCACTTGCCTTGGAAGAGCAGTCGCTCTCCTGCTCGCCCTCTTTTTTTTTCCCTTTCTTTCCCCCCCCACCTTTCTTTTTCTTTTTTTTTTTTTTTTTTTTTTTTTTTTTTTTGTTTTTTTTTTTTTTTTTTTTTTTTTTTTTTTTCCTTCTTTTTTTTTTTTTTNTCTTCCCCTCTTCGGGAACTCACTCTCAAAAACTGATGCTTTGAAAAACACAAGTTTCCCTAGCCAGGAGAAGGAGGCTGCGTGTTCCCTCCCCATTATTCAGTAGAACGCCGTCCAAGTCAGCTCCAGCCTTTTGATCCTGCCTCGGCAGGAATGAAGCCGTTGGAGGAACACCCTGAGCGAGGCTCTGCAGCCCGGGTGCCCGGGGATGGGGATGGCAGCTGGCCCCGTGGCCACGCACCCCACTGCCACAGGGATTTTAGCTGGGCATCCCGGAGCAGACCCACCTGCGGGGCCGGGCACAGCAGGTGCCACTTCTGCGGTGGCTCCAGCCACCCTCCCGCCAGGGCTGGGGGACACTTGTGCCACCGCTTGGCGCCGAGCTGTGCTTTGGCCGGGATTGCACCTGCTCACCCTCTCCAGATCCCCAAGGGCAGCAAGAGATGGTCCTGGATGAGCACAGCCTTGGAGGGGGCTCCATCCCCCTGGCCAAGCTAAAACCCAAGCCAGCCCCATCATCTGCTCTCCCACCCATCCAGAAAATCCCCGATCACGTTTTTTTCCTCATCCCCTCCAAAAACTGCAGCTCGAACCCGACACCAGCAGAGCCTCCCCTGGTGGAGCAGCCTCCCCAGCAGGAGAGGATCCACAGCTGTAAATTACCCTGCGGTTGGAAGGTGTTTGCTCTGTTGCTCTGGTGCGTGTTTTTTTCAGCCCGAGGAATAACAGGCTGCGCAGGGCTCGCAGCGCCGGCACCCTTTGCAGCGGGGAGACTTTTTTTGCGCTTGTGCAGTAACTGAAGTTAATCAGCCCTCCAGCCCCCTTCCTCTCCCCCTCCCTTCGGTGCTTTTAGTGAATCAGAAAAAGTTTGGCTGGCTGCCTGGAAAGCACTTGCTAAAATCTGATCTCTTACTTCAGCAGCCTTAAAACAAAGTTATTGGCATTTATACAGTTGGAGCTTGCAGGCTTCCAAAGCAATAAAATAATAAAAAAAAAAAAGGAAAAAAAGAAGAAAGCTCAGTGCTCTGGTGCTATTAGAACCATACTTGCTCCCTTTCGTGCTGATTTTGCAGCATTCTGGAGGATGTGAGGTGGGATGGCTGCGCTGGGCTCTGCGGAGGTGTCCTGGCTGCGGCTGGAGGGGCGGCGGAGCTCGCTGGGTGTCACACGGAGAGCGGAGCTGCTTCGGCGATTAGCGTTGGGAGCCAAAACATTAGATTAGTCATACTCGAGGGCCTTCGAGTGAGTGTTTACAGTATTAATGGTAGATGAAAAGATGTGAATGCTGTAAGTTTTTATTGCCCATTTTGTTACACTTTCTTTCTGGGTTTATTCACGGGATTACATGTTTTGAGTCTGAATGGGAGCGAGGGATTATAGGATTTCTTTTATAATGATCAGTTTGGGTAGGAGTTAGCCTTTGGTGAACTGGAGTAAATTAATGCATCACTTAGGTTTAATATTTATTTAGACTAAAGGAAGTTGTTTAGTTTTGCTTAAAGGGCTCTGTGTTGTATTGGGGAGATTTAAGAGCTCCTGAAGTGGATTATATTCTAAGGCTGCCTTCTGCCCTGCGTTCAAGCCGTGATCTGCGGCTTGTCCCGTGTGCTGGTCTTAGAATTACTCTCCTCTGCTGCTGCCTGGTGCCCTGTGGCTCTGTGTGCAGAGGTGGAAATCCCTCCAGCATGTGTGGGGCTGGAGGGATTCTGAGACAAAACACCATGGTTTGGGTGTGTTCTGAGTGTTCTGGTAGCTCCCCGTCTGCGAGGGCTGTGCTGAGTTGACGTGTGAGCTGTGCAGTTCCGTGGCCGGGGGCTCAGCTCTGGCTAGAAGCTTTCTCACAGACCCCAAGGCACCCCCGCGGCTGCCGGTGGGTGACCTGGCAGCTGCAGCATCTCCTGTGGGCAGGTTATGGCAGCACTGGGGAGGTGTTCCCCAGCCCTGGCCACAGGGAGGTTGGAGGGTCGGGAGTTGCCAGGAGCAGGATTTAGAACCCTGGATGAGTCAGACTCCCCCAGGGCTTTGCCATCGTGTGGCATTTCCACCAAGGAGCAGGGGGACCAGCACGTGGCAGGGCAGAGGGGAGCACTGCTGGAGCGTGGGTGCAGCACAGCCCTGGGAGCGGGCCTGGACCTCACGGGGCTGTCTGGAGGACAGGTCATCCACCCGTCCCTTCCCCTGCGACAGCAATGGCCCTGTCTTGTTTTCTTCTCTTGCATCTTAGGAAGTCCTTCTGATGCTTGGGGTTGCTGCAGTTCCAAAGCAGGGACACTGGATACCCTCGTGGACCCTGGAGACATTAATTTATTTATGCAGGTTGTTCTTAGGGATGCCCTTTCGCTGATGGTTACTGAACTCTCCCTCTATCACATGTTTTTGGCATCCTTCAGTTTATTCTTCTACCTTTTCACACTTCCAGGAGCAATTTCTCTTCCATGTGCTTCTTTCTTCTGTATATCCCAGAGCGGTTTTGGGTTTGGCTTTGGAGTCAATCTCTGCTCTTCAAGCAGGTGAGAAACCCCAGAAGCACCGTGCACAGTTGGAGGGGATTGCCCCATGCTGTGCTGGCTCTGGCAGCACCAGTGACCCTGAGGATAACAAGTTTAGGGACATGGGACCTCAGAGGGCCCCCTTTGCCGGGGCAGGTGGGGGCTGGAGGCAGCTTCAGCGTAGGTTGAGCAGTAGGATGTGAGGTTTTGAGTGCTGTCCTGGTTTGCAAGAGCTTCCAGCCCTTCTGTCCCTGAGCCACGTTGAGTGATGGCCAGGCAGAGCACGGGCCGATGCCAGCCTGGGCTGCCCTGGCTGTGCTGTGGAGCAGAGGGTGGTCCTGCCTCAGCCTCTCCCCTGTCCTGATAAACCTCGCCGTGCTCTCCTACATGGAGTGCATCTGTCTTAGATTATGAAGAGGTCCCTGATAGGGCCAAATCCTTTGCTTTTATGGCTCTTGTAGGTTAAGATCCAGCTTTGGAATCTGATCCAGAAGCAAACAGGAGGTCAGAGGAACGCACAAGGCAGCACTGGGCTATTTTCACATCTGCTGGTGTTGTGTAAGAGGAAGGCTGCTGTGCGCCATGCCAATAGCAACTTATGTTTCTCCTAAGCTCCTGTGCAGCGACAGACAGTTATTGTTTGGGGCTTTGTAAAGTGAGACACGCAGAAGTGTTGCTTCCACACGTTCAGTGAGCCAGATCCTGCGGTCTGGCGAAGCCACACGCAGCACATGTCGGAGGCGTGAGCCTGCTGAGCAGCTCCCTCCCCTCTCCCTGTCTGCTGCTCCACAGCCGTCCTCCCTGGGACAAGCAGGACGAGTGCTGAGTGCCACCGAATGGCTCTGGGGATATCATTGTGGAGAAGCCAAAGGTGGTCCTGGTCACAGCCCGCCCGGCTCGCCTGGCCACCCTTTCTGTGGGTGTGCGGCAGTTGTAGAGCCACAGGTCCCTGCCTGCCCTGCCTTTGCCCTCCTGGTGACAGCACCGAAGGCAGGGTGCTGGACTGCACGACCCCAGCAAGGTTATTCTCATGTCTACCCTCCCTGCAGATGGGCACCCACCTGCCTTAGTCCTCCTTGGGTGGCACAATGCCCGTCTGGAGGTGGCGGCCAAGGCTGCCTGTGCTGCCAGGGACGGACCTCTGGGCATCACTACGTTGTTGTGGGATGGGGCAGGTGGTACCTCCGTGGGCTGTGCTGCTCCCTCCTCGTGGTCAAGCCCTGCGTGCCAAGACTCGGTGGGGCCCAGAGCCCCTCAGGCTGGGTGATCCCGTGCCTGCCCTCTCTGCTCAGCCTGGACTGGGAACACCGCGTCCTCGGCACAGCATCCCTGTGCCAGCACCTGCCTCCTGCTCCATGAGGGTGGAGAAGTCATGCTGAGAAGGACAGAATATCGCAAATGTGGTCTGTGAAAGGCTGGGCAGCTCTCTGCACCTGACTTGACAATTAGGCAGTGAGAAGACCAGAGAACCGGCGTGAGCAAAGCCTGATTTAATGAGCGGAGGAGCTCAGCGATGCTGAAGTGCATGGCCCCATCATGGGCTGGAGCTGATGGGATGGTCCCTGGCTCTGGCTCCGTGCTGCTGCTGGACTCATGGTGATGGATGCAGCTCCTGATGGTGTGGCCCTGCTGGCCTGCAACCTGCGGGGGCAGGGTCCTGTTGCATAGGAAGTCGTTTGTTCCAGTTTCGAATGCCCTTGCTCTCCAGGAAACAACCATGTGGCTTGCCACAAGGGATTTTTATTCCCTGCTGCTGACTCATTGCACCAGACTCTGAAGTTTGTGTCCTGAAGCTGCCCTGTGTATCCTGCTTCTGCCTCCCGAACTTTGGAGAGCTCGGGCCCATGGAGGAAGAGGAGACGTTGGAGCAGTTGCCTGGGCTGGAGCAGGGAAGCTGGGTGGCAGTGGGCTGGTGCTTGGGCTGATGCGTGCTGCGGTTCTCCTGTGGGAGAAGCGAGACTCAGCTTAGCTTGGGATGAGTGTAGGTGTGGGTCTCGCTCCTGCACAGATGGGAGCGTGCAGCCTGTGCCCCACCAGCCGCTGTCGGCTGCCTGCCCTGGGCACACCCTGCCTTTGCTTCTCGCTGAAGGTCCCCAGCCCTTCAGAGTGCTGGGACAGGTCCTCTGCCACAAAGACCCCCAAAGATGTTCAGCAGGAAGATTTCCAAAGCTGTTTCCAGATTCTCACCCCACTGGGGCTGACACAAACGTGAGCTGCTTCAGCGTTTGGGTGCTTGGCTTTCTGGGTGTGCTGTGGCAACGGGCAGCAGAGCAGAGCTGCTTGGAGGCTTTGCCCTGCACCCCTGCTTGAGTGCAGTTTGCTTTTCCAAAGCTCCAGACATGTGCCAGGTGCTTCAGAGGAACAGAGCTGGATGCAGGTGTTGTTGAGGAGAGTGCCTAGAAAGGCACCGTGAGATTCAGATTTTAACTGGATGCAGCATGGTGGTTGTAATCGTATTTCTGTTTTGCTTTCCTTTTTGCACCTGACGTGTACGAGGCTGGATGGGGGCGAGCGGTGCAGGGTTCAGAGTGGTGTGGGGTTTGAAGGGGTGCGAGGTTCAGTGTGGGGCTCGGAGCAGTGTGGGATTCTGAGGGGTGTGGGGCTCGGAGCAGTGTGGGATTCTGAGGGGTGTGGGGTTTGGAGCAGTGTGGGATTCACAGGAGGAGTTCCTGCTCAAACTCGAAACTGGTTTTTGCTCGTAGAGCAGTTTGGCCGTAGCGTACCAGGAGAGAAAAGAGCAGAATGGGCGAAGGGTGGCACTGCCCGAGCGCTGCGGGTGTGTTCGGGATGTGGTGGTGCAGCTGGTGGTGGGAGTGATGCTGAGGGCTGCAGGAGGCTCAGGGAGGGTGAGCAGCACTGGGGGCTCGGGCAGCCACACCGAATATTTGCTTTTGCTGTAAGCTGATAGTGCCGAGCTGGTCGGGCGAGCCAGTGGGTCTCTCCCTCTGCTGTGGGAGGCTGAACTCAAGAGAGAGACTCCCCTGGGACCGAAAATCATTATTTTGGATCTATAAAGCTACTTCACAGATCCTTGGGAGTATTTTTATGTATCTCTTCCTTTCCTTAGGACTCTGTTGTGCTCTGTCCTCTTCTCCCTCGCAGAGCTGCTTTTGCTTTGTTTTCCCACAGACATGGATACTTTAGATATCAGTTGTGATAACTGCAGGTGAAAAATGTGTTCATGGAACATGATTTAAGAAGGGAAAAGAGGAATGGCTGCTGCTGGTGCCTGGACAGGGATGGGGACGCCTGCTGCCAGGGTCTCTGCCCGGGGTCTGCGAGCTGCTCTGGCCCTGGGAAGCCTGGGGTAGGTCGTGCTGGGGGAGCTGGAAGCTCTGGGCCCAGGGAGGCACCTAAATGCCCTCCTGTCTGTGAGATGCTCTGCTGCTGAGACCAGGGGGCTTCCACCGGGGTATCTGTGGCCCAGACAGGTCCAGACATGATTGTTTTTCTTTCCTTCCCTGGGTTTTTGTGTTTTGATCACCTGCTGTGCCGTAACAGCAGGTACAAGCAGAAATTATGCAGAGCTGTGCAATGTGCTGCCTACCTGCTATGTCGCCTCTGTCCTGGTACCTCTCCAGATGTCCATGGAGGATTAGGCATCCGGCAAAGCAGCTGGAGGGAAAGTCAGAAAAAAACCCCCCAAAATATAAAAGACTGTCTGGCTCTGCCAAAGTATTTTCCTATTGCCATTCAGCAGCCTCGCCATAGCATGAAGAGAAAGAAAGGGGAACAGAGAGGAAGGAGGAGGCTTAGCCTGTCATGGTCTGTGTGTTTCCCTTTGTGCTACCTCCTCACAGCCCCAGGGGCTGCCGTGGGTGGGAGCCGACGTGCCAATCTTCCCCCTCGGGGGCTGGGCTGTGGGTCTGTGCCCTGGTGCTTCCCTGTGGGGCTGCCTTCCCTGGGCAGTGCCTCCTCAGCTGCCTGCCTGCTCTGCCCGCATGTCAGGCTGAGCCACATGGCAGTGTCGTCCAGGTAGCGACAGCGCATCCTCCCCTTGCCAGGCTCTGCTCTCCCCCTGCTCACTGTCTGTGTTTGCTTGTGCATGGAGCTGTCGGCCTGGTTCTGCTGCAGCGGGAGAGCCGGAATGCCTTTCCCCTCCGGAGCTCGGGGTGCAGTGGCAGCGTCTGGTGCTCCTCCTGCTCGTGGGCTGGTGCTGCTCCGGCTGAGGGCTGCAGCTGGGCTGCTGCTGACGTTCGAGTTTGCTGCTGATGCTGGCTGAGGTCAGCGTTGCTTTGGAGGCTGTGGGAGGAGAGGGGAAGATCTGAGGCTGTGGCATTGGGGTAAAAGGCCTCGAGTTGCACCAGGGAAGCTTTAGATGGGATGTTAGGAAAAATTTCTTCAACAAAAGCGTTGTCAAGCACTGGAAGTGTGGAGTCGCCATCCCTGGAAGTGTGGATGTGGCACCTGGGCACATGGTTTAGCTGTGGGCCTGGCAGTGCTGGGTGAACAGGTGGATTGGTGGTCTTAGAGGATTTTTCCAACCCAAATGATTCTGTGATAAGAGGTGGGCGGTGGGGAATGGTCCAGCACATCCTGCTCGCTGCTGTGTGGCTGGTGATGGTGGGAGATGAGGCAGAGTCCAGCCCACGGGCTCACCCACGTGGAGATGGAAGAGGGGCAGGCTGGGGGTGCCGGGACTTGCCCCAGGCAGAGGCAGAGCCCCAGTGGTGGCCAGCCTGAGGGGCTGGACCTGGAAACACCGATGGGATGGCACTGAGGGGAAGCAGGGTGGCGAGGGGCCCAGTGTGCCCTGTGATTCCTCTGTTCATCTTTTAAAATCCAAATGGATGGGTGCTAAACCTTGGTGAAGGTCCCAGAGAAGTGCATATTGTGTGGATACAAATACCAGGATGCAGCAAGTAATAACATTGCTCTTCCTACAAGGTATTCCCAGCACTCCCTAGTCCTCCCAGTTCCTTTTTTTCCTGCTGCGTATTTCAAATCCCTTTTTTTCCTGCTAGAATACTATCTTTGGCATCATTTTGAAGGACAGCTTGTTTTGTATCTTTTGGAATACCCTGAGCTACTCTTGCACAGCAATCCAGAATTAACAGAAGAATGCAGGGAGCAGTGGAGAGCCTGGTAAATGACTGAGTGCAGAGTGTGTGCTGGGCGTCTGTGGGCATGGCTGCTGGGATGGGAAGCCCTGGGAATACAAATGAGAAAGTGGCGTGAAGGACATTTTTGATAGGAGGGCATTTTGCTGCTGCTCTGATGCTTTTTATCATTGAGGAGAGGGAAGCTGGCAGTGCTGTGGCCACAGAGACTGGGGTCAGTTCCTTCCTGCCGGACCCTGGGTGATTCCTCACAGTGCAGCTGCACTGCTGCTCCCCTTGCAGTGTTGGGTACAGTCCTGATCAGATGATCCTGTTTCCTTTCCCAAGGTGAATTCAAGTCATCGGTGGAATTGGACTGGGTTGTGGGAAGGTAGGAATGAGCAGCGAGTGGAGCGTGTGCTCCATTTCCAGTCATGTTCTCCAGCTCTAACGTGGAAGCTGCTTTTGACCCCCTTCCTCTCCCAGGCCGGAGGGTTACAATCCCATATGAGCAGCCCCAGCCCCTGGGTGTGAGGCTGCACTGCAGGACTGCAGGGAGCAGTGCAGTATTGATTAGCTGTACAATAAATTATGATGTATGTAGTGCAGGTTTCTGACCCCGTGGTCGCGACCTTGCTGTGATTGGGGAGAGTCCCGGCCAGCTGAGATCAGGACAGCAAAGAGCCCCCCAGCAATCGATGGGAAACCAGCAGCTCTGCTGCAGGAACAGCGCCGGGGGCTGTCTGCTCAGGGCACCTTTATCCCGGGGAGCAGGCGGTGCCACAAACTTCCCCTGGAATTAAACGTGGAATTCCACGCCGGGAGCTGGGCCGTGCCAGCCTGGCCAGGGGCTGTGCGGATGGGAGGGACTCCGTGTTTGCCGTCGGGGTTCTCAAAGATGGAACATCTCGGGCTGGAAGGGAGCAGTGAGGGCAGCTCTGGCCAGCACAGAGGGTCTGCCCTGCTCATCACGGAACCAGAATGGTTTGGGTTGGAAGGGACCTCAAAGCCCATCCTGTTCCACCCCCTGCCATGGGCAGGGACACCTCCCACTGTCCCAGGCTGCTCCAAGCTCTGTCCAACCTGGCCTTGGACACTGCCAGGGATGAAGGATCCACAAATTCTTTGCACCAGTGCTCTTCAACATCTTTATTTGCAAATGGATGCAGGACTTAAAGGGATACTAAGCTTGAGGAGATACCTTAGTAAATTTGCAGATGATACAAAATTTGGAGTAGCTGTTGACTCCCTTGAAGGCAGAAAGGCCTTGCAGAGGGACCCGGACTAATGAGAAGGCTGGGAAAGCCCCAACAATATGGAGTTTTAAGAAGGGCAGGTGCTGGATTCTGCAAGTGGGATGGGGCAGCCCTGGATGTACAGACAGACTGGGAATGAGATGCTGGAAAGCAGCGCCGCAGAAAGGGACCTGACCTGAGGGTGCTGGTCCATGGCCAGTTGGATCTGAGTCAGCAGTGCCTGGAGCCAGGAGGGACATCCCTGTCCTGGGGACATCAGGCTGGGCCAGGGAGGGATTGTCCCGCTCTGCTCTGGGCTGGGGCAGCCTCACCTCCAGGGCTGGGGCAGTTTGGGTGCCCCAACATCAGAGAGATCCAAAGCTGCTCCAGAGTGTCCAAAGGAAGGACCCAGGGCTGGGGAAGGGTCTGGAGGGGCCACCCGAGGAGCGGCCGAGGGCACCGGGCTGGTCCAGCTGCAGCAGAGGAGCTGAGGGCAGAGCTCCCCGGGGCTGCAGCTCCTGCCGAGGGCAGCGCAGGGACAGCTCCGAGCTCTGCTCCGGGACAGGGACAGCACCCAGGGAGCGGCTGGAGCTGGGCCAGGGCAGGCTCAGGCTGGAGAGCAGGGAAAGGTTCTTCCCCAGAGGGTGCTGGGCACTGCCCAGGCTCCCCAGGGAATGGGCACGGCCCCGAGGCTGCCAGAGCTCCAGGGATGCCCAGGGTGGGGTTGTTGGGGTGTCTGTGCAGGGCCAGGAGCTGGATTGGTGATCCTGATGAGTACCTTCCAATTCAGAATATTCTGTGATTCTCTGGCAATCTGTGCCAGTGCCTGACCACCACTGAGGAAAGAATTTCTTCCTGACATCTAATCTGAATCTCTCTTTTTTTACTTTAAACCCATTCCCCCTTGCCCTATAATAAATGGGAGCAGTCTGCCAGCGAGGCAGAGGGCTTGCTTTGTGCTGTTTATGTTGAAAGAGTAGGTAATAGGAATTTAATTGCTGTTTAAATGTAGCAAACAAGAAAATGGAATTTATTTGCTCAGCTTTCATTTCTGGGAGCCTGATTTCCCCGGTGTGCACCATCACCGTGTGTGCCAAGACCCCAGGTTCAGTTGTGGGGTTTCGCTTCCAAAGGAAATTTGTGTAAAGTCTGACCTGAGGTCAGCAAGGCTGAGCTGGCAGAGCTGCTCTGTGCTGGCTGGTGGCCCGGGTGGGTGGCACCTGGGGGTGTCCCCAGACCAGACAGGGACCTGGGGGTGTCTGGACAAGGCATGGAGCTTTGCAGCATCCCAGTGCTGTGGGTGTGGATGCTGGTGGCTCAAAGACAGGGCTCTTGGGGAATCCCCAGCTTCATGCCACAAGGTCTCACGTCTGTGTCTGCCCATGTCTGGCCTGAATTGCCCCCCAGCAGCTTTTTTCCCACTGCTGGTGACTGGTGATGGATGCAGCAAAGTGTGTGGGGTTCTCCCTGGTACCCCCGAGCTGTGCAGCAGCCCAAGTTTCAGTGATTTTAGCACCACTTTCTTTTTTCCCCTATTTCAAACATTTAAAAAACAGATTTATTTTCCAAAGCTGTTGAGAATTGTTCCCTGAAAATGGGAAACCTGCAATCTAAATTAATTAATACCAATTGAGACTTTTCCCTAACTCAACAAAGCAGAAAGATAAGAAATCCTATTTGCCCGGCATTTGCAGTGTAAATATTTCCAGGCAGGAGTGTGGCTAATAGAGATCAGAACAAATCTTCTATTAGAAAACAAACGCTGCTTTTCTTTTCTGGCCCTGGGCTCGCGTGTTTGTTATATCAGATCCTGAAGGCAGATTGACAGTTTGGTTTGGATTAAAGTCAACACATGGTTTATGCCATATTTTTGATAAGGCTCAGTAGTAATCTGATTTTTTTTTCCGGGCTGTCTTTAGTACACAAGCAGCAGAATCGTCCATTCCTGGGAATATTTTTGCAGTGAAGCCATTGAGGAATTTATTTCTGGAGGGAAGATGAAATTACTTGTTTTAAAAACTCTTAAAATCCCAAGTAAAGTTGAAATCCATTAACTGCAAGCTGTAAGCTTGACATGAGCTGGGCAAACTTCGAGCTATTTTATTAACTGATCTAGAGAGCGTTTCCTTTAAATACCTTTGGAAAGGCAGAGAGGAGGAGAGTGGCTGATGCAGGGGGAGCAGAGCACGTCCCTGTGCTTTACCACGAGCAGCCAGTTCTGACCAGCGGGAGTAAAAACTGCCACCAATTGTACCTGCACGTGCTTGTGAGCCCAGGTTTCTTCATGGGAATGACAGGCACTGCCACTGGCTGCTGGTTCCCTCCTTGGTGTGTCCCAAAATGGGCTTTGGGGTGCCCTTGGCCCCTTGGGTACAAATAGCTGTGTATTTGCATGGTATCTATTTATTCTGATTATAAATAGGCTTCAGTCTCCAAAGCGAGTGTCTTTTTGTCATTACTGCATTCCCTAGAAAGAAAGTGGGGGAAAAAAGTAGAAAAACTGGGAATGGGGAGGACCAAAGGAGGAATTGCTTGCTGCCTTTGTGCCTCAGCAGCTCTGTGCCCGCACACCCGTCTGCAAAGCCGTGGGTCTGCCCTCGCTGCAGGATCCAGAGAGCTGTTGTGGCTCATTTTGCAGCCACCTCTATCTCTGATGCCAGTGTGGAAACTTCCGGATGGGGTTGTTTAATCAGGATGAAATGGATCCCAGAGCTGTCTCTGGTGCTTGAAGGTAACTGGTGCTGGCAGGACCCGCTGGGTGAATGTTCAGTGCCAGAAGTGGGCACTGGAAAAGCTCTGACTTGATGGTGATGCTGAAAGCAGCTGAGATACCTGTGCCAGCTGTACATTAACTGCCTAGAAAATGGAATTAACAGAGCTGAACGTTGCCTGCATCTGCATCATTGGAAGCTGCCTCCAGCAGCAGGTTGTGCCCAGCAAGGGGCTTAGGTGAGCTCTGCCCTGAGTGACAGCTCCTGGGACGTGCCATGGAGTGAGGTCCCTGTCCCTCAGCAAGTGGAGTGGGTTCCCTGCCTCCCTCCGTGCCGGGTGAGTGGGAGAGCTCTGGCCTCAAGCGGGAAATGTGTGTTTGCACAATTAGCGTGGCCCCTTCCTTCCCTGGGAGCAGAATGGTTTATTGATTTCTGTGGCCCACTCACCCCCACCTATTCAGCAATAATGACCCTTCCACACCAACTCTAAATCATCCCAGCCTGCCTCGCCCCTAAGCCCTCTAATCTTTTTGGGTTGTTGTTGGTATTTATGCTCGTGGAGGTTTATGATCTGTCGGCGCTGGCTGCTGAAATGCTTTATTTATCCATAGGCTGGGCCACACAGGGAGCGTCCTTATTCTGGTATCATGTTCAGGATGCTGTAGTTAAGGGTTGTGTCAGCACTTCCATGCACAAACCTTGTTATTCAGGGGTTTTGCAGTTCCGTGGAAAAGAAAACCAGCGACCTGGCACGGCGAGGGGAGGCTCAGAGGCACACATGAAAGCCCAACAATCCACTGCCCATTTAGGGATTATTAGATGGGCAACCTCTCTCCTTGAGGAAAATAGCCAAAAACATCCTCCTCCCTTGGTCTGATTTTGTGCAAAGACAACCCTCTTTTGTGTGCTTGTGTTGGGGTCGGATGGGGAGAACACAGTGAGCAGGACGCTGGCTGGGATCCTCTCTGGATGCTTAGGGAACGAACCTCGGGCTGGTGTGGAACAGAGCTGCCTTCTCCTCGGGACACGCCGGCTGTGGAGGGCTCGGGAGCCGCTCCCGGGGCCCCCTGGTCCAGCCCCGCAGCCCTGGGAGCAGCAGGTGATGGGGTTTGTAAATGTGATTTATGGCCCTGTTAGCGCGGGAGCTTGCAGGCTTATAAATTATTGGGAGATTTCTCGATAATAGAGGGAGCGTGGTATAAACAGGAGAGATAATAGGGCTTGAGAAGGTATTTCAAAGTGCTTTTGGGGAAGGAGAAGTTCCGTGACTGCTGGCAGGTATGGGGTGATCCTGGCTGTGCTGGAGGAAGAGCCTTTACAGACCAACCCAGCCAGCATATCTTCTGTCTCTCCCTCTCAATCCTGACGGGTTTTGTGGGCACTCTGTGGATCAGCCTGGAGCAGAGCTGATGACTTGGGGCAAAAACACTCATGGAGCCCTTCGGCCCAGAACGCCAGGCTGGGGTTGGCATCGAGGGTGGCTTGTGTAGGCAGAACTGATCAGTCCTCGGGCAGGAGCAGGCCGTGGTGACGCACTGAGGGAGCTGACAAAAAAGATGGAGAGACAATGTGCAAGGTCATGTAGTGCCAGGACAAAAGGGAACGGCTTCCCACTGCCAGAGCGTAGCTTTAGATGGGATATTAGGAAAAAGTGTTTCCCTGTGAGGGTGGGCAGGCCCTGGCACAGGGTGCCCAGAGCAGCTGTGGCTGCCCCTGGATCCCCGGCAGTGCCCAAGGCCAGGCTGGACACTGGGGCTGGGAGCAGCCTGGGACAGTGGGAGGTGTCCCTGCCCATGGCAGAGTGTTGGAATGAGGTGATCTTTGAGGTCCCTTCCAACCCAGGCCAATCTGTGATCCATTCTGTGGTTCCTCGGGAAGGAGACTCCGTGGCAGGGGGCTTCCACAGAGGGAAGTCAGGATGCCAAACTGCTGCTCGCTCCTTTTGTTAGCAGGTACCGGGCTGGTGTGACTGGCAGCCCTCAGCTCCTGCTCCAGAGCCTTTTTCTCCTCTCTGGGATGGTGCCAGCAGGTCCTGCAGGACTCTGCCACCGTGTTGGGCAGGCTGGGAGCAGCAGTGGTGGCCCAGCTGTGCTGTTGTCCGTGTTCCCTTCCCTCCCTTGCTTAGGAGCCTCCAACGCTGTTTCCACACCTTAGCCTGCCTTGGGCACAGCAGTGCTGGGCACCCCTCGGGCCCTGCAGGAACAGGGCAGATGAATTTTATGTCCTCTCTGTCCCCTTTCTGGGAATTCTGGGGCTTGGCACAGCTGTGTACTTTGCTCTTTAAAGAGGGTTGTGTGCCTGACTCTTCCAGCAGTTTCTGAAGGCTGGGCTCCTCTGATATTCCCAGCATCCCTGGTGCGTGGGAACTGGAGGGAGAAAGAGGAATGCCAGTGATGGTATTTTATTGGGTTTTAGACCCGAGGAGAAGTCACTGTCTCTCTGAATCACAGCTTGAAGTTTGCAGAGATCTTCCCATACAACCTTTTCCTGCTCCGACTCTTGGGGTCAGGCTGGCAGCTGGGGAGGGGCAGGTCCACAGTGACCCTTGCCCTGTCCAGCCACGCCGGGCAGCACCAGCCCGGCTGTCACAGGCTTTGTGTCACTGGGGCATGGAGAGAGCAGAGAGCCTGTCCCTGAGCTGGGCACCCCCGTGGGGTGTTGGAATGGAGCTCTGAAAGTGAGATCAGAGAGACAAGACTTTTCCCCTGCTGATATTAGCAGTCCTGTAACCCTGGAGGCTGCTGTGAATTTCCCAGTTTCCAGGGCAGTTTCCATACCATGGATTTGGTACTTGCCCTGAACCTGCAGCTGTCTCTCTTCAGAGCAGTGAGCTGGAGATGGTGGGAGTGAAGAAGCAGCTTGGCTGAATGATGGAGAAGGCAAACTAAAAGTGTAGGAGGGGAGGGTTCAAACTATGGAAGGGATTTTGGATCTCAGACAGCGAATGTCAGCCAGTCCTGAAAGCAGGCGTGACAGAAACGGAGACAGGCTAGTGGGGTGAACCCAGGCACAAGTGAGGTACCAGCAGCACAAATGTTCCCAGTGGAATGACTCCTGCAAGTTCAGGAAATCCCCCGACTGGCCTCCAGTCATTGTTAGGTGGATTAACCTCCCTGTCCTTGGGCACAACCATTATTCCATATTCCAGCACTGCACAGAGGCTGCCAAATCATGGGATGAGTGAGCAGGGGCTCCTGAGGAGGCCCCTTCCCCTTGGTACCATTCCCACAGAGGGTCACTGGGTGTTATCCTGCCAGAATGAGCAGGAGTGGAACCGACTGGAGCTCAGTAAAAGATTTCCAGAGAGGACACTTGATAGAGGAAAGTGACATGGGATATTTCAGTCGGGTCCTCAGGCATCTCTGCTGAACCAGCTTTTAGAGGAGCCACCTCCCAAGAGAGGTCAGTGCTTGGGAGCTGCTGTGGGCACAGTCGTTGGCCACATCTCTGATTTCTTTGCAAATGCAATGCAAAAAGGTACTTGGTGAATCCTGCCCTGAGCTGGTATGCACTGCTCGGCAGTTGCCGTGTTTTACCCTAGAGGGAGTTGCTTTTCTGCAGTGGGAGCAGGGATCTGTGTTCCTTGGAGGATGTCAGGGGACCAGGATGAAAGGAGCTCCCAGGATAAGCACTGCATCACGGCTGAGGTGCTGCCCCTGCAAATGTTTATTCTCTTATGGGGAGGTTGGTCTGTGATGATCTTCCATCTGCCTCTGAAGGCAGGGTTTTCCTGAGCATCCCTTGGGTTTTCCATGTCTTGTGCCCTTGCTCCTGTTTTCGTGGAGGTCTCGACTGGGCTGGTATCGAGCAGAAGAGCAGAGATGTCACCTGAACCTGGAAGGCCCATGCTTTAAACTGGCATTTTAAGTCCTTGTGGTGAATAACTCTGACTTTTTCCAGGGTTTAGGAAATGCCTGGCCAGTTTCAGGGGAGTGGGCTCAGGGTTTCCAGCCTGCCCTGCTGCTGTGGCCAAACGGGTCTGCAGCAGGAGCATCTGCCCTGGGGAGAGGCTGCTGCTGGTGGAGGGGAGGGGAGAAAACGTCAGCAGTGCTTTGAACCTGGCAGGTTTCTCAGTAATTTGGCTCAGGTCTCACTTGAAGAGGAGGGACAGGGGCATGAAATGACTTCTGAGAAATCTGTGTGTCGTGGTGTGAGCGGGGAGGAGTGGTGGCAGCGCACAGAGCCTCTCGGGGATGCAGGGTCCAGTGTAGCCCATGTGAAGTGTGAAGGACATTGCCACTGGTCAGCAGAGTGTAGGGGACATGGATGAATACAGAAACTTCCTCTGGAGCAGAGAGTGCACCCCGTGGGAGGCACAGTGGGAAGGGGGGAAATGTTTGGGATTTTGTTTTGTCCTCGATGAAGTTGATGGTGTTGGAAGTAACTGTGGTGAAGTGGCAGCAGTGGGAGCTCAGCTCTCTCCCAGCAGCAGCACCTGGGAGAAACCACGGCACACTTCAAGCATAGAGGGGAATATTTTGGAAAGCTTAGGCTTGAGGAAGAAGTGGTTTTTGTAGATGAGGACTGTGAAAGCTGTTGGAGGGTAACACATCATCCTCAGCCACTCCTGTCTTGTCTCCATGGGCTGTGTGTCTCAGGGAGGATTTGATTTGCAAGGTAGGATGTGTCAAGGCAGGCTCAGGCTGGAGAGCAGGGAAAGGTTCTTCCCCAGAGGGTGCTGGGCACTGCCCAGGCTCCCCAGGGAATGGGCACGGCCCCGAGGCTGCTGGATTTTGTGGGGGTCGTAGCACTCAAGCAAAGCTGAACTGCTTTGCACCCACGTGGGCCCTGAGCCTCCCTGCGCCAGTGTCTCTTCCTGAGACAAAGTCCCCTGAATAAGCATGAGTTTGAGCCAGGCTTGCTGAGATTGCTGATATCACAGGTGAGACCACAGGGCAGCACTCAAAGCTATGTTGTGGTGCTGTGTCCCAGTTTGGGAAGCCTGGACAGGACAACCAGAACCCCTTGATAAATGTGCATTTCAGTGTGTCCACTTTCATCCATGTTCCAGCATCTCCATTTCCCCCTCAAGACCTTGGCCAGAGCTGCAGAACTGAGCACCTGCAGATCCCTTTGAGAGCATGGGGACCTGCAGTGACCCTCCAAAATGGTCCTGGGGCAGATGAGGTGCCAGAGCTGGAGTGGTCACGTCTGTGTGGTTCAGGTCAGACCTTCCAGCTCCGACCTCCCTCGCAAGCCCCGAGCGGCGGCTCCGGGAGGCAACCCTTGGCCAGGCACAGTGCAAGTCAGGACCACCCAGTTCTGATAAGGGCAATTTAGAAAGGAAGGGGAAGATTGTGAAAAGAGGAGCAAAGGGGCACAAAGGGAAGAAAAAACCCACCCCACCGCCGAACAAAACTGAAGATCAAGACTGCTGTTAAACACACTGCCTGCGAGGGAGGTCCCACCGTGCCTTTTCTAATCTAGAGCCAGCCAGGATTGTATTAACAGCTTCAACGCAATGGAACAAATTAATCCCTGATGTAATTGAAATCGGTGAGGTCTCACAATAGGTGAGTTTGACCCAGTGGGATAGAAATAGAACAAGTATTGGAATGAAGGAGTGAAACGAAGTCACACTGTTCAGCCATTGGTATTTCATTCCTAGAAACAAAGGCCAGACAAATGCAGAGAATACATGGCTCTGCTGGGCATGGTTGAAAGCTGCTCAATAATATCAAGCTTTGAAGGGATATTTCTGTGTGGAGAGGAAGTATGTAGCACAGATATAACAAGCATTAAAAAAGAAAAAAAAGACAAAGAAAGAAAGGAAGAAAGAAAAATCCCTGCTTGCTCCTTGCCTGATGGATAGCTGTGGTAAAATAATACCAGCCCTTAACCAATAACAATAATAATAATAAAGATATATCACAACTGGAGGAAAATGAGAAAAAGAGTTAAGGTCTGAATTGTATTTCTGGAGACTCAAACTGTCAAGAGCCCGTGGCAAGCAGTGGCATCCTGTAGATCTCCGTCAGCTGAGATGCATGGGGTTGGTTTGCCAGGGTCGACACAGGTAGCAGGAACTGGTCCCACTGGGAAAGAGCTGCCTTTGGGTGCTGGGAGGGGGCTCAGTCTTGGCCCCTTTGGTGCTGCAGCACCAGGGCACAGCTCAGGGCACGAGGGACGCCGGGGCTGCCTCGTGCAGGGGGCTGAGCTGCTGCTGCTCAGGGTGACATGGTTAATAAAGTGTGTGACCTGGGGGCTGCTGGCAGGGGCCTGTGCCGAGTGGGTGAGAACAGGCAGGGGCAGGTGGAGATGAGAGGCTGGGGCTGTTGGAGCCCCTCTGGGAGCTGCATCGCAGCACCTCAGCAGCACTCTGGGCTGCGCCGTGGGCAGGCGCCGTCCTGCCTCCAGCTGGGCTTCTGAAAGTCATTCATCAAGGCTGAAGCTCTGCTCTTCCCCAGGATTAACCATTTCCCAGGGTGCAACAAGTTTAGAATGTCACCATATCACAAATGGTGCATTTTCACAGTTCTGGCTATGGCTCATTCCATCATCAAAAGGAGATACTTAGTTTTCTTGAAGGTGGCGTCATCTTTCTCTAGAAAATGGTCAAATACTGACTGATGGGCCATAAAACATTCATTTCCTCAAGCTCTCAAGTTCCAGTTTTTTGGCACTCCCTCCTGCCTCCCTCCTGGTTTCATACCAGGCTCACTAACGCTGTGTCTGCCATCCCAAGGCCGACAGATGCATTGATTTTGCAGTGGTGCATGGCTTGGACAGCTGGCGGGGTCTCGGGAGCTGCTGGGGAGTGTGGCTGAGTGACGGCTGCATTTCTCAGAGATTGTGTGTTTCAGAGGGAGCAGAGGTCTGACACTGCCCGAGGAGATTCAATCTGCCTCTCTGTATGCACAAGGCAGCTCTCTGGAGGAAAGGAGGCTTCACTTGCAGAGCAGCTTTTGGATCCAAGTATGTGTCACCTCACGGAGCTGTATGTCCCCTTTTCCAAGCCCTGGAAATGTGTTCTCTTTGGGTCTTGTTTAGCATTTCTGAAATCCAGAGGGATGGGCAAGCTTGACCTGCTCATCACCCCATTTTCTTCTCCTTTCCAGCTCCATCCCTACATGCACTTCACTTTGGAGCGCATTAAACAAAGAGCAAACTTCCCTGAATTTCACCTACTGCAGTAACTGGAAAATGCTCAAGTCAAAGGAATGAGGGGCTCAGTTCCAGAGTGTATCTGTGCAGGAGCAGGGAGAGCTCTGGGGTTTCCTCCATCGTGGGCTGACATCTCCTGCATGGGCCATGCCCACGGAGAGCTTGGCGCGCTGTGACACGGGGAGGTGGAGGGGATCTGCTCTTGGCTCTCTGCCCACCCTGGCATGGGGAAGTGGAGGTTGGGAAGAGAGCAGAGGGAAAGGGAATAGCCCGAATGCATTGCAAGGAGAAGCACAAACGTGCTCCTAAATCCAAAGAAGGGACTGCGCCCCGGCAGTGCTCATCCACTCCTGGCCGGCTCCGGGCTAGGCTCCGTAACACGAAGGTAACAATATCCTGGTGATGGATGGACTTTGCAGTTAAACGGAGGGAAAAGGAGTGCATTGTGTTTCACTCTGTGCCGAGGGTGGCTGTCATGGGGAGCTAGCAAATCCTGCTGTAGTTTGCATACAGGAATTTTGCCAAAGTCATGGAAGCGAGGTGGTTTGTTACTTGCCTTTGAGGGCTTGAGAGAGATCTGTCTTGGATATCCTCTTGTTGACCTGATTGAGTTAACTTTCATGTGTTTAGAAGGTCATGGAGAAAATCATTAATATTAGGTTGATTTGATGGCTGAAAGGTAATAAGTATTTCCTGCTTATCAGATGGGGTTTGAGAGGACTTTGAATAGCCTGATTTGTTTATCTTTTGCAATCGGTACGGCCCTTAGCGAGAGGGATTTTGTATTCCTGGTTCAGCTGGGGGAATGACATATGGTTTGCTCTCTGTTGAGTGCTCCGTAGCATAAATAGCAAAACACTAGGAAATTCTGAAGTCCAGCTCCCAGCTAACTTGGCCACGCTGTGGGCCTTGGACATCTCATGCTGTAACGCTTTATGACATGAACAATAACAGATTAACATCCCCTGTTACTGGAAAGCTCAAAATAGAAAATCCGAAGTGCGTGGAGGTTGGTTGGGTGGAAAGCCAAATCCTGTAAACGTGGCTTGGCATGGGCAGGGTTTCATTGACCTTGGCGGGGCTGGGACTGCTCCATTCACAGGAGGCATCGGTGAGCGCAGGGATGGGGCGCGAGCCTGTGCGGGGCTGACATCACAGTGCTGCTGTTGGAGGCTTTTGCCACTCTTGAGCTTTTCTTGGATTAATGCACAGTGAAACCTTAGGCTGCAGCAGCAGAATGGTCTTTCCCTCACCCTCCGCCTGGGATTTAATAAAGAGGGGAGTCATTCTTTAAGCTGAAGGATTCTTGTAAAGCCATTTAAAATGAAATCCACTCTTATTTGAGAATCGTTTGGCAAAAAAGCACGTGAAAATCTCCCGTTGTGGACAGATGTAATTTCTGGTTCCTTTGGCTGTTGGGAAAGGAGGGAGGACTGAATGCTCCACCTTGAATGATTGGGCAGGTACAACAGACAAGGGAGAGCAGCTTCTTTTCGGGAGTGAGGCATTTCTGTTGCTTCTGTGGCTTGAGGTGATGGTTGTTTTTAAAAGGAATGCTGTTTATTCCCTTGCATAAACTCTGTATTGCCAATTCTATTTGTAGCTGCACATTGTCACTGAAAGGTGTAGTGACAAATAAATAATAAACGGATAAGGAATTTAAGGAACTGATGGAAAAGAAAAAGAGAGCAAGAGTGAAAATGAAACCAAATTCAATGCTCTGATTTAACAGCTGGGATTTTGCAGGTTATAAATTGTTGCCAAAGAATGAGATGGAGTTATATGAAACCACCATCCTAAGATGCTGAAATTGGCGTGCACAGACAGCAGCCCACACCAGTTGGATAGGTGCCAGACAGACCATAATACAACCCCAAATCCCTGGAGGAGTCCTGTCTCCTGTCCCCAGAAGGTGTCCCACAGTGCTGCTCAGGAGCCAGAAGGTGCCAGCAGCCCTTCCCTTGAGGGACCTGCGGTGTGGAGCTCTGGACCCAGAGTCTGTTTGGCTGCCTACAGCACGGAGGTGTGGATGGTCAGCCTGAGAGGCCAAAAAAGGCTCTCATTTTGTGTAGGACATGATTCTGTGCAGTAAGAGCATTTCTGTAGTGAGAATAAAAAAGGAAAACTTGCTTTGGTGAACAGGAGTGAAAGCCCTTTCGTTCAAGGGACTTAAAGACATTTCTGCATTCAGGTGTGTTTGGGGGTGGATGAACTTGGTTTCAGGTGAGCTCCTTGACTGAGTGTCGGCGATCAGTTGCCAAAGGAGGCATATGTTACCAATTTTTTTGAGATTTATGGAAGAGTCTCTCTTTGGTGTGTATATATACATGGACTTTCTCATCAGAGAGGTTTGCTGCTTGAGGGAGTGCACCCTGTAGGGAAGGGGTCCTGTGAGAGTGGAGTTTAGCAATGATCAAATAGGTTTTATCTCATGAAATCAACACCGCATGAATTTTTATTTTTGGGTATTGATATTCTCTGCTGCAGGCCAGATGCAGCCCAGGCTGGCACGCTCAGCTCCCCTTGGCCCCACTCCAGCAGAGCATCCTGTTTCCACAGAGTGGTTAAGTGTGAGCTTATCTTTAAGCAGGCGGCTAAATCCGGGTGGTTTCACTGCTGCTCTGGACCGCGGCTTCTGGCCAGGGGACAGGTCAGCTGCAAGGGGAACCTGCAGCATGTTCCTCTTCCAGGATTTTTGCCCTGGGTCAGAGCTGGGCCTCTTCCCAGGGAAGTGAAGGAGTGATACACGCTGGGCTGACTGTATTTCGGAGTCAGCATCACCTGCTGATCCCTGCATCAGCTACTTCAGGGCTTGGCTGAGGCTGATGCCAGCCCCCTCCTTGGATGGGGAGGAGGAGATGTTACCCCCTGTGCTGCTGGTGCCCTTCTTGCAAAGGGAAGGAGCACTCAGTTAGCTGATCTTAGGCAGGACAGTGGTGACAAAGGTGCCCAGGTGTGTTGGTGACATGTTGGAGCAGAGCACAGTGCAGGATGCTCTGTGGGTGCTCCTGAGCCCACTGAGGCACAGCAGCCACGGGCTGGGGCCTCTGCAGTGTGAGTGCTCCAGAGACAATTAGAAGAGAATTAAAATATGTTTTGGAAAACAGATTGCCTTTTCTGTTGGGAGTTTCCAAAAAAGCAAAGCAACCTGCCCTTCCCCCCACTTCAAATCCCACCTGTTTTGTTTTTTCCTAGAAAAATGTGAAATTCATTAACATGTGGTGAAAGCAATGTAACTACGTCATCTTGATTTAAAATCTGTTTTAAATCTTAAAATGATGGAGCCAGAATTTTAACTGCAGATAGCCTTGCTTTGTGGGCATGAGGCAGACTGTCAGCATGACTGGAACATCTCTGGGTTTGGTAGTTTAGCATCCTTTGCAACAATGGCATTTGAAAAGAAAGCAAGAAAAGATGTAGGAAGGAAAAAAATAAATTATTATTATTTCTGTCAAAAGCCAAGTCCTGTGCTCAGGTGTAGCTGCGGTACCTGGGGAGCGCGGGGCGAGCAGAGCCCCGCTCTGCGCTGACCAGAGCTCTGTCAGCATCCTGCTGTGGCATCCTGCCCTGCCCCCTGGCCGGGGGCCACGGCTGCTCCTCCTCTGGCATCCTCAGCCCTGGGTCACAGCTCCTGGCTGCACTGTTTCCTGAGAGTGGGAAATATTGTGACCCCTGTGTGTCACCTCTGACATTGCTGTGAATGCCCCAGCATTGCCCTGAGCCTCCCTTTGCCCAGCCTGTGCCTTCAGCTCCCTATGGGCTTCTGACAGCAAAATCGGAGCTAAATCACTTTGCTCCAAAAAGTCAAAGAGCAAAATCCCAGCTTGTAGTAACAACAGCACCAAAGGCGATCCCGCGGCATCGCTGTGAACTCATTGCTGCTGCCACTGTGCTGAACTTGGGCTTTGGCTCCGGGTGCTCTCTGCAGGGCTGGTGCTCAGCAGCACTGACTGCCTGCAGTTTTCCTCCTGCTGCAGGTGGGTGTCCCCTAGAGAACTGGAAATGCTGCAAAGTTCTGCTGAGGTTTTGACTTCCAGGCTTCACAGTAGTTGCTGGTGTGAGATGATGTGCAGGAGGCTGAAGTGGGGCTATTTGGTGTGTTGTGGCTGCTTTCTTAATGTGTTTTAGTCTGGAATGGATCTGAACAAGGATTTATTGACCTTTTTCATTTTCATTGCCAGTTCCCTCCCCACACTGATACATCAGATCACTTTTGCTTGCAGGCCGTGTTTCTAAGGGATTTATTGTCTTGTAAAGGGAGTCTGCCACCAAAATGTTGCCCATCTGTGAGTTTGGAGTGGACAGTGTGGATGTTGTGGTGCAAATGCTCCACAGATCACAGATGGACAGGTCACGGAGCAATTTTTGGGCTTTCATAGTGTTTGGGTGTGAAGTGCTTTTTGGGTGCATGCTGCCCAGTCTCCCCCTCGGGAGGGCATCTTGAGAACATTGGTGTTGTGGGGTCCTCTGTCCTTGGGCAAGTCAGGACGACTCTTTGGAAGGAAAAGTGGGACTCCTGTTTTGGTATTTCTTGGGAATACTGAAGATATGAAACTAAACAAAAAGTTTATGGTGATATTTTAAGGCTGTAGTGAACTAAGGTTAATTTACTGCCTTGGCCAGAGCAAAGAGATGAGGTGGCTGAGGCTGTCAGACCCCGGCTATCGCTGGTGGAAAAGCTGGTTTGACTCTCGCCACTCATCACGATCTCTCCCCGAGAGAGATCTCCTGTGGCCCTGTTGAGGTGGACAGAAACGCATCCATGGATGGTGACCATGAGGTGGCTTCACCGAAGAGCAGAGCTGGCCAAACAGTCAAGCTGCAGAGTGTACAAGTGACACTTGTATTGTAGTGGATTTTGTGCCAGTCGGCTAAGGGCAGCACAAACAGTTTTTCCTCTTGACTTCTCCCTGCAGTTAATCCAGAGAATCAGTGCAGCTGCTGAGGGTGATGCACCAAATCTCTGAGAAGGGGTTGTCTGTCCCCACTCTCCAGTTTGTGCCCGTGTAACCTGGCAGAGGCTGTGCACATGCAGTGGAGAGCCTGATTTATGGCCAGCGTGGCTGACCAGGATTAAATCAAAGCAGGGCCAAGCAGAAGGTTTTATTCCAAAAACCCAGTTTGATAGTAACCCCCCCAGGTTTGGTTCACTGTGGGTGAACCAGCTCTGGGTGGAATTACACACCCAGTGCCTGACACCACTGCCAAGTGAAGGGCAGCCAAGCCCGAGTCCGGCGGCGCCACGTGCCCTTGGCAGGCTGGTGTGCAGTCCCTCTGCCCGAGAGCCTGGTTGTGTTCATGGTCTGTCCTGTTCTCTCTCCCCACCCCCACCCCTCTCAGATGTTTGCTGCTGAGGAGAACGTGGATTTTCGGATACATGTGGAGAACCAGACGCGAGCGAGGGACGATGTGAGCAGGAAGCAGCTTCGGCTCTATCAGCTCTACAGCAGGACAAGCGGGAAGCACATCCAAGTGCTCGGCAGGAGGATCAGTGCCAAAGGAGAAGATGGAGATAAATATGGTAAGAATATTTACTGGGATCCCCCAGACGTCAGGTCAAAGGCTTTAATCCAGGATGTTGTGCTAAGAACCTCTTGGGAGAAAAATAATAAGAGCAATAAAAAAGCAGATAAAAGGAAAAAACCCTTTCCAGGTCAAGAACATGAGATTTGTTTTGCTGGAGCTGCCTCCCAGCTGCAGGCAGGTCCCACAGTACTGCCAGGCCCCAATTCATCAGAATATGGTTGAAGAGAAGAATGTCTTTCTGCCCAAGCCATGAGCTCACTGTGTGTTTACTGCAATTCTTAAATGATACCGAAATTGGTGGTTGGGGAAGTCCTTTCCCCATGAACTCTTGGCCTCGTGTTTGGGTGAATCCAGTGTTTGAATGAAGCACTCTCATCTTTTCAGGTGGTGGGATATTCGGTTTGAAGTGAAACTAGACTTTGAGAGTTCTGAGATTCAGCTCAAGCTGAATCTCTGAGCGTGTGGATCTTGCAGGAGGAACAATACTTGCCCTGTGCAAGCAGCGCTTTCCACTGTTCTCATTGTGATTTGCACACAAGCGACATGCTGGAAATGCTGCTAGAGGCTGGGCTACGAAAAATGCTGTAATTCTGGTTCGTTTTGAGATGGTTGTAGCTGAGAAGCTTTTGCTCAGTTTGGCTGTTGGGAGGCTTTTAGGGCTGTTCAGAACACCGGTCCTGCTTGCGTTCGGGATGCGCAGCCCCGCGCGTCCCTGTGCTGCTGCAGAGGTGTGTGTGAGAGTTTGCTGGCACCACCATTCGTGTGGCATTGTCTGCTGCAGCACTGGCGAGGTGGAGGTGAGCTACGAGGAGGGCAGGTCAAAATCTGGGAGCGGTCGTTCCCTCGGGAAGCTTCAGGACGGATGAGGCACACGGTGAGCCCCGGGGGCAGCGGCTGCCAGTGCCGGCGCGGGTGCAGGAGCAGCGTGAGCTGTGCCGGGGAAGCGACAGCCAGAGAGCACCCGGCAGGTAGGGAGTGACCCCCGAGGCACTCGTGTGCAGCCACCCCTCTCTCAGAGAAAGCCCTGCCCTGAGGTCTCATCAACCTCGTCCTTTGTCATTCCCAAATTTCGTGATATTACAGGAGTGAAAAGTGCCACTTGGCTGCTAATTATTGTGTCATTTATTGCATTCATGCTCCTGAGGTTTGATGTGTAAACGAGTCGCGGGGCGCTGCCGCCGCCGCCCGGGGACGGCTCCTGCCCGCGGTGGCTGTCAGGTGCCGTGATGGAGTTTTCCTCTCCGTGAAAGAAGGCGGCATTTACAGTGGGTGCAGCAGGGAAGTGTTCCCGGGAGCAGCTGACAAGTGCTAATTTATGTGTCAAAGCCCATCTTGTCCCCTTCATACATATGCAATCGTGTCTGAACAACAAATCCGCGCTTGCGGAGCGTGCTCGTGGCCGAGGGCGGTGCTGCCGTGGCAGAGCCCGAGGTTCCCGGCCGGGAGCTCCTGCACCCGTCCCCGCCTGCCTCCAAAGCCCCGCTCCCGGCTGCCGGAGGGCTCCGGCCGTGGGGCTGTTGGCCAGCACCCCGCACACCCCGCCCGGCCCCCGCCCCGCAGCCTCCCCGTCAAACCCGCTGCGGCTGCGGAGCCTTCTCGCCCCAGCCCCGCGAAAGGTTACGGAAATCTGCTCACGGTCCTGCCGGGCACGGAGCACTCGGAGCGTGACAGCCGGGGAGACTGTGAGGTGGGACACGGCGGGCAGGGATGTGAGCACGCCGAGCTCCTGTCCGGGATAATGGAGGGGGGAGAGATGTCGGAGTTACTGGAGTGAGAACCATCTGTGTTACAGCCAAACCTGGACACAAAGGCAACGACACAGGGTTCATTATGTGCCAGGAACCCCTCCCCCTGAGGCATTATTATGGAGTAACCTTTGATCAAGACCAGAGAGAGGCTTAAACCGGGTCTGGGGATCTCAACAGTTGCAAACTTTTGATCCCCATCTCCGTCTTGCCGGTCAGGTCTGCATCTGGAGGAGGACACCTCTCCTCCCACGCAGCAGATGGCTGCGTGTCCTCCTGCCCTTTCCCTCTCCTTCCCTCTCCGCCTGCCTCCGTGCTGGCACGGTGTGACAGAGCCGGGCTGCGCTCCGGGGGTGCCCGCTGGCTTCTGGGCTGTGCCACCCTCGCAGATGGCACCGGCTCCCCCGGCTCCTGCCGCCCCTGCTGGGGGAGGGCACGGCGAGGGGGGGGCTGGGGGCCTAAGGATCGCAGCCTGGGGAAGGCTTTGGGAGGACAAGCAAGGCTGAGAAATGTCTGAGAAAAGGCAAGAGACGTGGGAAAAGGTGCCCGGGAGCTGGCTCCAGCCGCGAATTCTCTCAGCAGCTCGGTCCCGGTAAGAGAAGGTGACAGCCGGCAAGGGCCCCGCAGGCTCCGCGTTCACGTGGGAAGCTCTGTCGGGGCGAAGGTCCATGGTGCTCATCACCAGCCCATTAGCACCAGCCCGTGTCAAGGATAGGGGAACAAATAATGTTTTAGCACCTCTTTCCCGTTTTCCCTTACATTCACAACAGTGTCCAGATGCCTTTTTTTTTTTTTTTTTTGCATATATCCAGCTTCCAAATGGGAGGCTTGTCCTGCCTTTGAAGGGAGGTTACTTTTATTGCAAGGTTTTATTGACTTCTGTAAAACTTCTCACCTCTTGGTTGCAGAGAATGCCCAGAACAGAGGGGAGGTGGCAGATCTCAGGCAGGGAATTGCTCCTTTCCAAGCAGCCACCCCAAGTAGAGCAGAGTGAGCAGCCAGCCCTAGCTCAGGGAGCAGTGATGCTTGCAGGGCTGGGGGGATCCGGGCAGAGGAATCCCCCTCGACTGTTTTATCCAGGTGTGCAAATGCCGTGTGCAAGGCAAAATGCATGAATGCATGCTCTGCAATGCATAATTCCGCTGTCATAATAATTCCGGTGTGTAATTTTTGGTTTATGCATTCTTTGGGGCCAAGATCTGGCCCCGTGTGTCAGATTATTAAATGGCAAATTAAGTCAGTTAATAGAATTAATTGAGTCGATGTAATCCTTTTAATCAGATGGATTTGATCCCTTCTCAGATGAATTAGAATCCATTAACAGATAAGTCAATTATTGGACTAAATTAAATCTAATAATAATGCCTGCTGCTCACAGCAACACTAATTAATCTAAATACACTTACCTATCTCCCAAGGTTGTTTTTTTTAAAAGGCTTAATTGATGTTCCTAAAGTGCTCTGAGATCTTTAGATAAAAGATGATCTATGTGAGCAAAATATTATCTCTTAACAGACTATAAACTAATTAAAGGACTGATCTATTTACAAATTGCATTTTTACTTTAATCTCTTCAACCTATTCAGAAGGAGTTTGCACTGGCCCAGAAAAACAATATTCCTGTTATAAGCTTATTATTACTTTACAGGTTCCTAAGTGGTCCTTTCATTCAGAAAATGAAAGGGTGAAGGAGAAAAAACAACCATTAAAGTGCTGACAAAAAAAAAAAAA